>JAYKKT010000037.1:2727500-3327500 GCA_036023115.1 Brasenia schreberi
ACGGGGAAACTGAGGCCTTTTCTCCCACCCATCTTCCCTATGCACCTTCTTCTGAGGTCTTTCTTCTTAAACTCATGAATTATCATTTTATGCCACTGAGATGTTAGGCGGTTGAGTTTTTGCCGAAATTTGAATCGTTTCTCATGTATACGGGAAGTATTTACTGTTCCCTTCTTTACACTGACGCCAACTTTCCGTTATGGATATAAATCATTATTTTTCATTTGATTCTTGGTTGATTTCTCTGTGTTTTCATGAGAAGCTTGGGCTTTTAAGCTTTTCCTGCTCTGCATATTTCACATGAAAAGATGCGCTTCACATGGTTTAGGTGATTTCCGTGCATCAATATCTCAGCGAGGTTGACTGCCATGTCATATTAGAATTTGAGATGTCCTCGTCCGTCCTAGATTGTTGATTTTTTATTCATGGGAATGGAGGTTTTGTGTTGTTGTGGAAATCATATTGCTTTCTGTTCTTTTAGCCACTTCGTCCATATCCAGCGTCTTGAGCTCTATGCTGAACCTTGGTGTGCTTGCTCGTCAGTCCTTTGTAGTTGATGCGATCACTATGACATAGGCATAGATTAGTTACTGGAAGTAGGGCCTTGTTGCGTTGTAATGGTGAAAAAGTACCTGTTTTTAGGTGATTAATTAGCTTTGGAAATTTAATAAAATTAGTTCCTTTATATGAATGATATTTCACATAGTTGAGAATATAAACTCATATTATGCACTACAATAAGATGAATGTATAATGAACCACGTGTGTGAAATTCTATGCTTTTTGTTATTTACCTTTTCGTTCTCGTTGTGGCAAGTTCACTAGTAACTCAGGTTGGTCTTATTGAACTTGTTTATAAGTTGTGATTCATGGCAAATGACTAGCAAAATTTGATTATGCAAGCTTAGTTTTTCAGGCTTTATTCTTATCCTTTTACAAAAGATGTTTGTAACAAAAATGAAGATGTTGAGATGGATGAGTGGTCACACACAGTGTTGTCTGTATCGCACCGTATCGTACGTATCGTATCGTGGGCCACCACGATACGATACGGGGCCCCATATCGCAGGTGCGGGCGTATCACACCGTATCGTGCGATACGGCCCGTATCGCACGATACGGTGCGTATCGCCCGATACGCCCTGGGACCCTTATAAAGGGTCCCGACCCGAGAGAAACCCGCAATTTCTCTCTCCTTTTGGGTTCTTCAAGCTCCTTAAGAGTCGGTTTTCGCCTCCTTGGTGTTCAAAGCTCTAAAATCGTGCCCTACGGTGTCCGTCCAAGCCTCCAAACTCGAATTTAGGTATATTTTTAATATTTTTTTCTATCTTTTTCCTTTATATTTATTGTTTTTTTGTGTTATTTCGGTTTTTTTTTTTTAATGACCAAATATGAAGTAATTAAGTGTGTGCATATGATTTTTATTGCATTCATGAAGTGAGAGACACTCGATTTGAGTGTTATTTGAAGATTGGGGGATTTACGAAGTGCTTTTATTTTCAGGTTTTTGTTTGAATTAAAGTACTCCATTGAGATGGCAGGAAGGGGTGGTAGAGACTCTCATTCAAAGTCTGATGATCCAGCATGGCAGTGGGGCATACCAGTTGAGGGTTCAAGGTTAAAAATCAGATGTTTATTTTGTGAAAAGGTGGTTAGTGGTGGAATTTCAAGGTTGAAACACCACCTAGCAGGAACCAGAAAAAAAGTTGCTCCATGCACAGGCAGAGTTAGAAGTGTGCCAGAAGGTATTAAATGGCAATGCTTGCAGATATTTGAGAGCATATAGGAAAGGAGACAACAAAAGGATGATTTTCAGATGTGTGAAGAAGCTGATGATGCTACTGCCACTGGAGTTGGATTCACTGATAGTTTGCCTTCAGATGTTAGAACAGATATTGGCAGTAGCAGTTCGCGAGCACCTAGCAGAGGAAAGAGGGTTGCAGCTGAAGACTTTGGAGGTGGCAGAAGAGGAAGTTCAGGAAGGAGTAGAGGAAGAGCTTCTAGCATACATTCGTTCTTTCCTCCTTCCACTACACCTGGTGCTCAGCCAGGAATTCGTGCTGCTATGGCTTCAGAACAACTGCACGATCAAGCAGACCTTGCAGTGGGCAGATGGTTTTATGATGCATGCATTCCATTTAATGCAGCAAACAGTTTTCATTTTCAAGCAATGGCAGATGCAATTGCTAACATTGGTCCAGGATACAGGATGCTCTCTTATCAGAAGTTGAGAGGGAAGATATTAGATCAGACCGTGATTGAAGTGTAGCAATACTGTTCGACTTTGAGACAATCGTGGAAGGAAACAGGATGCACTATCATGGCAGATTGATGGACCGATAGGCGAGGAAGAACATTACTAAACTTTCTTGTATATTGTCCTAAAGGACTCATGTTTTTGAGATCTCTAGATATGTCAGAGGAGAAGCACATTGCAGAGATCCTACGAGAGGAATTTGATAAGGTTATACAGGAGGTTGGGCTAGAAAATGTAGTCCAATTGATTACAGATAATGCAGCTAACTACAAAGCAGCTGGAAATGAGTTAGCTGATATTTATGGGACTTTCTACTGGACACCATGTGCAGCCCATTATTTAGATCTCATCCTCGAGGACATTGGTGAGATGGATGAAATAAAGGCAGCAACTGAGTGTTGCCAAGATATTACAAAATTCATTTACAACCATGCATTTGTTTTGTGTATGATGAGGAGATACACAGAAGGTGCAGAGCTTCTTCACACAACTGCAACTCGGTTCGCAACAAACTTCTTATCTTTACAGAGTATTGTGAGACAGAAGCAAGCTTTAAAGAGAATGTTCTCCTCAGATGAGTGGCAACAATTTACAGAGTTGCCACAAAACAGAAGGAACAGAAAGTTAAATGAGATTGCAGAAACGGTTTTTAGAAGTTCATTTTGGAATGCATGTATCAGATTATTGAAAATTACTTGTCCTTTAGTGAAAGTTTTGAGATTGGCTGACAACGAGGAGAAACCATCTATGGGCTACCTTTATGAAGCCATGGACAGGGCAAAAGAAGCGATCAGAAATAATTTTAATGGAAAAAAAAGAGATTATGTGCCCGTGTGGAAAATAATTGATAGTAGATGGAATAAACAATTGCATCAGCCTATTCATGCAGCAGCCTACTATCTAAACCCATCATTGAGGTACTCAGCAACCTTCAAAAGGGACGGTGAGGTTAATCGAGGAATCATTGAATGCATCAACAGATTAGTCCCTGATGAGAGCATAATAGATGCGATACATCGAGAGATGGAGATATATGATAATGCTCTTCACTTGATGGGTTTGCTTGTTGCAATTTGCAACCGCTCTACGATGCGTCCAGGTACATTGTTTATTTTCATATTTAAGTTGTATCTTACATTACTGGAGATTATTATGTCTCTAATGTTTATATTTTTTTTACAGATTGTTTAAACCTTAGAGATTTTGCAGTTAGAGTCTTAAGCCAAACCTGTAGTGCAACAGGTTGTGAAAGAAATTGGAGTGTTTTTTAACACATCCATACAAAAAAGCGCAACAGGTTGGAACACAAAAGGCTTAATGATTTGGTTTATATTCGTTGTAACATGCGCCTTCATGAAAGGTAATGTTGTATTACTTTCAAATTTTTAATTCGATATTATTTAACTTCAGTTTTCAATTGTTAATATTACTTACTAATTGTTTATCTTTGTTTGTGTCGTAGGCAATTAAAAAAAGTAAATAGAGAAGAAATTCAATTCGATCTAATAAGTTTGGATAATTTTGAGATATTAGAAGATTGGGTTATGGAAGACACTGAAGAAAATGCCCTCCTAACAGAAGAAGACGTTGCCTGGATTAATTTGGAAGGAGCGCAACAACATTATGGAGATGAAGAATTTGATTTTGAAGAAGAAGGTGTGGGCATGGCTGATGATGATGAGGATCTGCAACAAGGAGAAGATGAAGATTATTTAGTTGATGATCCTGATTACAATTTGTAAAATGTAACATTATATGTAACTGTAGTGTACTGTAAAGTGTAAATTATGTCTGTATTTTATTTTTTGGATTCAAAATATGTAAATTTGGATGCAATTGTTCAATGTTGAATGCTCAATTTGTACTAAACTTACATTATATGAATTTAAAGCAATTATCAGATTTTTCTTGATTTTTTTCTGATTTTTTTCGATTTTTTACTATTTTTTATTAATTTTTAATTAATTTTTGTATTATTTTAATATTAAAGTATGATACGATACGATACGCCCGTATCATGGAGCCTAGCGATACACGATACGATGCGCATCAGACAACACTGGTCACACAAGGAAAGACCTATATATAATGAGGTTATTAGAAACAAATTGGTAGCAGCAACAATAGAGGATAAAATGAGGAAAAATCGTTTATGATGGTTTGGACATGTAGAAAGACGACCAAAATACTCTCCCGTAAGAAGGTATGAAAAACTAGATTGTGAAAATGTTAAAAGAGGAAGAGGACGACCACAAAAGCGTTGGAAAGAAACAATAAATATATTGAGTTAACTAGCACATGATAGGGCTATGTGGAAACAAAGAATCCATGTAGTTGACTCCATCTAGTATGGGAAAAGCCTTAGTTGTTGTTGTTGTTGATTCTTACTCTTTTATTAATTAGGAATGTCACTCTCCCACTGTTGGCTGGCAGCCAATTCTTGGAGCACTGCAAGCTGGAAAGTTTGGAATGCAATTACCAACACTTGTCAGATACAACAAGAACAATAGATAGAAATGAGTCCAACTTTTCGCCTTAGCTGAATCTCACCCAGGAATCCAAATTTGATGAAATTTCTTTGGGGGAAAAAAGATGCAACAACTAACTCAATTTGAATTGTAGGTGAAAGGTTGTGGCCGAATTATTAGGACTCTCGTCTCCAAAATTGTGAAAACTCCTATCAGCACATGGTTTGTCACTTGGACGTAAAGCTACTTGAGGTTGTCTATTTGGCGATGTATGGTATTGGTGACATGGTGGTGATGGAGTATGTAGACAAAGGTGTTGAGTTGTGAGAAGACAATGGAGAAAGGTAGGTGAAGTAGGTCTAGGGAGACATGAGTCTATGCGTTTGATGAAAAGAGAAGGAACACATGAATGAGATAGCTATGATATTTGATGTTAATGCTAAGATGGGAAATTTTGAGAAGTCTAAAAGTATTTCATTCATGCATAAGCATTACAATGGCTTCTTTTTTCTATTTATCAAGGAAAAAGCCTTAAGCTTATAATTTGAGGGAAATTAAAGAAGACTCTAGAAATAGATCATGCGCCTTGATCTATGTGCTTACATTGATCTTCTAGGATTTTCCAACTAATTAGAGGTTCCTTGATGTGGAATTTCGTTAATCATGTTTACTTTAGGCCTAGGCCTTGCAATCAAACACAAACCTTAATGTGCAATGGAAAGCGCGGTTGCATGATCCCACTTTTTACCCGATTATGAGGCGGACCAGGTGCATTGTTGAAATTGCACTTCGAGTAATAGTTTTATAGGCGAGGCTTCAGAATGAAACAACAATGAAAATGAAAAATGATGATTATGAAGCATACAACTCTCGTTTTACTATGTGTTGAGGCATGTGTTTGATTACAAGGGAAATTGAGCCTACAATTAATAGTTGTGTAGGCTTAGGCATCATAATCAAGCACCCCTTAAGATATTGTGAGAAATCACGATACGATACACTACACTCTATCGTAAGATATATTGTATCGGCTTATATGATACGGGTGATATGTCCCATTCTTATAAAAATCCTACTTGAAATGGGCTAGGATTGATATGATTTTCTCTTTTGATAAGAGAGACTTCTTGCCTTGAACAGTGACCTCCCTAGAATAGGAATAAGTAGTTTTCAAAGTTCTCATAAACGAGAAAGACACTTCCTTTCAGCAACTTACCAATTATGATCACATCCAGCTTTGGTAGGTTGCATAACGGTACCTTCCCAACCGAGTTCTACTAGCCAACGAATTAGGAAACTAGCCTACCATATAATAGTTTTTGATTTTTACTTCTTTATTTTAAAACTATTTTAAAAAATTATGATACAATACACATGTCTTATAGAGAAAAATGATATACGATACGATATAGTACAAACAACATTGATGTATGGTATTGGTGACATGGGGTGATGGATTATGGAGACAAAGTTGTTGAGTTTGTGAGAAAATAATGGAGAAAGGTAGGTGAAGTGGGTGTAGGGAGACATGAGTCTATGCGTTTGATGAAAAGAGAAGGAACACCAGAATGAGATAGCTATGAACTATTTGATTGATGCTAAAGCTAAGATGGGAAATTTTGATGGCTAAAAGTATTTCATTCACGCATAAGCATTATGATGGCTTGTTTTTACTATTTATAAAGGAAAAAACCTTTAGCTTATAATTTGAAGTGATGGAGTAGTCTATTTGGCGATGTATGGTATTAGCTAGGTTATAAATAGCGGTTAGCGGGCTGTTAGCAGTACACTCTCATTCACAATTAAAAATAATATATATCTACCCATATAGGTCGACCCATACGCTATTAGGCTATTAGCAATATTCTGGACTATTGTAGCACTCTTAACGGCACTAATAGTGTCCATGTTGGACGATCGTTAAATTTGAGTTGTTATAGCGGTTAAGGAACCGCCAATACACTATAGTGTCCAACATAGGGTATTGACATGAGGGTGATGGAGTGTGGAGACAAAGGTGTTGAGTTTGTGAGAAAACAATGGAGAAAAGTAGGTGAAGTAGGTGGTGCTTGATGAAAAGAGAAGGAACACATGAATGAGATAGGTATGGATTATTTGATGCTAATGCTACAACAACAACAACTAAGCCTTTTCCCATACTAGACGGGGTCGGCTACATGGATTCTTTGTTTCCACAGATCCCTATCATGTGCCATGTTAGCAGTTAACTCACAATAAGTTAGATCATTCTTTATTGTTTCTTTCTAACACTTTTGTGGTCATCCTCTAGCTCTTTTAATACTTTCCAAATTTAGTTTTTCTAACCTTCTTACAGGTTCTTCTTTTGATCTTCTTTCTATATATCCAAACCATCTTAAACGATATTCTCTCATTTTATCCTCCATTGGTGCCACTCCTAATTTGTTTCTAATAACCTTGTTATGTATACGGTCTTTGCTTGTATGACCACTCATCCATCTCAACATCTTCATTTCTGTCACAGACAATTGAGCTGGCTCAGCTACTGAACAGCAGTTCAGTTTCTGTTACAATAAATATTAAAAGTCTAAGTAAATTATAAAAAAAGTGTACCCAAGTTTTAAAAATGTGGTCATCATGTTTGACACAAAGGGGCTCCTAAAGGTTTTTCTAGATGTATATAGTCATCAGGACTCGGTATCCCATTACTGTCAATAAAGGGATTTTTGTTTATAACTAAAATCACATTTTTAACCGTTTTCTGCTGATGCCAGCAAAGTTCACAAAGTAGCACTAGTATTGGCTTTGTCATTTTTGTCAGCAGTGGTGGTAGATGAATATACTCAACTATTTATTAAATTACTGGGAAACTCCCATAACTTGTTTGCAATGCCCAGTCATGTCTACTGACATCTTTTTTACACCGTTCGGGCATCATTGTTTAGAAATTGAATGTCAAAGTTCAATGGCATATGTTTGACATGATGCATATAACAACACATGTCATGTATGGACACTTTTTTCTTTTGTCATAAAGCTTGTGAAAGAACCCTAAAGTGAGTACTTCCATATTCACAATTGATGGGTCAAGGATAAAATATTCTCCTGGATAGAGTTGTTAGTTGATAGTTTCTATCAACGGAGAACAGTGAGATGCATTTCTGCAGCACTTGTTGGCATGTTGACTCTTCCTTCTATCACCGGTCTATGGCATTTGATCTATGTATATTAAGAAATATTTGTGATTCAACTTTTGTCGTCATGTGTTGGCTAAACATCCCACGGCATTACGTACTGTTTTGACTTCTACTTTTCTAGAAGTACTTGAGATTTTCCTATCTTGGCTATGAAATTCTCCAAATGTATGCTTTCCTTTCTTATATTTATCAATATCATTTGCTTTGTATACGGTGGAGTTGGAATGCGAAGTTCAACATATTTAATGCTTTGTAAGTGCCAATTGCTGACACATGATGTCCATCTGGATGCATGTCAGAAATTTATGCCGACTTTGATATTATTAAAGTAGAAACTGAACTCAATTGCAGTTAAAGGCTACCTCCTGAACGTTTCTTCTATGTCACATGGACACTTCTAGTGTAGCGTCACACCCCATGTTGCACTCTCTGAAACCCGGCTCTCTTTCTTCTGCTAAACTCAATGCTAACTATTTTAGACGCTTTAACTAAAAATTCCTACTGAAAGTTAGTTTAGTGCTATGTCAGGGGACACTTCATAGCATGTTGACTGATTATTACTTTGTCAGTGAATAATCACTTCTAAAAGCTGATTTTCCTAGTTTATTAGTTATATAAAATTATGTGTAATACTCATTTTTCATGTTCTATGCCCATAATTTTGAAATGGTTGTGTCCAAACTTGCACCCATTTCTTACCCGCAATCACAACCTTGTGAGGCAAGTTTTTATTTTTGATGCAGATTAGTAGTTCCTGTGTTACAGCTGTCGTCTTGGTTGCCAATCTCATGTCAGATGAGCCAACTCTTGCTGAAGAAATATCAAAAGGTAATATCGTTCTTGTTTGGCCAAATGTTTCATGAGTGGAATTTAATTTAGTAATGTATGAAATACCGTAAAATGCAGATTTCTTATTTATGAACGGCCTGCTGGACACATTGTCATTTCTTTTGGATGATCCTGAGGCTTCCAATGCTTTCTGGAGTCTGTTAGCCAGGCTGTTTATCAGGGTTCCAGAACTGACGAGTCCATCAAGTTCAACAGACAGCACACACTGTCACTCTTTTGGTGGAGAAATCTGTTCTTATTGCCGAAGCACTTGAAAATCATGTCGAAGATGCAAACAATGACAGCAGTAAGGAGAATTCAACTGCAAAAGCAGCATCTGTATCCTTTCAATTGGACAAGTTCCAGCTAAGTTATTTCTTTGAACTTCATTAGAAACATGGTTCTTTCTGGCATGCGGTAGCATCCTTATTAGATATGTGGGAGAAAAGTTAGTCAAATTGTCTTTGCTATCGATACACATATATCTGTTTCTTGATTTCCTTTTTGGTGCTTATAAAACATGTTGCGGTTTTTCCTTCACTCTTTTTCAGCTTCAGGGGATCATCATTCTTCTAGAAAGCTACATGTCTGATTACTTCCAAGATCAGCAAGTTCCAGAAGATGTTGCCAAAGCTCACAAGCTGTTTAAAGACTCGTATGAAAGGAAGAGATCATGTGGCTGACTTCTTCTTTGTAGTTTTTCTATAGTTCTTTTTTCTTCATAGATGAATAATTCTTTTTTCCTTTTGTTGTTGATGTTTCGCTTGAACAGCTTTTGAACGGACGAGTTAATCTAATAATAGTGTTGGTGCCTGTCCGTTATGCTCAGGTTTTTTTCCGTCTTCATTGTGAATCCCCATTGATTTTCCAAAAATTGGATCGAGAATTAAGAAACTCAGAACCAGCCTGTGTTTATGATCAAGTTGAGAACGATAATTCACAATAAGAATGCATTGGGAATGATTTTGACAATTCAGTGTAAGATTTTGACACCTTCATATGTAGGCGGTTGCCAGTGCTTCTATCACTGGAGGTAGCTTTGACAAGGCGGACCAATGCGGTATCTCAAACACCTCCAAGCAAGGGTAGTTGCCAAAGCAAGGACATGGGTGCATGAACATGAGACAGATGGGATAAAAGTGTAAATAAAGGAGTCCCGAGCATTTTTTGTCGGTATCCATTGTTGCATCTGAAAACCATGATAATGTAGTCTTGTGTGGATTGGAATTTCAACCTAACATCCATTAGATCTGCCGCACAATAAGAATTGTCAGCTGAGAGTGGCGCTACAAAAATGTTTGATTTCAACCCTTTCTGTCTATATCACTAATATCAAGTTGGAATAGGTCTCTCACTCTCACTCTCACACTCTCTCTCACACATTCGCATCACAATCGTGAGCATCAATAGCTTCCCCAGCAAATAGCAAACATGTAATTAGTTCGAGTACACAACTAGCAACCATAAATTGTTGTCACTATATCAGGTTTAGTGCTTCACAAACCATAGGGTTCAACTTTATTTTAAGTTTCAATTGGTGTCATGCCCTCACTGATGTCTCTCAGAGAAAAGACATTTTTCATTGACATGATATCCCACTTGACCAGTTTCGCTGGGTGAATGGTTCACTAGCATGCCAATGGGCATCAACCTCTGCCCTCTAGAGCCCGAAGACTCCTCAAGTATGTACCCTAGGTTACCCTCGAGGTACAGTACGACAAGTGAAAATGAGTTCCAATTAAAGAGGTGACGAGGAATGAAGAAAGAAAAGAACTATAAATAAGGATAAAAAACAAAGAAAAAAGAACCCTTTTAAAGCCTTCTGCCTTCTTTTCGAGACATGTCGAGGCAGCTACAGAGAGGCTTATTAGATTCCATCAATTCCTACCCTGAGCGATTGGATTTCCTCTCAAAAACTTCCTGGTTTCGGTTATCCATCCTTAATTATCCGTTTCACAAGCATGATCTCCACATTTCCCTTTATTTGGAACTTCTTACAAACACTTCTTATCACAACCATTTCTTTTCAAGTATCCCTGTGGGCTTTCTTCTAAAGGCTCGGAATTCGCGTTCAAGTTTTGGTGTTAATACTTCACCCCCTACAACTTACGTACGAAACATTTGAAAAGTTGAGTTGTAATTTATGGATTTTAGCTGAAAATTTTGGCATTTGCCAAAATAATTTGTTGTGGTGATTGCGATACTATTTGGAAGTTCAATGTCTAGCTTATAAAAGGATTTGAATTCCTTTTTCCTTGGCAAGCTACCACACTCATCTCTACTAATTACCTTCTTCCTTGATCGTTTTCTTTCAAAATGAATAAACCAAAACCAATCAACACCATACATCAATAATGATTCCCTCTTCGAATCAGGCATTCTTGTCCTCATTTTCTTCTTTCCCATCTTTCTCTTCTTCTTTCTTTCAATTTTTCTTCAAATGGAAGGAAAAACAAATGAGGGGGCATTTTCCAGTCCATGAGAGAGAGAATCACAGTTTATTTTTTGTGTAAGAACATTTTGGTAATTAATGAAAATTATAATGAGTATTTGGGGAATTTTAGGAGAAAAGGGTGTATTGATAGTAAAAGAGGTGCAATCTTGTTTTCCTTCTGCCTCTTAGAATAGTTGCGTTCACGTTGGTTTATGCGTCTTTCTTAAATTGCTTGCCTTTTCGCACAAGCCATTTCATGGTCGTGTTGAAACAGGCCAACCCGATCACATTCTGACTTTTCCAATAGTGTAGGTCGAGATTTTGGAAGGACATTTTGTTAGACTGGTGTCACTCCCTCCAAGTTCCAGTTAAAGTTCCGGTTTTGGTTCCGCTATGACGGACTGAAGTATAGTTTCACGTCAGTTTTGTGTTTGGTGGTGGTTTGTATTTGAGCTTCAATTGGGTTTTGGGAAAGATGCAAGCCACGTCATATAGGAAGTCTATTCAAACCAATCAAAGAACATAAGTAGTTGAGATGAAAAAAACTCAAAAATAAAACATTTATGTTTTTCCGTGGTTGAAATTGATTTTAGTAGAGTTTTCATACTTGATTCACTTGAGACTTTTTTTCACCTTTTACTTTTGAAACATGACGAAAACCAAATCAAGTATACCCGACTGGATTTTGTTACATACCAATTAATTTATTTTGAAACTATTATA
This sequence comes from Brasenia schreberi, assembly GCA_036023115.1. Taxonomy (NCBI): domain Eukaryota; kingdom Viridiplantae; phylum Streptophyta; class Magnoliopsida; order Nymphaeales; family Cabombaceae; genus Brasenia; species Brasenia schreberi. The sequence continues at coordinate 2,739,387 of JAYKKT010000037.1, forward strand.
TATACAGATATATAAAAGAAAATTAAATATAAGTGGGTGAATTTTGTTGAGAGATGCCAATTAATTTACTTTGAAACTGTTAGATATAGACAAAATAAAATTAATATAAAGGGTGTTTTCTGTTTGCTTGGAAGCGTTAGTTTGTGGCCCAGTTAACAGCGAAACCCTAACCGAACCATGACCAGATCCGTGGTTCTGATACACTTGGTTCCAGACTCGGTTCGGCTCCAGTTTGATCGAAACATTTTAGCTTAACGACAGTGTTCTTGTAAATGAACCTAGCTGCTTGTGGTTTAGCCTGGTTCCCTCCTAGAGAGCATGCAATCAAATCGTCAAATTCAAACTGCATGAAAAACGATAATGTTTTTTATCAATTCCTATATGCCCACAGCACTTCCATATGGACAATTTTCTACTCAAAGTTGAACATGAATAGATACTAACCTCAGTGAGCAACTCCTCGTCTGATGGGCTCTAACAAGGAGAGCATTATCTTATAAAATAGCCATTAAATGCAGTAAGAAACTGACAGCTTGTTCTAAGCATACTGAAGCCTAGATTCGAGAATTGATGGCTTGTGGTCTCTCAAACTCTGCGTAGGAAGGTGTTTATGAAAGATCCAAAATTATTTTGAAGTTGGCGTGTGATAGCTCACGCACCCACTTGTGGGCCAAACTTCTCTTTCGGTGTCATGGCTACCCATCTGATCGGCTCGATGTGAATCCGCAATACTACCCTCTAGAATTATTCTACAATTTTTCAGACTGTAATATCCGAAGGTGGCAGATTGGCTACCACATCTGAACCGCACTCTTTTCTCTAATGCAACGGAGAGCGATTCGAAGAGAGTAATCACAGGCCTCAGGTTGAGTCACCATTAGAGAACTGAATCATAAATTCATCGTTGATATCCCTATCATGAGACTACAACAACGCAGCTTTGATGTGAAAGCATCAAGAGTGAAAAAGACGCCAAAGGGGTTCGTTCACCCAAGTGTTTGAAACATCTCATATTGAAGAACGTTTGCCAGGGAGAAACGATTCAGTATGAAAGGCATCATAAAAATCTTTCTTAATCGTAACACCAACGATCTGAAAGACTTCATCGAACCGAAGGTCCACCGTTCCATCCGACGATTCCCTGTACGACCAAATCGAGTTTGAACACAGTCACGATGGTCTGGCATCCGCACTTTGCTCTTGGGCAAACCATGAAGCAGGAGAAAGCAGGCGAGACATGGTCTTCATACGAATTAGAGTTGCATCGAAAGCTTTCTGTCTTCCAAACAAAACTAGAGATGAAATCATCTAACGAGCTTTCCTTTAAACGCAAATAGGATTAAGCAGATCAATTAATCCTCCCAGGATCTTCTCTTTCTCACCTAATTTCGTCAGTTCCGTCAAACGTATGACAACAAATTTGAGTCTATAGCTGATACTGTCATATATTACATAAAAGAATCAAATCAACATGACATGAGAACCGAGTGCGTCGTTGCCTACAGACAGTTGTTGGCCCCTCTAAAACCTAGCTTTAAAACTAACCACATTGCGTCCGCGTTCTACAGACCATACATATGCGTGAGACTTCGTTCGATGTAACAATCTTTCTTCCCAGTAAGATAAATTTAAACCCATTCGGAAACATCTACCAGCTAAAATTATTGCAAGGCGCTTTATCCTTTCCTACCGCCATTCCCACTCTTTGTCGCTACAATCTATCTGTTAACGCTGAACTTCCAGAAACGGAGAAAAAACAGCAGATAGAAGGCTACCGTGACAAAAGGCATTCACTACATAGACGAACATTTACAGCACCATTACCAGTGGATGCCACAAGTCCAAGTCCAAATCTTACCACCAACATAAAGCATAATACCATAAAAAACAAAGACAACAGAAAAGAAAAGATGCATCACATCTTCTCCCTGCCACTCTCTATAACATCAACACGGGCAGGAGAAGTCGCTCGCGCCGGGTCCTCAACATGCGCAGCCAGCATCGGCTCCTGCCCCTCGGTCCCTACCACACTAGCCTCGGAATCCCTCACCCTCACAACCGCTGGGTCGTGTTCCGGCCTGGATGCACCCGTCAGCTTCTCCTTGATCGAGCCCGCCACGCCCCCGATCGCACTCAATATCGAGCCACCCCTGGATCAAGAGCAATTCAGTTTGAGCAGTGAACACTAGAAAAAGTAGAATATGTGATAATATGATCACAACTGCTGTTATGGAACTTATATACTTCTCATGAACAGAATCCTTTGACTCCTCCGTCTTTCGCCAAGCCTCTTCCTTCGTTCCTTCCGCCTTCCGAGCCGCCTCTTCTTTATTCTCCTCACCCCTGAGCTTCAACTCCGTCCTCTGCCTTGCACTTTCCTCCGTCTCCTCCATCCTACCCTGCATCACATATATGAAAACCTCCAAATTAGTTAAGTGCAGGGTGCGGATAACAACAATTTTGCTCAATTTCAGGTGCGCATGCGTGCTAATCACTTTGCATGTTTGCGTGGGCGTGGGGACGAAAGTAGGCGTGCGTTCTCTCTGTGTGTAAGACAGACAGACAGACAGATACGAGAGAGAGATGCTTTCCTCCAACAGAGGGTAACATAATCAGCATCTGAACTAAATCAAAGACTATTGAATATCGCAAATGCGTCAGCTAAAACATGCACACACGGTGATTGCTTCATTAGAATGGAGGGTAACATAATCAGCATCTGAACTAAATCAAATACCATTGAATATCGCAAATACGTCAGCTAAAACAAGCACACACGGTGATTGCTTCCTTAGAATGGAGGGTAACATAATCAGGTCAAATACCATTGAATATCGCAAATACGTCAGCTAAAACAAGCACACACGGTGATTGCTTCCTTAGAATGGAGGGTAACATAATCAGCATCTGAACTAAATCAAATACCATTGAATATCGCAAATACGTCAGCTAAAACAAACACACACGGTCACTGCTTCCTTAGAATGGAAGGAAACATTACCAGACCCACAACTGAATCATTTTCCATAACTGCATTATGTCACCAAACGGCCTACTAATTCATCAGTCACTCAAAACACCATCAGAAACACCCTCAACATATAATTAACTCCCAGAACATAAAACAACCATAATCCTTAACGAATAAAAGCAACTGCCACCACACGAGCTCACCACTACTTGCAGCATAGCATGCACATGCACGTAACATAGGCAAATAATTGATATGAAAGAAGACAGCTTAAAGGGAAGTGAATTACCTTTGCAGATTCAGCAGTCTCTGAAGCCCTCTCCTTTGCCTCTTCCTTCTTCCCCACCACAGCCTCCTTGATACGGGCGGCCGCATCCGCAGCCCTATCTTTCAACTCTGAGGCCTTCTCAGCCTCAGTGTCCTTGTATTCAGCAGCCTTTTCCCTGGTCTTCTCTACCGCACTATCTTCCTTCGCCTTATCTTTGTACTCCTCCATCTTCCCTGCAGCAGCATCCTTGGTCTCCCTCGCCTTCTCGGCCGCAGAGTCCTTAGTCTCTCTTGCCTTCTGCGCTGCCGAGTCCTTCGTCCCTGTAGCCTTTTCCTTAGCCGACTCAGTATACTCGGACCCCTTCTGTGCCGCCGAATCCTTCGTCTCTTTGGCCTTCTCCTTCGTGCACTCGGTGAACTCGGACGCCTTCTGTGTCGCAGAGTCCTTCGTCTCTTGGACCTTCTGTGCCGCCGAGTCCTTAGTCTCTCTGGCCTTCTGATCTGCGGACTCGTTGTATTCCGATGCCTTCTGCGCAGCAGAGTCCTTCGTCTCCTTGGCCTTCTCAGTGGTCTCCTGAGCCTTGCCGGTGACCTCCTTGAAGAGGGAAGCCGTCCCTTCCTGAATGGCTCCTATGATGCCAGTACGATGCTGCTCTTCGTGCTCTCCTCTTTCATCTTTTCCTACGCCACGAGAGGCAGCCGCAGCAGCATCGGCACTCCTCTCAAGCTCATCTGCGGCTTGCCTCGCTGCTCCCGCTGCCTCTCTGTCTCTCTTCTCTTGGATGGACGCCATGATCTCTCTTTCTCTCTGTCCCTCTCTAAAACTCTATCTGTTCGTTGGAATGGTGGTAGATGAAGACTCGAGAGGGGACGGGACGCATTGGGGTGTATTTTATATTTTGATGAAGATGAAGAAGGAGAAGACACGTAGATAGGTGCTTGGTTAAGATGGATGTGGTGTGTCAACAGAGCACGCTAACGTGGCAAGGTAGCTCGGGGAGGTTCCCAGCCACGAGGGTGGGTGTTGGTGACGTGAAGTTTGACACGTCCGTGTTGACATGCAGTTCCATGCAGAGAGAGTATCGTAATACCGATCGTATTCATCTCTAATTGAGACCGTCCAGAATGGGTGAGTAACGGTGGATAAAGCGCAAAAGAGAGAGGTATATCAAGTCACCGAGCAGATCAGGTTCAGAGCCGTGGGACCAACTTTTGGCCCACGTAATCTTGCTACCGTCCATCTTGTGATGGACACTCTTCAAAGCAACTCCCAGTGGGGAGGCTATAGATCTGGTTGGGTGCCATCTCACCGGATGGACGGGCTTTGATGATCTTTTAAGTGAATTGCAGTATTACTTCCAAGTTTTCTCCCAACTCCAATTGCAGTATTACTTCACAAGATGCGTCGAGTAGAAAATTAACGAAGGCCTCTTGGGTAGACATGTCGGGTGTAAACCGGAACCGATGGTTTCAAATCGTCGGTTCTGGTTTGCTTGAAACTTGGAATGGTGATGGAATCAGTTTAAAGTCGGCTTTGGTTACAGTTTTGAAATCGTTAGTTTTGGTTTGGGTTCAAAACCGTTTAAGAACCAATACCGATTTGTTAAAGAGTGAAACCAGAACCAGACTAGGTGAGGCTTGGTTCCGAACTTGATTCTGGTTTCGGTTTCACAAGTTTCAAGTGCAGACAGTTTTGATTGAAACCGCCGAGTCGATTAAGGACCGACCATGTCTACTCTTAGATAACCTGCTTCCTTTCCTATGGCAATGGATCCGGTCAGGGACAGGTACATACCCAGTACCCGGATCGTATACCCCATTGCAGTGGGTACCGAGTTGACTCCTTTTTGGCTAATGTCCATAACCGTACCCAAACCTGGTCAAACCCAGCATTCGCCACCCCATTCGGTTCGGGTTGGGTCAGGTTAACATTAACATCCCAACCTGTCAGCTAAGCGCTTCGGTTTGTCCTCGTGTCGAGTCCTTTCTTCTGTATGCTATGTGGTATAGGTATCACACGAAACTGACGTATCTCATTTGCAACAAGCTTGCTTGGATGTCTTTATACTTCTAGTTTACCATGTACAAATTGTGTTGTTATTTGGAAAACAATTCCTTTATACCAAAGTAATGTGAGATGGGGCCTCCTACAAGCAAAGACCGAATGGTTCTTGATCGGATAACTAAGCAAGGAAGCGTGCTAGAGGTAAGGTATTTATCAATTTGGTCCAGAAATTGTACTATGATACCATGTGGTTTCGGCCAATTATCAACTTAGTCCAAACTTGTTAACGGCGTTATACGAAGATAACGTGCAAGACAGTTTCACGTGATGAGGTGATGTCGCTATTAACTATTATCATTAAATATTATGTTTAAACTTAATGTAAATTTAATACTATGAAATTTTAGTTAGTAAATCAAATATCTAATATTCACTATTTTTATTATTAAATTTATAATACTATTAATTAACATTTAAATATAATGTTAAATATATGTTTTTACGTAGCATTTGACATAAGAGTGATGCTGACGTGATAGATCATGTGGCAATGACATGATAACTTAATCAACTACGTGACATAACAATAAATGTGTCATATCTAACATAATGAGTTTGACAAACATAATTGATAGTAGAAATAAGAGGGTATTACAACAAAGATTTTTGAATAATAGGAATCAAATTGATAAACACGAAAACCTAAAGGTTTTTTTTGACATTTTTCTTAAGATTGAAGTTGTCAAACAGAGGTGTACATAGTGCTAGTGAGTTTGGCTAAGTTAATAGATGATAAAAATCATAAGGTATTACAGCAAATATTTAAAATCACAGGAATCAAATTAATCAATATAAGCGTGAGAATATTTCTGTGAAGTTTTCTTAAGAATGGAGTTGTCAAACCAGGTGCACATAGAGCTGCCAACACGAGCCCACTCAGCCCAGGACAGCTCCGTGTAGGCCGAGAGAGAGAGAGAGAGAGAGAGAGAGAGAGAGAGAGAGAGAGAGAGAGATCGAACCATATGTCATGGCGTATCTGAGCTGAAAAACCCATACCCGCATGCTGAAAAACCCATGCTCCAATAGGGCCTACCTTATTATTGTGTCAAGCACGGTCATACCATGCTTGGTCCATGTGCTTCTAAACTTGAGAAGGGCCAAGTTGATTTTGGATTTTTCTGGCCTCAATTCCGTAGATTTATGTTTGACCTAAAAGCCAAGTGCATGGTTGCATGTCTGATCATATCCTTTTCTTCGCTCTTCCGGAACCGGTACAGAAATAGGTGCTTTTTCTACGTTGTTTACCTTAGTTACTGGGGGGCTTCGGGGAAGACCTATGTGGGGCACCTTTCGGGTGTGGGATGCTCGTTTAACCTCTGTATTCATCTCGTTCCTTATTTACCTGGGTGCACTGTGTTTTCAAAAGCTTCCTGTCGAACCGGCTATGAGATTCCAAGTGTTTCTGTGTTTTTTCAGAGTTTGTGTTTTCAGTGTCTCACTCGACCTGTGATGGCTGCCTTTTATAGGCAGTCTGCTCGCCCTTATCCCGGATTCATCCATCTGCGGCTTCCCTCATTCGGAGCAAATCTCGAAGCCATTACCGGAAATCCCGGTAACGGTCATCCGTTACGGTTCGACCCTCATCCATTCAGATAAAGGACTGGATGATCAGTCCAGCCGTTACCTTAGCCGAGAATAGCCATTGTTCTTATCTTTTAACATCTCCCACTTGGCCATTCGAGCCAAGTGTATCGACATACTGGTTTTTCTCCCACTTTTCAGGGTTTTCTCTAGTTATGTCGATTCCTGATTACTATTGCAATCAGAACCTGTTGTGTGGTTATTTCTCTACACAACAATTTATCCGTTGTATGGTTATTTACCTATACAACAATCTATCGGTTGTATGGTTATTTACCTATACAACAATCAAACATATCTCAAACCCATGTTAGTAACATGTTTTGAGAAGAGATCCTTTGTTATGCCTTTTGTTAAAGGGTTTGTCAACATATCTTTCGTTGTATGTATGAGATGGATATTTTCTTTCTCATAACCATATCATGAACATAGTGGTATTTTACAATTTTATGCTTGCTTTTTGAGCAATAAGCTCCACTCTTAATAAGAGTAATTGCTGCATTGTTATCACAATAGATAACTACTGGCTCGTCTGTTATTTCCAACTTCAAATCTCGTATGAAGCGGCTCATCCAGACACCACTTGTTGCAGCCATACAACAAGCTACATACTCAGCTTCTTGTGTATACAATGCCACACAACCCTGTTTCTTACATGCCAAAGAAACAACACCACCTCCAAATAAGAATATTTGTCCCAAGGTTGATTTGTTGACATCTTTGCTCCCAGCAAAGTCAGCATCTGAGTATCCTACTACTTTCAGTTCATCTACTTGAAAACACACTTTCAAGTCTTTTGTTCCTTTCAGATATCTTAGAATCCTTTTCACAGCTACCTAGTATTGTCAACCAAGATTACTTTGATATCTACTTATAAGACCAACAGCAAAGCTGATATCAGGTCTTGTATACAACATAACATAACATACATCAAGCTACCAACAACTTGTGCACAAGGAACATTAGGCTTATTGTCTCCTTCACCGGGACAATCAGCCTTTCTCAATTTAACCCCTTTTGTAACAAGTGTATCTGTAGATTTGCATTCACCAATTTTAAACTTCTTGAGCATATAGTCAATATATCTCTCCTGACTCAGGCATAAGAGTCTAGATTCTCTATCTCAAGAGATCTTTATTCTGAGGATATAGGATGCTTCCCCCATATCCTTCATTTCGAACTTGGAATTCAACAATGACTTGGTTTTGACAATCATCTCGTTGTCGTTTTCAGTCAACAATATATCATCTACATACAATCACAAGATGACAAAGTGGCTCCCACTGTTCCAAACATATACATAGTGATCAATTTTGTTAGCCACAAACCCAAGTTCTATAATGACAATTTGAAAAGTAAAATACCATTGGCGAGGTGATTGTTTCAGGCCATATAAGGATTTTTTCAACCTATATACTTTATCTTCCTGGCCTTCAACCACAAATCCTTCGAGTTGTTGCATATATATGATTTATTCTAAATCTCCATTTAGAAAAGTTGTCTTTACATCTAACTAATGTAAATCCAAATCATAGTATGCAGATATTGACAGGATTATACGTATGGATGCAAATTTCATAACTAGGGAATATGTCAACATAATTTATCCCCTCTTTTTGTGAAAAACCCTTTGCAACCAACCTCGTTTTAAACTTGTCGATTGTACCATCGACCTTGTATTTCTTTTTCAAAACCCATTTACAGCTTATAACTTTTCTTCTTTTTGCCAAGTCAGTCAATTCCTAAACTTGGTTTTTCTCAATGGATTCAATTTACTCATCTATGGCTTTCTCCCAGTCTGTCGCTTCTAATGAATTCATTGCTTGCTGATAAGTCAAGTTATCAGTCAACTTATCCAAATCTACCGAATTACACACTTCTTCTGTAAGATAAGTGTGATAATCCTTTAAGTAGGATGGAGTGGCTTTTGGCCTCTTATGTCTACTCAAGGTATCAGTAGTTTCAGGAAGATCTTCTATGGGCTCAAAAGATGATTGGTCTAAGTCTACCAAATCATCAATACATTCCTCATCGTTCTCTAGGATGTCATTCTTAGTATCTTCAAAGAATTCAACATCTCTCCTTTCAACGAGTCTATGGTCCTTATGATAAAATTGATATCCTTTTGAATCTTTTGGATATCCATTGAATATACATCTTAAGGACATGTTGTCTAGCTTATCTCTAGACTAATTAAGGATCTTGACATGTGCAATAAATTCCTACCTCCTGAGATGACCTAGGTTCGGTTTTCTTCCAAACCACATCTCATATGGTGTAGTGAATACAACTTTACACGGTACTCTATTTAGTATGTAAATAGTTATACTTATTGCTTCTTCCCAAAATACCCTTAGAAGAGAGGCATCAATTAGTATTGACCTTGTCATATTCAATAAGGTTCTATTGTATCTTTCAGCTACACCATTTTGCTGAGGTGTCCTAGGCATTGTATTTTGTATAGTAATACCAAAGTCTTTGCAAAATTCTAAGAATTTTGCAGAGGTATATTCACCTCCTCTATCTGATCTTAAGACTTTGATCAAATGTCCTAACTGATTTTTCACTTTTTGCTTATATTCTTTAAAAGCATCAAGTGCCTCCGATTTATGTGTCAAAAGATATATATACATATATCTAGAGTAATCATCGATAAAGGTTATAAAATAACCCTTTCTCCGATGTGTCTTTAATCTAAAAGGTCCACATAAATTTGTGTGAATAACTTCCAACAGGGTTGTTGTCCTTGTTGTTTCCTTGGGAAAAACTTTCCTTGTCATCTTTTCTTGTATAAAAGCATCACACTTGTTGAAAGTATTTTCCTAAAATGCAGGCAATAAGTCAAAGTTGGATAATTTCTTTAACTTTTTCAGACTTATATGTTCTAGGCGTTTATGCCACATATTCACATCAACAGTAAAGGTACTCTCAATATAAGCAAAAGATTCATAATTTTCATTATCACACAATTTGAAAAGTCCTTGTTCTACATCAAATTTCCCAGAAAACAAAATTCTCCCATGCTTACCCACAGTCACCTTGTTAGGAATAAACCTAACTTCAAAACCTTTCTTTACTAAGGTAGGGACCAAGACCAGATTGCGCCTTATAGATTGCACAATTAACACGTCGATCAATATAATTTGTTTGCCTTGTACATGTATTCTGTAGGACCCAATACCTACAACATTTGAGAAAGTACTATTTCCCATATAAACTCGATGTTCTCAAGGTTGATATTCCTTCACATCCATTGCTCCTTCCTTGGTCTTCGAGATCTGTCGTATAGCTCCTAAGTATATCCACTAGCCTTCTTCTCTGACTGTCCATGCTGTGAGTTGTTTCATCCACTTTTCTTGTTTCGGCAATCCCTCTTATAGTGTCCCATCTTTCCACAGTTGAAACACTTGATTTGAGAAGTGGTTTCCTACGATTTCTTAAAATTTTGATCGTCTTTCTTGTTATTATTGCCAAACTTCTTATTTGTTTTTTTTTCTACTTGGTCTTCGAGCTAGACGCTAACTCATCCTAAACTACTAGCAATTTTTCTTTCTTGTTTTTGAGCATGTGTTCTTACTCTATTGCTAGTTTAAGGGGCAACCTAGAAAGGTTAATCTCATGCCCTAATCTTAGGACAATGGTGACCAGATTATGCCTTATTGATGGCACAATTAACATGTCGGTCAATACAATTGGTTTGCCTTGTACATGTATCCTAAATGACCCAATACCCAAAACATCTGAGAAAGTTCTATTTCCCATATACACACGATGTTCCCTAGGTTGATATTCCTTCAGATTCATTACCCCTTCTTTGGTCTTCGAGATGTGTTTTGTAGCTCTTGAGTCTATCCACCAACTTGTCATTGGGCGATTCAAATACAAACATTTTGAAATCACGCAGATTATATCCTGCTTTTTCGATTGTTCGCGCTGTGGATTGTTTTCTCCACCTTTCTTGTTGTGGAAGTCCCTTTTATAGTGTCCCATCTTTCAACAGTTAAAACACTTGATCCGAGAAGCAGCTTCCTACGATTTCTTAAAATTTTGACCGTATTTTTTGTTATCCTTGCTAAACTTTTTATTTGGTTTCTTTTTCTGGTTGGACTTGAAGATAGATGCTAACTCATCCTGAACCACTAACAATTTTTCTTTCTTATTTTTTAGCATATACTCTTGCTCTATTGCTAGTTTAAGGGGCAACTTAGAAAGGTTAATTTCAGGCCCTAGTCTTAGGGCAGTGGTAACCATGTTCCATGACGGGGGTAGATTATTCAATATTATTGATATCTACATCGGTTCGGGGATGACTGATTTTGCTACGGCTAAGTCTCTAGCCATTACCAGCATGTGATTTACATGCTTTACTACATTATCTCCTTCTTTCATTATGAAGGAGTTGTACTTTTGTAGTAGCAACTGCACATGCAATTTTGTAGTTGTATCATATTTAGTTGTTAATGAGTCAAACAGCTCCTTTGCAGTCTCATATTCTTCAAAGACCCAAATCAAGTCATCCTTCATATAGGTCAACATGATCGTCTTTGTTATGGTATCATCTTTTAGAAATGTTTTATACATTTCTAATTATTGCTCATTTGTATTTGGGGGTGGCGGACACATGATTTCCTTTAGAACATACTCAACACCTTCTAGTGTTAGAGCCAAAGTAATTCTTTTCTTCCATATCTAGAAGTTGAGACCGTTCAGCTTTTCCGTCTTTACCAATTTAGACACACATATCATAGAACTCATTTTTATGTGTTTGGCAAAAGTAACAATTAAGCGGTCTAGTAAGGAAACCAACATAAAAACACACGCATACATAGCAAGAAACATGTTAGTATGATGCATGATATCAAGCAAGTAATCTAATGATCTTTTTCAAATTTTTCGAAGGGGTTTCTACCTCTGTATCCCTAGAAGAATACGAAGGTCAAAACTATAATTTTATCTATTTGTCCCCTTTTTGTAATTTTGTAAAATCTTGAGGACAAACTCGTAAAATTACTCTTTGTTATTTCTGTAAAATTCGCAACTGATCATGGTTAAAATCATAATTTTAACCCTCAGGCGAATCTGTAATTTTTCAAAAAAACAAGTGTAAATCTGTCTTTTGACTAGCAGAAGTGAAATTATCCAAATTAGGAAGGGTAAAACTATAAAGTAACAGTCCGATATTTGGTAATTTCCACAAAAAGCTAAAGGGTAAAACAGACTTTTCGTTCAGTAAGGGCAAAATAGTCTTTTTACCTAAAAATATCTAAACAAAATTTTAATTTTGTCCAGTGGCAACAGAGTAATATCTGAAAATCGGTTGGGGCAAAACGGTCTTTTTAGACCGTTCCCCTTGGTGGTTTTGGAAAACTACTGGTTTTCTCTGCCGCGGATTTCAATTTTTTTTTATTACGGATACAAAACAAAAAATCGATACAGGTTTATAGAGAAAGAAAAAAGGGAGGAGAGAGGGGAGAAGGGGAGGGGGGCGTCGGACCCTTTGGTGGCGGCATCCCTGTCGGTTTCTGCTGTCGTGCCTTTCTAGGAGGTTGTCGGCGTCCTTGGCGGTTTTTGCCTCTGGCCTTTCCGGCTTCTGGCCTTTCCGACTTCTGGCCATTTGGCCTCTAACATTTTTTGCTTGTGGCTTTTTTTGGCTTCTGGCCTTTTCGGCTTGTCGCCTTTTCAGCTTATGATCGTTCGGCCTCTGATCTGCCTTGCCTCTGTCTCTCCCTAATCTCTTTTCTTGTGTGTTTTTTTTTTTTTCTTTCTCTTTTTTTTTTTTTCCTTTCTCTATGCTTACCTATCTTGTTTTTTTTTGCAGGGTTTTTAGGCTCTGATACTAGTGAAGGAATCTACCTCTAGTGGCGGTGGCGGATTCCGGTGGTAGGTCGGCAGCAGGCAGGTTCAGTATGCATTTCCTTCTTCAGCTTCCGTCGATCTCCTCTGTACGCAGTAGATTTGGAGAGACGATACGAGGTTCTCACATAGGGGCTTTCATGGGATGAGATTCCAGGTGTTTCTGTATTTTTTCAAAGTCTGTGTTTTTAGTGTCTCACTCGACCTGTGATGGCTGCCTTTTATAGGCAACTTGCTGCCCCTCATCTCGGATTCATCCACCTGTGGCTTTCCTCGTCCAGAGCAAATCTCGGAGCCGTTACCGAAAATCCTGGTAACGGTCATCCGTTACGGTTCGGCCCTCATCCGTTCAGGTACTAGATTGGATGGCCAGTCTAACCGTTACCTAAGCCGAGAATGGTCACTGTTCTTATCTTCTAACAACTTCTGTTGCAGAAGGCAATGGGTAATGCGGGAATCATGGAAGGGGGCCACACATCGATTTGGAGTTATGTAAGGGATTACGTTTAGAGGGGAGTGCTGATCACGCGTTCCAGATTTTCTTCGATAGTGAAAGCGATCAAACTGCGCATTTTGGTAGCTGGTGAAAGTTCTGGGTAAAACTTGTGGGCTGCTGCTTGTGCGGTTTAACTTCCTTCAGCAGCAACCTCAACTTGATGAAGTCGCTCGAAAGCCTCAGCATCTCGTGGTATTCCCACGTGAAACGATCGTGGTATTTCATGACCAAGACAGTCAACAGCTTTTGGGCCTCTGGTGTTAGGAGATTTTAGTAGACTTGGATGCATCAGCCATGCCCAAGCTGACGTCAGCGACACGGCCCTGAAGTACAGGCACTTCCCAATTCTCCGTTGAGTTGAAATTGCGTCCACCTTGTGGCATCTCAGCGAGAGGCGTCAAATCATCAACCTGTTCAGATGGGGATTCGACCGCCACACCTCCATTTGCCTGAAGTTTAGCTTCATGCCGGTATATCCCCATCCAATCTTGGAGGTCTTATATCATCGTCTATGGGTCGATCATGGCTCTTGAGGTCCATAGACCATACTGTTTGCCTTACTGATCATGTAGCCTCTTGCGGTGACTATAAGTTGTATGCAAGGTAAATAATGGAGGCACTGTATGGCACTTGTGTTTAGCTGGAAAAGGGTCGGGATTGCCTTTCAGCGTCTCCACCGTGTTGTCTTACCACATTATGAGTTCCTGGTATAGTGTGGATGGCATGCACTGGTTTGAATGAACCAAGTCCCTACCCAATAGAGTATTATATAATAGCTTCGAACACCAGTAAAGATATTTTACTTCCAATGGTGACCTCGGTTATGACACACCGCATGGTAAAGTTTACCCTTCAGTAAAGTTTTTCATGGTCATATCTGCTTTCACCAAGTCACGGTTAGACCTTTCGACTTTTTTAAGAGTAATGGTAGGAATTATATTGATTTTATGCCGTCATCGAACAATATTTTACAGACTGGAAACCCGTTGATGTAAAGGGGTCGAAGGTGACAAACCATAGGCTCTGTTGGCTTAAGAAACCTTGTCACACTATGTTGAGTTACTGGCCTGGTTAGTAGAATAGCATATTCAGGTTCATCCCCTACATCAAGGTTTCTTGTGGTGAATTTCATTGGCAAAGTCCTTACCATGTCGGGGTGGAGTACGGGTCAAGCTCACAAGTGTCGTTTCCACATGGGGATCCACAACTTCGTCTTTAAAGTATTCCTTCATGTCTACTGACCTTGGGCTCAATGCTTCCTCAATTTACAATGTCTTGAGGGCTTTGTGGTTTGCACCCATTTACGTAAAACCACCTCTTCAGCCAATCATGCCAGCTCTCTTTGCTTGGGGCCTCTACATATGCCATTTTTGGGTGCGTGTGAGCTCCCAAGGATTGCGTGCTTCAGTTTGTATATAAGGGAAATTTTTCACTCATTTGCCGATGAGTGTGTCAGCTCGTGGTCGCGCATTCTAGTGCCCAGTTCATGAGGTTGCGACTCTAGGAATTAGATGGATATATGTAGGTTGTACCATTGGTTTTTTTGTATCTTCTTAACATGATGGTTCTTCCTGCTCCTTGAAGTTGTCATAAGTGATGATAAACAGTCGAACGTCGAGGATCATGGTATCTAGGTATGTCAGGGCTCATGCTTGGCATCTATCTACAGTTATGGACCCGTATCCTAAGGAGAGTCGGTCTTCGTCCTCTAGGAAGCCAGCACCTCACTACTGGTCTTGGGCTGCCAGACTTGCTTGATGGCCGGTTTTGGCTACCGCTCAAGGTACTTCGTGGATGACCTTGCGGCAACCTGTTCATTAGCGAATTCAGGAAAGGGTCTATATCAATTGCCCCTTCTCATTCAATTGTAGTCTCCCCCGAAAAGGGTCTACATCAATTTCTCCTTCTCATTGAATTGTAAGTCTCCCCCTCCCCCTTTGAGCATTTTTTTTATTTGGTTGTCGATTGTGAGGTAGTTTATGTTGAAAATTTCCTAGAAATACATGTATAATAAACCAATATGCAACAATTATAAACATTCTCCAATCAACAATAGTCATAATTCCAAGGTAAGCTATGAACAAACTGTATGAAAAAACAAAATCATAAGCAATAATCAGAAAAGAAACTTATTTGTACGAGTCGCTCTTGCGAACTTATCTTAGAGAAATCAACGTCACACTATATAGTATGTGTGGGTACTTGTACCATCCTCTCACGATAAAATATAAACACAACTCAAAGCTATGTACCTAACTTCGAGACGATTTTGACCATGCATCAGTTGCTTATGGCTTAAGGAGAAGGACAGTAGGGAGTAGCCATATAATCATTGAGAATACCACAGATAGAGGGAGAGTAGAGAGCAGAGACGAGTTGAGATACAGTGTTTCACCTAGAAGTGTGGATTAGGGAGCCCTAATCCTTTATTTATAAGCATTGTAATGGATCACGGATCATGGACCTGATCCAAATAAAGCACCTCTTCGTCCCATAACCATTCCCGCGTAAACACTCTTAACCGTTAGATCAAAAGTTTTCATGCAAGAAAAAGATAGACCAAAGATCATGCCCAAACCCAAATACAAACCCAAGCCTGGCCTGACGCGCACGTGCATACGCATGTGTGGTCTAGCATGTCCTCTTAAAACTCTTTGAACTAAAGCTCATGAGCTACCAACTATATAATAGGATATGTGAGTTTGTCTCGTTCTTCAATGTGGGATTAAACTTTGTCTCATCTTGGTCGTCACATGCATAAGTCCCTCACATGTGACTTTTTACGCTTTAGAACTTTTACATATATCAATGGTATATCAATTGAATATTTAGGAATACCAACATGAATTAAATGTTATTAATGCATATGGGTTTAAGTAGCCGAACCATAATTAATATTAATCCAACAATTTCCACAAAGTCCTTCAGTGTAAAAATGTTCTCCTAAACTAGTCATCATATTATGATTTCATTAATGATATATTTCAGTTTGAACTGTTACATGAGTTATCCAGTATTACTCTTATAAGAACTAGGTGAACATATGTCTTGAAGTTGAACCTTGAGTGTAAATGTATCTATTCATGAAATATTAAGGTACTTAGGATTAAATAAGTCTACAACTTGTGGCTGATAGGAAGTGGAGTACGAAAGATTCATAGTTGCTTTTATGCTTGATCTCATGTCATAGCTTTTTATCACTCCATTTCAATTTCCTTCTAGCTTTGATAGCAAATTTTTGACAACTTTTCACCTAAGCTTCATTTGGTTATCTTTTTGAAGTATTCAAACACTTTCATGTGTTTCTCCCATTTTATCGATGGTGCCAGCTTTCTCCAATAGTTGCAAACTTTTCTTTTCAAAATTTACATCATGTTTGAATTGGACCCTATACAATTTTATGAGTACTTGTGGGGAATTGTTGGATCCCAAATGAAGGATCACATTGTGTATTATTTGAGGGACTCATGAATTTGTTTATGTGATTTTAAAAATCATGTGATTAAGAATATTCCATTGTATGGTGGAATCAGTTTTGTGAGAGGGAAATTGTGATGCCTTAATATATTGTGGAGTGTCTTTAAGGCATGCGATAAATCATACTTTCCTTATGCTTAATTTGTCACCGTTGCATTTAACTTTTTGGATATAAGCAGCTCTTGGCAAATTTTCTAAAACATACGTTGAAGAGCACTTAGTTAGTCTTACACTAACATAACCAAATCCTAGACATCAATGGTATTAACATAACAATAATTCTCTATTATTCCTTCTACACATAAAAGAAATAATAAAGATGAACTTAGAAATTTCTAGATACGATGAAACTTACCCATATCTTTTTGTATGATCTCATTTGCACGCTGTGACACATCATTTTTCTCATTGTCAAGAAATCGGTTGCACCTATCTACTTATAGATGGTGAAAAGACTTGCTAAAGAGTTGTTCACTTTGTTAAGTGTGATCATGGTTCTTTATTATGTGAATCGCCTTCTTGATATGTATGCACCTCAATATTTGTGTTATCTGCAAAAACCAATAACTCTTTGTTAATTGCTAGGAAAACTTTTATTATTTTGAAAATTATCTAACAATTCCCATCATTTTCAAAATAATCAAAATTCTTATTATTTTGGAAATCTTATATTTTAGCCAAGGTGTCTCTTACGACTTGAACCTTTATCTAAGTCATGGTTTCCACTAATTTGAAAAAAATGATAGATTAGATTTGAACCATTCAATCCATAAGGTAAAACAACTTACAACAAGATTTCAACACCATCGACTGTCATTTTAAATATGATATATTTATGGCCTTGTGTAATATATCCTTATTCATAGGTGCTTCAAGAATTCAAGCCCTAAACTCCACGAGTCCGCTTCACTTCACACTCATATAGGTAGACCCTATTAAGAAATACCACAACACACAATTGCTATAAGTCTATTAAGAGCAATGCTCAACCTTCCCTTTCATATCTTTATGAGTACAAGTACCTTATAACTTAAGATGTTTGATAAGTAGGTACTTGCAATCACTCTAATACTATACTTTTGCTTATTGAACTCAAAACTTAACATTATCAAGTATGAATTGAGTTTCCACCATTAGTGATTCATAATTGAGTTTTTTATCCCGGTTCCCTTGTTGAACCTTTCATCAAAGGTTCACAAGATAACTAGACAACTATGTTATTTATCAATTTGGTCATATATGCCTCACATCCACAAGTATAAATTTCGTTATATAGAACCCATGATTAAATGTTGAGAGATAAAGAGTGTTAAAGCAAGGAGTGTTAAAGCCTGATGCAACAGAGATACAGAATGTTAAAAACTTGGGGCCATAAATAGCTGTTTGGTTCCAAGTTGAGGATAGAACCTAACCAAATAGAACCATGAATACCCCTAGCATCCACTGACAAATAAAAGAAGTGAAAGAGTGTCATCTAGATGACGAGAATATTTTTCAGGCACGACATATAACCCACCACATTACCATGAAACTTCAAACAACTTCTTGTCATTTTGAAGCCTAAAAAAAGCTATAATCTTGGGTCATAGTTCGAAGGTTGGAACGGAATATGAGAACCGAAACAAATGATACAAATTATGTATCCAGTGGCGCAAAAATCGTGGTCAGCATACAAACTGGCTGTGCTCAGAGAGAGAGAGAGAGAGGTGGACTGAGTCACTGGACACTGGAAAGGAAAGCAGAGGGAGAACCATGCTAGAGAGAGAGACGGTCCGATGGACTGGTGGACGGTGGAATTGGGGTGGTGGCCATGAAAGCCGCAGGAGGGAGAGATACCGTCCGGTCATGGGCTGTTCGTTGCCGGTGGTTGGCTGTCTGCCGCCGGTAACTATGGTGGTGGTCGGCCGGTGGCAGTGGAAGCAGCACGAGAGAGAGAAACAACCCTAATCGATCGATTAGGGTATAAATTGGGCATTTGGGTCGGATCGACCCACATATCTATTGAATCGATCCGACCTGTAGATAGAGAGAGGTATAAAATCGGCCGGTGACAGTGAACGCTATTGATAACATTAAGATCATCTTTTCAGAGATTTTGTTTTGTACTAACCAATGATGTTATCTATTTAATACACAACAATATGGAATTTATCATAGTAGGCTCTCAAGAAAAATCAAAACATGGCGATGAGAGGCTTCAGTATATCATTTCATGAATATACCAAATTATTTCAAGCAAAAATTAAAGTAGATACATCACAATAAACTCTGGAAAAGCATGAGAACAAAGCAAGTCCCTCTATCAGGTTTGATACAGCAACCTGTAGAGAGAGAGAGAGAGAGAGTTCATACATAGAATAAGAAAGGAAAAGATGAGAAGATAAAACTGATATCGCTAGGTTTCTTCCTCTGCTTTCCACACACACACATGCGCGATCACACACAGGAGATCGTCTGCAAAGCACAGGAAAGAATGTGTGAACAGCCCGACCACTAAACGTAACCTTCGTCCTTTTATGCTTAATAAGGACTTGTTTGCATCGCGGAACAATTACGAACTCGAAAGTAATATTTCTAGATCGATTGTTTCTATAACAAGTAGTTCTTGGAAATAAAAATGTGAAATTTGCAATGAAAATAGAATCTAGACTATCCATTCAAGACTTATTAGTTCAGCATTTCAATTCCAAAATGGTCCTAACCATTACAAAGAATTCATTATATTCATCTTACCAGGCTGGAAATAATGAGAAACAAAGATATGGGTTTCCAAAATGCCTAAATAACTGATTCAAATTTGGATATTTCAATAGATTCACACGCCTCTTGCAATGCACATGTATTTATATATTAATGGCATGCCCTTAAAATACACACATATATAACATATGACAGAAACATCCCAATTAAATGTATATGGATTCAGATGTATAAAATTAGATTTGTATATATAAGCACAAAAGGTTAAGCCACTATCTTCAATATAAATTGTGATCATGATAGAATTATCAATATTTATTAGTTTTTTTAATGTGAAAGAAACCAAACCCCATCATGATCCAAGACTCAACCAATCATGTGAGTATGATCTACCAAATAACTTATTTAATTGGCATATTATCTTCCTTCTAAAATAGAACGATTATCACTATAGATCAATCTAGAAATAATTATTTCTTTGAGTACTTAAATACTCATCGATCAGCATGTGAATTGCCTTAACTGGATTACTTGGTTATACCAACTCAATCAACTAGCAACATTTTGCTATGATTAGTCATAAACACAGACATCAAGCATCCCATAATTTAAGCATCGATAAGCATGTTACTCATATATGTGTACATGTTAAACAAGCCATATCTCATAATAATCAAACATACGTATTAAATGCATATAAGCACACATGCATATAGAAGTAGAGTTTGCATATTCATATCTAGATCACTCAAACATTTGAGAGCATAAGTAAATATACCATTTACAGGTGCTCATATGATGGTATGCATGCATACACATATAAGATCCAACTTATATATGTTTAGATCCAAAATATTCATTTCAAATCCGTAATTTTTGACATTTTAACATGCATAGTATATTTCTATTTAGAAGGTCGTTATATACCAAAGCCAACGGTTCAAGCCATGGTCAAATCAGGGTCCAGATGATTCCAATACAAAGGATCTGGATACACCTTTGATAAACTGGATCAGATTCATCCTGCAAATCTTATCCAAACTAGACCATAGAACTTATTCAACTGAATATGAATTTGACCCGCATCCAAAATCAAATGGTCCAGACCTCAAGTTGAAACGGACCTGAATTCAAATGAAAACCGGATCTAAATCCAATTTAAAACACATCCAGTCATGCGGAAACGCTATTAGCGTCCACGGCAACTCCAATGACGTTTCACAATGAAACAACCGTTTCACAATGGCTCAGCGATTGATTGATGTCCGTTGCCAGCAAACCTACACGATGTAGTGACCGCCAGACTTGATTAGCTCCGAGAAAGGAAGAACAAGAGAGGGCCAAGTAAAAAAAGAATTATAGATCGATTGTTTGATTTCAGGCAACGAGAAGGCCAAACATGAACATTTGCTGGAAGACCAACCATGGTGATGATGACCATCGGCATGCCCGAAGATGGCGAAAAAAGAAAAAATAGGGAAAGGGTACCTCTTTTGCAATTTCGTCGGCAAATCCCTCCCATTTGCCATTTTTTTATCGCCAATCATACTCAGACACGGCGAGCATGCGGCCTTGTAGACCGTCCCCTTCAAGCCCCATGGTGTTCACGATTTTGTGCTCTACGATTGCTGCAGATCAGTTAAATCAAAATGCTTACTCCACAAAGAGATACAACCACTCTTGCCTAGGAAAAAACAGAAGAGAAAAGGAACAAAACCAGGCAACCATCGTTTAATATAAACAAGAAAAATTTTGCTAGTCTCGAAACCTAAATTTCATGTTTGCAGAATTTGGTATGTATAAAAATGCAAAGAAACTTCCCTCGTGAGTTGTCATCACTCTTCAGACTCTTTACACTGCGTAGAAGCTTCTTGATCTTGCTCTTATGCCTTTTAGTAAACGTTGAGAACCATTTCACTGGAAGAGTCACCACTCTTCCATCATCAATCATCCCTTCTAGTTAACTGCCCTCCTCTCTTTGTTACCGACTTTGAGGGATACCTCTACAAAAATTGTTACTCTTTAGTATAACCTTGATCCACGTTATTAAAACCAAATCCTCTATATTGATATCATGAGTACCAAGAGGCACCACGACGAGTCGTTACTCTTCCAAGCACCATGACTCGTTGAATGCCTCATGTTATTATAATCATTAAGAGGTGCTAGTTTTGCTTTGAAGTGTAATGGTTCTCGACCACTCAACTCGTTTAATCATGAACATCTGGTGGCAAGATAGTGAGAACGTCGATCTCTCTCACTAACAACGGAAACAAATGACATTAAGCCTAAAAATTATTGGAGCTGATTTCATGAGAGATTGTCGATGTCTTTGGAGCCGATTGATTCCACTACCGTTGATTTAATAAATATGCACATAGCAAACAAACAACAAACAAGCAAAATGCAAAATATTGTATACTGTCTTCAAGGAATGTGATAAATCACAGTTTCCTTTAGGCTTAATTTTCTACCGTCGGGTTCAATTTTTCGGATATAAGCAACTCTTGACAAATTTCCTACAAAATATATTGAAGACCATTTAGCTAGTCTTTTACTAACATAACCAAGCCCTAGATAATAATAGTGTTGATAAAAAAATAATTCTCTGATTTTTCTTGATATGACAAAACTTGACCTATACTTTATTGCACGATCTCATTTGCACACCTTTTCTCATTCCTAGAAGTTGGGTGCACCCAACTAAGCTTGTTCAAGAGTTCTTCAGTGTAGTTATGGTTTCTTGTTATATGAGCTACCCTCTCCGTATGTGTGAACCTTGTTATATATGTACATCAATATTTGTGTCATCTTCAAAAGTCATAACATAACTCTTTGATAATTGACTTCCATCATTTTAGAAATTAACCAACATTGTACGATTACGAGCATGAGTTACTTTTGCATGAATTTTGACGTACAACAGATCATATTAGGCAGCAGCAATCACTAAACCGCTTGTGACCCAATTATATGGTCACGCACTGTAAGGAAAGGAAAAACCCTATTATCGTAAGAACAATAGAGACACGTCTTCGCGCAATAATGCTAAAGATACAAAAAATGTAGCATCTGTGCTTCCCTTTTTCAAATGGTTAAGGGTAATGGTCTCTACAGAATTGTCAAAAAAAAAAAGTGGAAATCACTCGACACTTGAAGCTGAGAATGAAAATTCCCTGGCATTACACGACCAGTTTTGCATTTCTCAATTGGAGAACAAGCATTAGCGTAAGTACAAACAAGAGAACTGAACTTGTTTGTAGGAAGGGTCTCCAATGCTTAAGTTTGATGCACCTTCCTGAGACAATAAGGCAGTTTACCATCCACAAGCAAAAATCAAACGAGCAACTGGCGGAGAAACAACCAAGATGCTGCACCAAACATGCAAAGAACACATCCACTGCAAAATTCTTGCGACTGATTAATTACAACAGCAGGGCTGAAGTTAGTGGACTACACTACCTGGAAGAAGGGCTTGCAGCAATCTTTGTTGCACTAGGTTTAATTTCTCTACATGATCTTGAAACGCCATCAATTGCAATATTTCCAATCTCTACCTCCATTGCTTCTCTCTCATTGTCCTCTCTCTTCTTCTTTTCAATCTTACTGTTATTGACAGCTTGAGCTTGAGGATGAGAAGAGGGTTTGGATTGTGAGGGTGGTTGTGGTTGAGGGTGGGTATCCATTCCGGACTCAGACTGAATGGAAGGTGAAGGTGCAGATGGTGAGGGTTCAAGAAGTTGTGGACCAGCATTGAGCCATGGGTGAAGAAGCAATTGAGCTGCAGTTGGCCGCTTCTCTGGAACAAAATCCAATATTGGAATGAGGAAGTCCGCCATATCATTCGCATCTTTCTCACTGAATTCATACTTCTCAATAAGAACTCTATTCAATGGCCAGAAACGTAGTCGTCTGATATGTCGCAAGTCCCCATGTCTGTTAAAAAATTCCCTTGAATAGCGTCCACCTAGAGCAGTCTGCGAAGAAAGAGAACCTCTTAAACTATTTAGCAAGTAAATGCAAATTACAGTCTGTGTCATGAACAAAACCTCCTTACTTTTCGAGGCATCATTCCAAGGAGCTCCATCATCAGTGCCAGGTGATCCTGAAGAAAAAGGAAAATTTCCAGGGTCAATTTTGTGTTATTTATGTACAGAACCACAATCCCCAGAAGAAAACTTGTAGACAGATAATGATGCCATTTGAACCATATGTTATTAAAAATAGCTAAACAAAACCAAGCCCTTCCCACACTGTGGGGTCGGCTAAGATGTTCCCAGACATAGATATGCGTAAATTTTAGTTGGACATGATGCAAGGGCTCTTTACCATTTGTAGCTTCAATAAGAGTGACTCGTCTGTATGTCTATTTTTCATAAATTGAAGAAGTGAACCATGAGACATCCTAAGTTTCAGTCATATATATCAACAGAGTAATATTCTTAATGGTGAACGCAATCACCAATTAGCAAACTAGCACAAGTCACATCTATCGTACTGTTATAACCACATGCATGACCATGAAAAACAGATTCGATCATCAAAATCTAGGTCTCGCTCTTCAGGTACTTCAAACGTGGTTTAATGGCTAAATTTAGTCCTTTTCGGTAGATCGTCATGTATAATGTTTAGAAGGGGGAGATAAGATAAATTAACATAGGATAGAACACTGTAGATAAGAAAGGCAATGACTCAGACTCCTTCCATTCTTATAAAACTTTCCCCTTCATTTTTGAAAGAGAGAAATTTAATAAAGCAAGCAAAGAAGTGTGTGTGTGGGGGGGGGGGGGGGGGGGGGATTGGGAGGGGAGGAGGATGAATATTCATCGCTCAAAACCAACTAAAATGGAAAATGAAGAAGCCACTTCAACCCAACCCATAATTGCAAACCGTAGTCACTATTCTTGTTCTCTTAACTTTAGTTTTTTCTTGGACAGATTTTCAAAATGCTGTATTTCTCACGAGAACCTCAGAAAATTTTCAGATAGCTTAAACTGAAGAAGCAAAAATATAAGACAGAGAGGATCTGAAGACCATCTTTCTTCTGAATGTATATAAAATAGTTTTAATAAAAAATGTTTATAAAGTCATATATATATATATATATATATATATGTGAAAGTATTAAATAGATTTAAAATAAATAAGTTTTCTGAAAGTATGTAACGTTATGATGACAATTCTACGCACATGATAATTATAAAATAGTGTTATATTTTCCCCATATTATTAAGGACTTTTAAATTTTTTTATACCACTAAAGCTCTGTAATACATGGTAAAGAATCACACTGAGTTTATGTTGGCCTTTGGCTACCTAATCCAACTCTACTCCTTCATATCCAGGCTTGGGCCAACCTTATCCATGTTTAAAACCTTGGACCATGGTAGGAGATGTCAGGCATGCACACAAAGCCAAGGAATACAAAATGGGAATCAATAAGAATATATATATATATATATTTTTTTCATGAAGAAATTATTCTGTAACATACAAGAAGCTAAAACAATGCACTTTTCTAAGATATAAGGTTCAAGCTAAACAACATGCAGTGGTGGACTTCGATGATCGGCAGATTCAGGCCAACTCAATGCTGATTACTGAGAAAATTATGTCTGAAAACCTACAAATGATAATCCCAACAGGAAAACACTTGGGCTGATTCCACAAGGTGATTCGAAATAGAGACAGCAAGCTTAAAAAGCATCCTGTTATCAGAAAAGACATTTTTTCTTTGTCCTTTAATGAGAAAGAATAGTAATATAAGGGCCAGCAATACTCTATGGTACAAATTGTTGGACAAACCAAAATGAGGATGTTGAATTGGATGTAAAACAAAGCTGGTATCACAACAATAAGAAAAAAAATTAGACACTTAAAATGGTTTGGAGATTTGTAGAGGAATGAGATGAAGCTCCCTTGAAAAGGATGGATAATTAGATGGTAAACACTTCAAAAGAGGCAGAGGAAGAGCTTAGAAGTGCTAGGAAGGAAATAATAAAACATGCTTGTGTTTTCCCGGAGTTACATGCTAATGTGGCACACCATCGAGAATAACAGTGTCTAAGAACCCACATAGCCAAGCCAACACCACTAGTGTGGAAAAAGGCTCGAAGATGGAACAATGATATCGTTCAGAATAATGCATCTGAACACTTTCAGGATACAGGCATTTAGCCGCATTTAGTGCATGTGATATTGAACAAAATACATTAATTTACAATTAATAGTTAAAAGATCACCGTGCTTACAGAAGGCATAAAACATAGCAAAGCCTAAGTTAAATAAATTATCAGAAAAATCACATACCTC
Organism: Brasenia schreberi; assembly: GCA_036023115.1. NCBI lineage: Eukaryota > Viridiplantae > Streptophyta > Magnoliopsida > Nymphaeales > Cabombaceae > Brasenia > Brasenia schreberi. The sequence continues at coordinate 2,765,109 of JAYKKT010000037.1, forward strand.
ATCTCTGTCAAAGTTGTCACCACTATGAGGATCAAACAGAACATCCCCCGTTGCAAGCTCAAAACAGATGCATGCAAAGGACCAGAGATCTGCAGAAGTGGAGTATTTAGAACCAAGAATAACCTCAGGGCATCTGTATTGCCGCGTCTGAATGTCACTTGTAAATTGTTTGTAAGTCCAACAGGCATTTCCAAAATCAACTAATTTGCATTTTAAATCAAGAGCGTGCAAAAGCTTTTCTCTTGCAAAACTGCTGACTCTTCTATGTTTGTGGTTATCATGCTGCACTTCAACTTTATCACTTGAATCCAGTGCTCTGATTTTGCCAGCAGAGCTTTCTGGAAGATCCATTTCAGATTTTCCAACCAACTCTATACCAAAGGAATGAGTAGCCAAATCCAGTGTCCCATCCAGCTCTGCTTCTTGACTGACTCCACCAGCTTTCTTTGCCTTCCGCTTGATCTTCTTCTTCTGGTTTCTTGTCAAATCTCCATTCTTCGCATCTTTTATTATGCCAGGGTTCGAAGACAAGGTTGCCTTGTTCGCAGGAAAGATCAGAGGAGTGCCTGATTGTCTGGGATCCTTAGAGGGGTCTATAATGGAGAGCAGCAGAATATTTTCAGGCTTCAGATCAGTATGGATAACTGAAAGTTCTCGATGTAGGTAATCCAAGCCAACCAAAACATGGTAGCAAATTTGCTTAACCATGTGGATTGGCAATCCCCGGTAGTTGGTATACTTGATCAGTGCCAGGAGATTATCTCCTAAATACTCAAAGACCATACACATATGCTGCCCATTTGGACCTGAATGCTTGAAGTGATCCAACAACTTGACAACACATTTGCTATCCTCAGGGTCACCTTCTGATATCTGAGTAAGAATCCTAATCTCATCCATGGCTGCCTCTGTGTAGTGTTGCGCGCTTTTCTGAACCTTTAGTGCTACATATCGCTGAAGACATCAAAAACCAACAAGTAGGAATCATCTCTTACAACTCAAATAACCCAGAAAACAACATTTCACATTTCTCTGCTCTTCCAATGCTGCATTTATTCAAAAACTATAAAAAATAACAGGTGAGTATCATGCATTACAAATCTAAATAACCTAAAGCATATGGCCAGTACAATAAATCAATGAAAAGCAAACAAGAAAAGCAATCAAAAGCAACCAAATGGTTGGCATCCATTACCATACAAGAAACAATGAACACCAACAACTTCCTCGTCAGCAGAAACATCACAACATGACCATAAAAGAAATAAGTCGTCGAGACCAAAGATTGCATCACCGAAGCTCACAGGAATGAAGATGAAATGAGCAAAATAGGGAACCCAACGACAGAGAGAGAGAGTATACGGTGTGTTTGGTATCCCAGGCGAGCCAGACGGTGGAGAAATGGCCCCATCCGAGCTTGCTCTGGACAACATAGCTGCCACCCTTGAATGTGTCGCCGATCTGGACGGCGTGGTACCCTCCCCGCCGGTAATCCTCCATCCCTTCGTCCTCCGACGAGTACTCGCTCCCTTCCTCCTCTTCCTCAGTCATTTCCTTGCTGTTGGTTTTCGTGGCCGCCTCTTCTGACATCTATCTCTGCAGCAGAGAAACCGAATTTTCGGACTACCAACCAAAAAAAATCGAAATCTCCCGACAACGGGACGACAAGGAAGAACCTCTCTCTCTCTCTCTCTCTCTCTCTGGCCGAAACTGGAAGCAATAGTAGCACCAAGAACATCAAATCTCTCAACAAATCAGCAAGGAAAGAGGGGAACTCTCTCCCTCTCTAAAAAAACAACAAAGCAGCGTACGTACGTTCGATTCTCCCGGGCGAACCATACGGGCATTGTCAGCAGGGAAGCGTTTCACACGCCAAAATAACGTCCGATTATTTCGCTACATCTGTTCTTCTTGTGAATAGAAATGTCAGTATGGGCTGGGAGCCAAGGCCTGATCGGCTCACATTTTATGTGAACTTCTAAAGTCTGGCCCAGCCCGACTCTTGTAGGTCGCGGGCCGGTAGGGCTGGCCCATATATATATATATATATATATATATATATATAGTTTTTCATTACATATATATAATATTACATATAATTTTCTATTATATGTATGTATATATTTATTTATTTATATATACTTATAATATTGTATATTTATTTATTTATTTATATTTTTTATTACGTACGAAGTTTGTTGAAGACTGAAATGTTGTGATTGGATTAGATTTCAAATTTGTTTAGATCAAATCTTATAGACTTGATCTAATATCTAATGGGCTTATGGTTTTGCTGGTTAGACTCAAGTCATACAGGTTGGTCATGCTTTAAATATGGGCCAGAAATCTTTGGCTCAAACCCTACATTGTTTCTGGGCTGGACAGGATCCGCCCCCGGTCAGGCCAATTTTGACTTGTGAAGACGCTGTTGACAATACGAGATAAGGACAATACACGATAAGTGAAATAGCCCTTGGGCAAAACGATCATATTAGCTCACCTGGATAGCAGGTTAACTAACAAGACGAAGGTCGTGAGTTTGATAACTAGGGGGCATGAATCCTCCCCGTTTTACCCAAGAAAAAAAGGCCCTTTAATAATATATGGTGTGAATTTGACGAGTTGTTTTAGCAAACAAAGGAATGACATGTAGTAGCACAAAAGAATAGCTCACCTGACTAGGGCGTCAACTCACAAAATAAAGCTCATGAGTTTGATACACAGGGGCGAGCATTTTCGGTCTCGGCCTCCTCATTTTATCAAACAAGCCCTTTCGCGAATATATCACGTGAATTTAACGAGGTGTTTTAGTGAGCCAAGGGCTAAAGTACGGCATGTGGTAGCAATAGCTTTCAGTTGTTGAAGGTAGACATGAACAAGCGCAACGGTCACTAAAACAGGCCATGAACCTGCGGCATCTAAAATGTTGAAATTACACCTGAAAGCGGAGATCATCCAGTACAATTTCCATTTTACCTTTCATGGAACCGAAACCAATGGTTTAAAATATTTTATATTTTTCCTAGTTCCAGACAATTTAGACCTCAAACCGGAACCAAAACCATCCCAATCTCAGCTTGATTCCATTTTGTGGTTCTAAGTAAAACGAAATCAACAGTTCTAGTTTTTAGTTGAAAGTCATGATGACCCCTCCTGGGGTGTGCATCAGGCTTTGGCCTCCTCATCCTATCCCAAAAAGATAGCTCATACGTTGGTATAAAAATAAACTGGATTGCAAATATACAGAGCTTGTTCTACAACCATTGATAATAGGTGAGGCCCACCATGTGAGTGTAATACATGAGAACTTGCAATAGCTTTAATACAATTAAAGCTTGTTCTACGACGCTGACAGGTGATCCTATGTTGATGGGTCTTATAGAGACATATGAACAATGTCACCAATCCATCGGTTGACAATTGTCAGACGATCAACGATATTTTTGTTTGAGCTGTATTTTTACCTTATTTTATAAATTTTTGTTTATAAATTTGAAATAAGTGTTTTACGAAATCAACGAGTACTAAGTAAACCGAAATCATGTAAGTTGAAATAAAAATAAATGTTTTACGAAAACATGACAGTCATAAACTGACCGATATTCAAAGTTTACATGCCCTATGTGTTGTGACTTGTTTTTTTTTCTTACAAAAGGAGGCCGAAGCCTAAAACACACACCTGCATGCACCCCTCGGGAGTTGAACTCCCTACCAGAAGCAGTTTTTTAGCTAACAACTATTTTCTAGCCTTTGGATGTTGTTTAACACCTATTTTCTAGCCTTTGGATATTATTTAACGACTAATTCATGTGTATATAAACACATCATGTATAACATTGTATTCTAAGCCTTGTGTGGCAGATTGTGTATGGTTATTTGATCATTCAATAATTTGCTCCCATTTGTTGTTTGCTATTGATCGTTATCAACCAATTTTGCTATTGATCGTTATCAACCAATTGAGTGGTTGATTACTTGCCGATACAAGAGGAGGTTTGAGAGACCTCAAGTGAGCACTTAAGGTGTTGTTTGGTGTTAGCTAACTACAATAGTCATTGTGAAGACACTCAAGGTGTTGATTTGTTTACATCCATGATTTGAAATTGGCAATACATGTATATCAAGCTCTTTAATATCCCGTCATGATTACTATCTAACCCACTTGTAATAAGCTTCGCATGAATCTGCAATCCAAGAGACGAACAATTTAGATAAGAACGTGCATAAGACCACGTTTGGAAAGCCATTGGAAACCACATCTGAAATCCGGCCGGATCGTACATACCCAGAAAGTATACCGCTCCAGGTGGCTAGTTTCGGCTCGGCGTCAAACACATTCCTCTATAAAAAGAGAGAGAACTAGTATATGCTAGCGCAACAAATCTCAAGCATCTATTTTAGGTTGATAGATGTTGAAATTTAAATTACAAAAGATAAAATAGCCTTTCAAAAAAGACACATATACTTTTAAATTCAAAGTTCAATGCGGACGTAATCTGGCTTAATTACACTCTTTTCTAGCCAAATGCCAGTGTTGCCGATGTAGGCAACAAGGTGCGGTACACAAACCTCTTCGATGTGCAGATTGATGATATGTTTGTTGCATTGAGTGCTTTGAAGTATAGTGATTTGAACATAATCATTTCGGAGATGAGGTGGTCGTAGAAGGGAGATGACGGTGAGATGGGCACAAATGAAGAGAATGTCGTGGCCTACCGAGGGATCGACGCTTACCTTTCTGTTGTTCGGTCGCCGGAGGTTCAGTGAGAGCAGCGGATGGTGTTGTCGTGAGGTTTCCACACGAGGGTTTTCTCAGACGATTGTATGTCTGTATATATATTTTTCACCTTGTGAAATGGCTGCCTTATTATAGGCAGCCGCTCCCCCAATCGTCTGGCTTACTCCTCTCGTGGCTTTCCTCGTCTGGGAGCTGTAACAGATGGTTGTTACCGGATATTTCGGTAACGGTTGTCCGTTACATTATCCGGCCTCTCCTCAGAGTCCAGCCATTACCCGAGCCGAGAATGGCCATTTCATTGTAACATCTCCCACTTGGCCATTCGAGCCAAGTGTATCGACATACTAGTTTTCCTCCTACTTTCCAGGGGTTTTCACTAGTTATGTCGATTCCTGATTACTATTGTAATCAGAACCTATTGTGTGGTTATTTCCCTACACAACAAATCATCCGTTGTATGGTTATTTACCTATACAACAACATATCTCAAACCCATGTTTCTAACATGTTTTCAGAAGAGTTCTTTCGTTATGCCTTTGGTTAAGGGGTCTGCCAACATGTCTTCCGTTGGCATGTATGAGATGGATATTTTCTTTCTCATAACCATATCATGAACATAGTGGTATTTTACCATTATATGTTTGCTTTTTGAGCAATCTGCTCCACTCTTAATAAGAGTAATTGCTGCATTGTTATCGCAATAGATAATCATCGACTCATCTATTATTTCCAACTTCAAATCATGTATGAAGCAGCTTATCCAGACGGCACTTGTTGCAGCCATACAACAAGCAATATACTCAGCTTCCTGTGTATGCAATGCTACACAACCCTGTTTCTTACATACCCAAGAAACAACAACACCTCCAAATAACAATATTTGTTTTGAGGTAGATTTGTTGTCATCTTTGCTCCCAGCAAAGTCAGTGTCTGAGTATCCTACCACTTCCAGTTCATTTGCTTGAAAACATAGTTTCAAGTCTTTTGTTCCTTTCAGATATCTTAGAATCCTTTTTACAGCTATCCAATACTGCAAACCTGAATTACTTTGATGTCTATTGACAAGACCAACAGCAAAGCTAATATCAGGCCTTGTACACAACATAACATACATTAAGCTGCCAACAACTTGAGCATAAGGAACATTAGGCTTATCGTCTCCTTCACCGGGACAATCAACCTTACTTAGTTTCACCCCTTTTGCAATAGGTGTATCTGCAAACTTGCATTCACCCATTTTGAACTTCTTGAGGATATAGTCTATATATCTCTCTTGACTCAGGCATAAGAGTCTAGATCCTCTATCTCGAGAGATCTTTATACCCAGGATATAGGATGCTTCTCCCATATCCTTCATTTCAAACTTGGAGTTCAACCATGACTTAGTTTTAACAATCATTTTATTGTCATTTCCAGTCAACAATATGTCATCGACATATAATGATAAGATGACAAAGTGGCTCCCACTGTTCCGAACATAAACACAGTGATCAAGTTTGTTAGCCACAAACCCAAGTTCTATAATGGCATTTTGAAAAGACAAATACCATTGGCGAGGTGACTATTTTAGGCTATATAAGGATTTTTTCAACCTATACACTTTATCTTCTTGGCCTTCAATCACAAATCCTTCGGGCTGCTGCATGTATATGATTTCTTCTAAATCACCATTTAGAAAGGTTGTTTTTACATCTAACTAATGTAAATTCAAATCATAGTATGCAGATATTGTCAGGATTATTCGTATGGATGCAAATTTAATAACTGGGGAATATGTCTCAACATAGTCTATCCCTTCCTTTTGCGAAAAACCCTTTGCAACCAACCTCGCTTTAAACTTGTCAATTATACCATCGACCTTATATTTCTTTTTTCAGAACCTATTTACAGCCTATAGCTTTTCTTCCTTTTGGCAAATCAGCCAATTCCCATACTTTGTTTTTCTCAATAAATTCAATTTCCTCATCCATGGCTTTCTTCCAGTCTAAAGCTTTTGATGAATTCATTGCTTGCTGATAAGTCAAGTTATCAGTCAATTCATCTAAATCTACCGAATTACACACTTCTTCTGAAAGATAAGTGTGATAATCCTTTAATAGGATGGAGTGGCTCTAGGCCTCTTTTGTCCAATTAAGATATCGGTAGTTTTAGGAAGTTCTTCTATGGGCTCAAAAGATGATCGGTCAAAATCTACCAAATCATCAACACACTTTTCATTGTTTTCCAGGATGTCATTCTTAGAATCTTCTAAGAATTCAACATTTCTACTTTCAATGAGTCCTTGGTCCTTATGATAAAACTAATATCCTTTTGAACCTTTTGGATATCCAATAAATATACACCTCAAGGACCTACTATCTAGTTTATCTCTAGACTGATCAAAGATCTTAACATGTGCAATTGATCCCCATCTCCTGGGATGATCTAGGTTGGGTTTTCTTTCAAACCACATCTCATACGGTGTAGTGAACACAGCTTTACATGGTACTCTGTTGAGTATGTAAATAGTTGTACTTACCGCTTTTCCCCAAAAGACCCTTGGTAGAGAGGCATCAATAATCATAGACCTTGTCATATTCAACAAGATTCTATTGTATCTTTCAGCTACACCATTTTGTTGAGGTGTTCTAGGCATTGTATTTTGTTTAGTAATACCAAAGTCTTTACAAAATTCTAAAAATTCTGCTGAGGTATACTCACCTCCTCTGTCTGATCTCAAGACTTTGATAATATGCCCCAATTGATTTTTCACTTCTTGCTTATATTCTTTAAATGTTTTAAGTGTCTCTAATTTATGTGCTAAAAGATATATATACATATATCTAGAGTAATCATCGATAAATGTTATAAAGTAACCCTTTCCTCGATGTGTCTTTACTCTAAAAGGTTCACATAAATCCGTGTGAATAATCTCTAACAAGGTTGTTGCCCTTTTTGTTTCGTTGGGAAAGACTTTTCTTGTCATTTTTTCTTGTATGTAAGCTTCACATTTGTTGAAAGTCTTTTCCTCAAATCCGGGTAATAAGTCAAAGTTGGATAATTTCCTCAACTTTTCTAGACTTATATGCCCTAGGCGTTTATGCCACATATTCACATCAACAGAAAGGACACTTTCAATATAAACAAAAGATTGATGACTTTCATTATCGGATAACTTGAACAATCCATGTTCTACATCAAATTCTCCCGAGAACAAGATTCTCCCATATTTTCCCACAGTCACCTTGTTAGGTACAAACCTAACTTCAAAACCTTTCTTTATTAAGGTAGGGACTGAGACCAGATTGCGCCTTATAGATGACACAATTAACACATCAGTTAGAACAATTGGTTTGCCTTGTACAAATAACATAAACGATCCAATACCCAAAACATCTGAAAAAGTATTGTTTCCCATGTACACACGATGTTCTCTGGGTTGATATTCCTTTAGATCAATTGCCTCTTCCTTGGTTTTTGAGATGTGTCTTATAGCTCCGGAGTCTATCCACCAACCTATAATTGGGCGGTCCAAGTATAAGCATTCTGAAATTACGCAGATTATGTCCTACTTCTCTGATTGTCCACACTGTGGGTTGTTTCCTCCACCTTTCTTGTTGTGGCAGTCCCTCTTATAGTGCCCCATCTTTCCACAATTGAAGCACTTGATTCAGGAAGCAGTTTCCTATGATTTCTTAAAAGCTTGACCGCCTTTCTTGATATTCTTTCCACACTTTTTATTTGGTTTCTTTTTCTGGTTGGATTTTGAACTAGACTTCAACTCATCCTGAACCACTAGCAGTTTTTTTCTTTTGTTTTTGAGCATGTATTCTTGCTCAATTGCTAGCTTTAGGGGCAATTCCGAAAGGTTGATTTCAGGCCCTAACCTTAAGGCAGTGGTGACCATATTCCATGATGGAGGTAGACTGTTCAATATAGTTGATATCTGCATTAGTTCGGGGATGACTGATTTTGCTACGGCTAAATCCTTAGCTATTACCAGCATATGATTCACATATTCTACTACATTTTCTCCTTCTTTCATTCTAAAGGAGTTGTATTTTTGTAGTAGTAACTGAACATGCAACTTTGCAGTTGTATCATACTTAGCTGTTAACGTGTCAAACAGCTCTTTTGCAGTCTCAAATTCTTCAAAGACCCTAATCAGGTCATCCTCCATATAAGTTAATATTACAGTTCTTGTTATAGTATCGTCTTTTAAAAATGTTTTATACATTTCTAATTGTTGTTGGTTTGCGTCTGGTGGTGGAGGACGCACTGTTTCCTTTAACACATACTCTATACCTTCTAGTGTTAGAGCTAACGGGATTTTTCTCTTCAATATCTGGAAGTTCAGACCGTTTAGTTTTTCTGTTTTTGCCAATTCGGACACGCATATCCTAGAACTCTTTTTTTTTTTGCAAAAATATTAATCAAGCGGTCTTTCTCTTTTTAAAGGAAACAAGGAAAAACACAAAGCAAGAAATACGTCAACTTGATGCAGAGTTGAAAAACAAACAATTTTCCTAAAAGTTTTTTCTGCCTCCAAACCCCTAAATGAATACCAAAGGATAAATCTATAATTTTTACTTATTTGTCCAATTTTTGTATTTTTGTAAAATCACAAGGACAAACTCGTAAAATTACTATTTGGTATTCTTGTAAAATTTGCAATTGATTGGGGTTAAAATCGTAATTTTAACTCTCAGGACGAATCTGTAATTTTTCAAAAGGAACAAGGGTAAACCTGTCTTTTAACTGAATGGTAGAAATGATATTTTTCAAACCGGGTTGGATAATACCGTAAATTAACAACCCCCGATAATTTTTGTAATTTTCAAAAACAGCCAAGGGGTAAACCTGTCCTTTTACCATGGCAATTTCGTAATAATCAGGAAATGATATGGGGCAGTTCTGTCTTTCTCTCTTAAAACCCGAGGCGATTTTCTGAAACCACTAGCGGTTTCAGAAAACCGCTGGTGGTTTTCGGGAAACCGTCGGCGGTTTTGGAAAACCGTTGGTTTTCCCGATGCGGTTTTTTGAAAACCATGAATTTTTATTTTATTTTATTTATATCGCTATAAAAGCGAAAAATAAAAAAACAGTTACAGATTCTGGATTTTTCCAAAGAGAGAGAGAGAGAGAGAGGGAGAGAGAGGGGAGGGAGAGGTTATGCCGATCGTCGCCGTCGGCTGTCGGGTTATTCTTCTTCCGAGCACTCCAGCCAACTGCTGGCCGTTCGTCGCTTACCATTTTTGTTTCGCTTTTGGGCTTTTTTCGGCTTGCTGTTGTTTTACCTTTGGGGCTTTTCACCGGCTTGCCTCTGGTTTTGCCTTTGGGGCTTTTCGTCGGCTTGCCTCTGATTTTGCCTTTGGGGCTTTTCGTCGACTTCCCTCTGGTTTTGCCTTTAGGGCTTTTCACCGGCTCCAGCTCGTCGGCCGGATATGCTCTGTCTTCCCTGTCCGACTGCCGACTTCTTTCTATCTTTTTGTTGTTTCTAACGTATCCCTCCCTCTTCTTTTTTTTTTTTATAGGGAACCAGACCCTGATACCACTGAGGGATTGGCGCTTACCTTTCTGATGTTCGGTCGTCGGAGGTTCGGTGAGCGCAGCGGATAGTGTTGTCGCGAGGTTTCTACACGAGGGTTTTCTAAGACGATTGTATGTCTGTATATATGTTTTTCACCTTGTGAAATGGCTGCCTTATTATAGGCAGTCGCTCCCCCAATCATCTGGCTTACTCCTCTCGTGGCTTCCCTCGTCTGGGAGCTGTAACGGATGGCCGTTATCGGATTTTTCGGTAGTTGCTGTCCGTTACATTATTCGGCCTCTCCTTGCCGTTACTCGAGCCGAGAATGGCCATTTCATTGTAACACCTACAACGGTAACTTGGTCCATCGGGTCCTCAGCCGTGCTGGGACGCCTTTGCGACCGCATCGCCACCTCAGCCATAACTCCACCATCTTCACCGCCATTACCGGATTGAGCTTTCCACTCCCATCTCACAGCGACGGCCAGCTGTTCCTTCTCCTCCTTTCTCTACCTGAATCACCGCACCAACTCCCCTCCTCACCGTAATCATTGCCTTCGTCGTTGTCATTGTCACTATCGTTACCCAACCACCACAACCCTCTCTCTATTGGGTTCTCATACCATATAAGAAAAATAGGTACACCTCATACCATGTAAGAAAAATAGGTACTTTTGAAATAGAAGAATCAAATTTTATTGGAAACATTGGCCTTCAATGCTTTACATGATACCGTTTATACAACTAAACTGGTTGCCCCAACGGTTGGATGTTGGTTGTCTTCAACTGGCTGTCTAAAGTCTTCATCTGACTGCTGCCCGAACTGCTAGAAAAACTAACCTTAGGGCCTAACTGGTCCTGACTAGCCCTGGTGGCTGGTCCGGATTGGTTTTGACTGTTTAGTCTCAGCTTTAAGGATTTCAATTATAATATCTAATTTTGTTGTTTTATACTCTTGTAAGTTTTGAATCGCAATTTGCTTATAAATGTACCTATAGTAACACGGGGACGGGTTTGATATGGTACCCGGTACAGGTACAGATGACGATAGTTTTTTTTAAATCTAAGGTATGTTTACCACTATATAAAATAAAGGATCATTGTGCGTGTAAATATGACAATAATGTAAAGGATGTAATACGACTCCAAAAATAAATAGCGACCATCAAATTCATGACTGTTTCTTACTTGCCAGTGGATGGAGTTCTTGCCGTGCAAAGAAAGCAAATTTTCAGTTACACAGGGAGTTAGAAGATGGACAAAAGGAAGGAGACAAGCAGCAGACATCAATGACAACAAAGACCACAGAACGTATATACAGAGACTAGAGAGAAGCGAGAGAATGAAAAATGGGGGCTTTAGGGTTTTCTGGAACTCTGGATCAAGTCAACTCATATAGATATGGGTGACACATTCATAACCAAAATTTGAAAAACTTAACGAAATAGGCATCAACACATATACCCAAGTGCACTGGTATATGTACCAGTACTGACTATGTACAAAGTATAGGTACCATGCTATCATCAGGGTACGCATTCATCGTAACAACACCGACACCCTATGCATCTATTTATAAGCCTCACAGATAAAAGGCACTTTTCAATGAAACACATCAGATTGCAAGTGACGATCACGACATCATAGAAAAGACATGAATGAAAAATCCCTGCAAACCAGTGACGGGATAGAGAATTAAAGAAACTAAACGATATATTAGAGGAACATGATATTCAAGAATTTAAGTCAACCACACTATCGTCTCCTAGTGCACAAAGAATGTGGTGGAAAAACTTTTGACAACACTCTACCTGCTTTAGCATTACGTGAAGCTGAGGATGAGTACTCGGATCAACTGACTTCAAAGAGAGGAACAAAGACATTATCTAAAAGATTCTGAAGGGAAGTCATGATTCCCATTTCCTTGTACACATTAAATAATCGAGGAAGCTGTACAAAGTTAAAGTTATGTATGCCAACATTGTGATTATGCATATTTTCCCAAGAACCTAACAAAAACATGTTCAGAAATTCATAAAATATAACCTTAAATTAAATGGTGTGGATCAATAAAAATAAAACAATCTCGAAGTGTAGTCATAGAGTAAGAATGCAAGAAATTGCATTTGACATATCATAGACACTTTGTGAAGTGATTATTAAGAAGGTTGCCAAGATTAAGTAAGAAGGGAAACCATAAAGAAAAAGCAATCAAAAGGAACAAGAAAAAATGGGATGTAATGGCAAGATAAGTTTATCAAGAAACAATGGGAAAGCATTTTGGAAAATTGTTGAAATCATTTGGAAGCAAGATCACCATCCTTTCATGCTTAGAGTAGTTCTGATTGTACATCAGTGAAGTGCGCTTCTTTCTATTAGGATGACCCTTCCAGAAACTCCTCGTGGATCAGGTTACACTTAATAACACAATCTATTCAAATAAAACTACGGAAGATGAGATATGATTGTCAGGTACAAAAAAGAGACATGCTACAATAACAACAACTAAGACTTTTTATATACTAGATGGGGTCAGCTACATGGATTCTTTATTTCCATAAAGCCTTATCATGTGCACAAAGCCTTATCATGTGCCTTTCTAGCAGTTAACTCAATATAAGCTAGATCATTCTTTATTGTTGTTTCTTTTCAACACTTAACATTTTTACAATCTCATTTTTCATATCTTCTTAAGGAAGCATCTTTTGGTCGTCTTTCTACGTGTCCAAACCATCTAAAATAAATTTTTCTTATTTTATCATCTATTGGTGTTACTCTCAATTTGTTTCTAATAACCTCATTATGTATATGGTCTTTCTTTGTGTGACCACTCATCCATATCAATGAACATCTTTTGCACATGTTGATGATTAACTGCCCAACACGTGGAACCATAAAAACATAAGGTTTAATTGTTGCTTTATAATATTTACATTTCAAATTTAATGGTATCTTCTTGTCGTATAGAACACCTGATGCCCCTCTCCATTTTAACCAACCAATATTAATTCTATGCATAACATCTCCATTAATTTTTCTATCACTATGAAAAATTGACCCTAGATATTTAAAACTTTCGTTGACATCCCACTCCAATCAGTATCAGTATAGGCAGTTAATTTAAGAGAATATGATGAGATTAGAATGATTTCTCTTTCAAGTATATGCTTTATGTATCTCACAATCCGCATAACCACACTCATGCGTATATTGGTGGGAGCTTATTGAAATTGACTTGCTACATATACTACATGTGCTATGTATAGTCGAGTGATGATAAAATATATCAAGGCTCCTATTATTTGTCTGTAGGGAGCGAAATCCTCTAATTTTTCTTCATCTTTAGTTCTCAGTTTAGTCTCCATTACCTCTAGCGTGCTTACCTTCATGTCATTTGTCAAACCTGACCTATTAACAATATTACTAGTAAATTTCATTTGTGACATAAAATAATCTCGATTAGTGCTTATTGAATCATTGATACATATTGGTCTCTTATAACATATGTAATTTGTTATGACTCATGAACTTATTTGTTATATTAGAGAATCTTACTTAAGTGATCAATGTTTTTAGAACCTTTTCTTATGCTTTTAGCAAAATATCTCAAAAAAATCTTAGGTTTTAGGTTTATATTATTCTATTTTCAATATCCTAATTACTTTGGTTGAAGTTTTATTCTAAAAGTTTCCTTGAAGGTATTAAAATAAAGGATTACAAAACAAACATAAACTTTGGCAAAGAAATGAAAAGAAAAGCATCAGACAAAGTTACAAACTTCCAATCACTCTCTAGCAAACTGTCAAACACACTGTCAATTTAAGGGGAGGTGTTTAGAAGGGAAAGGCAAGACTAAATAGTCAGGGCCAGCCAACCAGAGCCAGTCGAGACCAATCAAGCCCAACGACTAGTTTTTCTAGTTGTTGGAACAACAACCTGTTGAATACCATTGGGCAACCAACATCCAACCGTTGGACAACCAATTGAAGATTGTTAAAATACATGTAATCAGGTACTAGGGCCACCAGGGGCTCAACGACTGCTTTACTAGCTGTTCAGCAGCCAATAATTGAATGTTGACTGCCCACTACTAGTCTTTTTTTTTTCTCTTCTCAACTCTATAAATACTTGTAAATAATAAATGGTAAACCTTCTTGGCCAATTTATATACATTCTTTTGTGTGTATTTGCTATTGTTAGTGCATTTGTTATTATTGTAGTATTTTTTAAGGCTGTTTATAATTATTTTTTGGTGACTTATGATTGTTGTATACGTGTATTAGATATCCGTTGCTCAATTCAATACATTGAAGTATCATCTTCATTACATGTTATGAAAGCCTATATACTTTTCGTGATTATGAAGTTGTTGTTTTGAAAAAACATAAAAGTCTTATTCAAGATTCTTTGAGATTTACGATACAGTCTCAAGCATTTATTCAAAGCTTTAATCGCTCTTGAGCCATGAAAGAAAAGGTTTACAAGAAACAGTCCCTCATCTCGTTTGGATTGCTTTGTCATTGATTACTTTCTTTTAGTCCTCGAAAACATGGGATTCCACAAGAAATCCGATTGTGGCAACTAAAACGAGCACGACGAGCTAAAGAACATGCTATCAACTTCTCTACTTCGCCATCTTCATAATTGTCGTTCCACTTTGCACAAACAGAGTTGGTCGCTGAAGAAGAGGTTTTGCAATTGCCAGCTTCTTCGTCGTCGTCTGCTTCATCATGGGCGCGAACCTTTTCTCGGTTTGGTTCTTCCTGACGCGGAAAAATTACTTGAAAGGAGTGCATGTGAAAGAGAAAGGCAGAGACGGCCATGAAAGATGCTCCCATAAAGGCTGCGATTCCCAGATGAAGAGCTGAACCACGGCCATCACCACCAGAAGGAAAAGGAAACACCATCTCTCTCTCGCGCTCTCTCTGAAAAACAGTGGGATGGTTTGGTTTGGCTTGGTTTTGCTGTGGTTTGTTTAATATGGATTTGTATCACCACTGGCGGGATGCCTGTCCTCGCATCTCAACGCCTTAACGGAATTTCTTTTTCTCCGAGATTGTAGTTATGCCGATCATCCTTGATGTTCAGCTGTTTGCATGATGATACGTGTCGTCAAAGCCGATTTTGGAACCCCTTACGCAAGCTACTTTATCATACGGGTCCTTCTACACGCATTAACGCACGGCGAGATTTTGTCCACGAACCTACTTAATCAGAATGATTAACTTTTAAAGTAAGATCTTTAATCAAGTGTGGAGAGAGAGAGAGAGAGAGAGAGAGAGAGAGAGAGAGAGAGAGAGAAGTTGGTATATGGTAAATTCGAAAAGTACATAAAAGAACTTTTTTTACTTTTTGACTTGGAATACCTTTTTATCCCTTCTAATAAAAAAAATGAAAATGATCTCCTTTGATCAAATGATAGACAGCAATGTTGACCTCGATGTCTCTCTCTCTCACTCATATTATTATAAAAGTAAAACATATGAAATGTGTACTCAATACCTTTAACTAAAATAAATAACATAAAAATAAAATTCATCCACATAAACATGGCCGGTTCCGGCTTAGCAGTTCTAACTGGAACCGAACCGGGCCAGGAACTGGCTAGATCCAGAACTGGGATTCATCCAGTCCGGTTTTGATTTCACCTTTTATCAAATAAATTTCTTATAAAAAGTAAATATTTTTATAAAATTATCGACTCCAAGCGATTCTGGACCTAAATCAGTGTCAGTCTGGATCTTATTCGGTTATGATTCCAAGTTTCAAACTAAGCGAAACCGAACATGTCCACACACACATCACCAACGGTAGAGAAAATAAGAATAATCTTTAGTGCTTATAGTGTTACCACAGATGGAGATGGACATACAGATAAGATACTGCCATGACAAGATACCTTTAAAATTAAAAGGCAATTTCTAAGACCAACGATGCATTATGATATCGAGCATTGAGTGGTCGACTATCAAAATCTGATGAAGAGGAGTTCGTGGCATGTAGCGGAAGTGTGGTCGACATCAAATTCACGGTTCAGTCATTAGAAAAATTTTAAGAGGGCCGCACATTCAACTTTCTAAAAGAAAACTTATAGAAAGTTTTCACTAAGTTGCAAGTTGGAAGAGGCAGCAGTTCAGAAAGAATGAGAGGTTTCGTGCATCTGAGGAAGCCACAGGTCTTGTTTCTAACATCTCACTCTTGCCAAATACATCACACAATATGATCCTATATGCCCTTTTATCACCAATTGAAAAATATATTTTTCCTATTTTTTAATAGAAAATCACCAACATTTCCTGGACTTTTTTCTTAAGGAGCTCTCTGTTCTAATAATATCCTACAAACACCAAACTATGTTCACATGCTGTTACAATCTTTAGCTCGAATAAACGAGGACGCACCTTGGTGAAGCTTAGCGCCAAAGATAATGTCTTTGGGATCTTGAACTAGTTTGTATATGCATACACATATAATATACATATATATAGAGAGAGGGGGAGAGAGATTGGTATACACACATCCATCCATACTCAAATTCACCATTAGATCGATATTTTGAATTTATACATCATTGTTTATTGCACATTAAATGTTTTTTTTACAAGAGGAGACTGAAGCCTAACACCTACACCCCCTATGGGAGTCAATCACCAACACCAATAGCACAAGAGCGTTTTACTGTGGAGTTAATGTTCTCGGTGTTGCATTAAATACCTTTTATATTCAAACTACTATTGATTCAATTGATCAAGAAATTCAAACCTCCACTATTGATTCAATTGGTTGAATGGTGAAGACCTTGTGGTGGATTTGGATATGAATGAGTGTACACAAAGACTATTCTCTCTCTATATATAAGCTTTCCAGAACTCTCATAAAGTAGGCTACTGACTTCTTAAACAATAACAAAACATTAAGAACACTGACCTGTCTACTGGTTTTGTACACCCACATGCATCCAACCAAATTTCAGCTGTTTGAAAGGTAGGAGCACCAAAATGCAATTCCCTTTTTGTCTTTCACACCATTAGTTATTGATTCGTCGCTTGCAGATATTACTTCAGAACTGTCTCTTTTCCATCTACTCCAACACAAATTAAGCATTTAAATTGATTGTTTCGAATAGGAATGCAACACGATTTAAGATGAAGTTTTGTCTAATTACTCTTGTAGTTTATATTGAATTTAAGGTACAGTAGCATGTACGCAATCTGGGTTATTAATATTTTCATGTCATGTTTGGAAAGGTACTCTTAACTCGGGGTTTGCGTACAAGCCTGAGCATTTGCCATGAATTACCATACCCGTTGAGAAATTTCAAATTATGCATTAAAGTAACAACTTTGATAATTTCTTTTGATTGATTTTGGAGATAAATGAGATTGGGGTACTATGAGTTTTATATTTTGATGGTGGGTTGAAAATTTCAATTATTGAGAATATTTGATTTGGTTAGTATTTATGATTAATTTTGACTTTATGTGATGATTATGTGTTACGTAGGTAGTGCGCCCTACTTAGTAAGTTACATAGGGGTTCAACAAGTAGCTTTGATTTAATGAGAATTCTGATTTGGTTGAAAGTATTTTAAATATAATAGTGAAAATATTTTTAGTATTTGTTGTTGTAATTTTAAGTTGTTAATCCATTAAGAATTTGGTTGTGAATCCGTTCTCTTTATGTTGTGTCGTGCATAGAAGAGTTCTTACGCACGAGAGATATCACATCCATCTACGAAATTTTATATCATATTACAAGGTCAAATAGGTCGAGTTGTAGCGGCCATTGCTTCATACACATCAACTGGTTTAGCTCGCCGTAATTCAGCCTGGGGCAGAAGTCCATTATCAAATCTGTACAACTTCTCGTCCTCAGTCATGTTCTTGATCTCCAACAGCACTAAATTGACTCACATAATTACGCAAGTTGTGCGGATGCAACTGTCGCTTGCCAACTCTTCTTAGTCGGCAGAACGTCTCAACTCTTCTTTCATCTCAGCCCAAGTAGTAATACCTGGCCTACCCTGTTCCATAGCAGCGGATTGCTTCGTTCTCCACCAGAGTTTTGCATTCTTCGAGACAGCTTGAATAAAAAAGGTAGTATTAAGTTTGTTATATTTGAATCATTGAATTATTTAGAGTGAATATTGGATTTGGATTATGAATTGGAATTGGTTGTTGGTTAAACCCCACCATTCATGAATAAATGTGATCTAGTTGTTTGAATAGGTCAAAGGAACATTGATTGACTGCTCAACGGGGCCAGCGTCTCCGATAATGACACAAAAACGCTGTGCTTGATCTCCTCATTCACCAACTCTGTAAGTAGCATTCTCATCCTCCTTCCTTCGACGCGGGTGAGTTGACCAAATGCGGTGGGTTGGAATCTTCTAATATAAAACCTAACAACAACAACATCAACAACAATTAAGCCTTTTCCCGTACTAGACAGGGTCCGTTACATGGATTCTTTGTTTCCACAGATTCCTATCTTGTGCCATATTAGCAGTTAACTCCCAATAAGCTAGATCGTTCTTTATTGTTTCTTTCCAACACTTTTGTGGTCGTCTTCTACCTCTTTTAATACATTCCAAATTTAGTTTTTCTAACCTTCTTACTGGTTCTATTTTTGATCTTCTTTCTATATGTTCAAACCATCTTAAATGATGTTCTCTCATTTTATCCTCTATTGGTGTCATTCCTACTTTGTTTCTAATAATCTCATTATGCATTCGGTCTTTTCTTGTATAACCACTCTTCCATCTCAACATCTTCATTTCTGTCTAATATAAAACCTCTTGAAATAAAATGTTGCTCGCCTTTGGAAGACCTTGGCGCCTTCAACAACATAAGACAATAGATATGATTTGTCCTTCTTTAAACACACTCGCACGAAAGAATTTAGTTTTGCAATTTAATGCTTTTTCGCTTTCTAGTACGAGAGGTCTTCCTACTTGAGCACTTCTCGAAGTTCAACTTGTGATTCTTTTTCAAGATTCAGACACCACTAGCTTTTCTTGTATCATCCGTGTTAAGCGTTCGTTTCTTCGGACAATAGGCCTGAAAACTTTTTATTCCACCAATCTAACTTTTGTATTAAGCTACTGAAACCTGGAGCACTTTCCTATTCTCAAACCCGTCTTCATTATTTCAACTTGCTTATGTGGGGAGATTGGAAACAAGTTTATTCGTGGCTTTTTAGAAAAGCAAACATTTCCTGCATTATATATATGACATTACAAGATTGAAAGGTTTGTTGACAATTGCATCCTTATAAGTGTTTTACATAATCAAGCAAGAAAATTCTACAACACCCTAAGAATGTAGAGTGGTTCGATCGTGGATGACAACAATTCCTTAAAATAATTGGGCAGATTCGTCTAGGAGGCTGAAGCCTTACACATACATGCACGTAAAAACTCTTTGGGAGTTGAACTCTCCACCAACAACAATGGCGTCAGAGTCCTCTGCAATTGAGCCAACGCTCTTTGTGTGGTTACCACATTTGTTGGCAGGATTTTCCCACCTTTCTGCAAGGGCAATTTCTTCTCCATGTTATCGCATTATACCAACTAACTCTACCAGGCCTGGTGGGTAGGGATGTTGACGAGATGAGGCGAGGTGGGGTTGGGTCGGGATCGAAGTCCCGGCCCCCATCCTATTTCATAACCTTGTTCATTCTCGTCTCATTCCCGCAACAGGGACCAAAAACACTCTCATTCTCGTCTTCGTGTTCTCACGGAATCCATCCGAAAAAAAAGGAATGCTCGAACAAAAGTTGAAGCTCACTTTTACATATGAAATGAAATTTAATTTATGCAAAATGTATCTAAATTAGAACATGTTATTAATATGGAGAATGATGATGAGTTCACGAATTTGGTAACAATTTTTTCTCTCATAATCTAAAATCAATTAAAGGAAGGCTCATGCCCGGGTTCGTGAGGTAGGGACTTTCTATTCTCATCCCCACCCTGATTTTCTTATTCTTGTTACATATATTACAGTAGCCATTCTCAACAACTCAGTCGGGTAACGGTTGGACTGACCTTCCAAACCATTACCCGAAGAGGAATTACATATAGGGCTAAGACTATAACTGTCGGACCATTACTGGATTTTTCGGTAACAGTCCGAATACAACTGCTCAGAAGAGGGAAATCCAATGTGAAAGCCAGGAGATAAAGAGCAGGCACTGCTCTATACAAAGTGAAAAATAACTGAATATACAGAAATACCGAGAAACACAGAACACAAAGTATACATCATCTCCTTCGGAAGGCTGCTGTGAGGAAACCTCAAACATCATTCTAAAAATATTTTCGCTGTAGATCATACGAGGACAAAAGAAGTCGAACACCAACAACCGAAAAGATGAAACATCAATCGACTTCAAGGGACCCGATCATCACTGGTATCAGAGCCGTCGTCGGAGATCGGAGACCCTACACAAAAAAAACTGAAGTTAAAAGGTACGCTTTCTGCTAACGAAAGATAAAGAGGAGGAAAAAAAAACACAAAGAGAGAAGAAGAAGGGGGAAGCCGTAAAAGGCAAAGGCCGTATATCGGCAGAAACCATTAAAGGCGTGGAAAACCACAACACAGGCACGATGAAAACTGAAGGCCAAGCCTAGAGAACTACAGGACAGGCGGTGAAAACCGGAGGACAGGCGTAGAGGACCGCAATCAGGCGCGAAGGTCCTCATCCAGGCGTGGAGGACCACGACCAAGGCGTGGCAAACCGCGGCCAGGCATGAAACCCACCGTAGAACCCTCTCCCTCTCTCCCTCCGTGATTTCTCTTGGCAGTTTTTGGGAAACCGCCTCGGGCAGCGGACTGAAAAGTTCGTTCTGCCTCGGGCAGTTTTCAATTATTATGAAACTGCTACTAAATAAAATTACGAAAATATCCAGATATTTTCGAGTAAAAAGATCGTTCTGCCCTTATTGAGCGAAAAGTCTGTTTTACCCTTCGATAGTTTGTGAAAATTACAAAATACTAGGGTTGTTTTACTTTATTGCCCTTCCCGATTTAAACTATTATAATTCTGCCATTCAGTTAAAAGACAGGTTTGCCCTTGTACTTTTGAAAGAATTACACATTCGGGTTGGGGTTAAAAATTATAGTTTTAACCCTAAATAGTTTTGAATTTTACAAAAATATGAAAAAGTAATTTTACGAGTCTGTCTTTAGGTTTTTCAGTAAATTTCAAAAGTGGACAAATAATTAAAATTACGGTTTTATCCCTAGTATTATTTGGAAAATGCAAAAGGCAGAAATTCTTTGGGAAAATTTCAAGTTTGTCCCAAGATGCTTATGAAATTATCTTTAGTTTGTTTTCATCATATTATGCATCGTTTTAACATGCTACCTGCTATGTGTGATTGTTGCTTTATGTTTATTTTCTTTTTAGACCGTCTAATTGTTAAAATTGCCAAATGCATAAAAATGAGTTTCAGAATTCATGTGTCTGAATTGGCAAAAACTAGGAAATTAAACGGTCTTAACTTCCAAACATGGAAGAGGAGAATCCCACTAGCTCTAACACTTGAAGGTGTTGAGTATGTGCTAAAGGAAACTATGCGTCCGTCACCTCTAGATGCAACTTAGCAACAAGTAGAAATGTATAAAACATTTCTAAAAGATGATACCATAGCTAGGACAATAATGTTAACCTACATGGAGGATGACTTAATTAGGGTCTTCGAAGAATACGAGATTGCCAAAGAGCTGTTTGATTCAATAACAGCTAAGTATGATACAACTACCAAATTACATGTACAGTTGCTATTACAAAAGTACAACTCCTTCAAAATGAGAGAAGGAGATAATGTAGTAGAACATGTAAACTACATGTTAGTAATGGTTAGGGACTTAGCTGTGGCAAAGTCAGTCATCCTAGAACCGATGCAGATATCAATCATATTAAACAGTCTACCCTCGTCATGGAACATGGTCACCACTACCCTCAGATTAGAGCCACAAATTAACCTTTCTAAATTGCCCCTGAAATTAGAAATAGAGCAAGAACACATAAACAAGAACAAGAAAGAAAAACTGCTAGTATCCCAAGATGAAATAGCGTCTAGCTCCAAAACCAATAAAAAAAAATTAAACCAAATAAGAAGTTTGGCAAAAATAACAAGAAAAACGGTCAAAATTTTTAAAAATCGCAGGAAACCGCTTCTCGTCTAAAGTGCTTCAACTGTGGAAAGATGAGACACTTAAAGAGGGACTGCCGCAACAAAGAAGGTGGAGGAAACAACCCACAACATGGATAGTTAGAGAAACAGGACATAATGTGCGTGATTTCATAATGTTTGTACATGGAATGCCCGGTGATAGGTTGGTGCTAGACTCTAGAGCTACATGATACATCTGAAAGACCAAGGAAGGGACAATGAACCTGAAGGAATAAAAACCCGGCGAACATTGAGTCTACATGGGAAATAATACCTTCTCAGATGTTTTGGATATTGGGTCCTTTAGAATATTTGTATAAGGCAAACCAATTATATTGATTGATATATTAATTATGCTATCTATAAGGCACAATTTGGTCTCAGTCCATGCCTTAGTACAAAAAGATTTTGAGGTCAGGTTTATTCCTAGCAAGGTGACTATGGGAAAGCATGGGAGAATATTATTCTCTGTAGAATTTGATGTAGAACATGGACTGTTTAAATTTTATGATAATGAAATTGATATTTCTTCTTCTTATATTGATTGTGCCTTTACTGTTGATGTGAATATGTGGCATAAACGCCTTGGGCATATAAGTCTGAAAAAGTTGAGAAAATTATCCAACTTTGACTTATTACCTAGATTTGAGGAAAATACTTTCAACAAGTGCGAAGTTTGTATACAAGAAAAGATGACAAGAAAAGTTTTTCTCAAGAAATCAACAAGGGCAACAACCCTATTAGAGGTTATTCACACGGATTTATGTGGGCCTTTTAGAGTAAAGTCACATCGTGAAAAGGGTTATTTTATAACCTTTATCGATGATTACTCTAGATATATGTATTTATATCTCTTGACATATAAATCTGAGGCATTGGATACTTTTAAAGAATATAAGTAAGAAGTGGAAAACCAATTGGGACATTCAATGAAAGTGTTAAGATCAGATAGAGGTGGTAAATATACCTCTAGAGAATTTCTTGAATTCTGTACAAACTTTGGTATTGCAAAGCAAAATACAATTTCTAGGACACCTCAACAAAATGGTGTAACTGAAAGATACAACAGAACATAGTTGAATATGACAAGGTCAATATTAATAGATGCGTCTCTACCAAGGGTATTTTGGGAGAAGTAGTAAGTACAGCAGTTTACATACTCAATAGAGTACCGTGTAAAGTTGTATTCACTACACCATATGACATGTGGTTTGGAAGCAAACCCAACCTAGGTCATCTCAGGAGGTGAGGATCTGTTGCACATGTAAAGATCTTGATTAGTCTAGAGATAAGCTAGACAGTAGGTCCTTAAGATGTATATTCTATTAGATATTCGAATGGTTCAAAGGGATATCGGTTTTATCATAAGGACTACAGACTCATTGAAAGCTGAGAGATGTTGAATTATTAGAAGATACTAAGAATAACATCTTGGAAAACAATGATGAATGTGTTGATGATCTGGTAGATCTAGATCAATCATCTTTTGAGTCAATTGAAGATCTTTCTGAAACAACCGAAACCTTAAGTGGACATAAAAGGCCAAGAGTCACTCCGTCCTACTTAAAGGATTATCACACTTATCTTGTAGAAGAAGTGTGTAATTCAGTGAATTTAGATGAGTTAACTGATAACTTGACTTATGAGCAAGCTATGATCTCATTAGACGCATAAGATTAGGAGAAAGCCATGGATGAGGAAATTGAATTCATTGAGAAAAACCAAGTCTGGGAATTGACTGATTTACCAAAAGAAAGAAAAACCATAGGTTGTAAATGGGTTCTGAAAAAAAATTTAAGGTTGATGGTAAAATCGATAAGTTTAAAACAAGGTTGGTTGCAAAGTGTTTTTCGAAAAAGGAGGGAATAAATTATATTGAGACATATACTCTAGTTGCGAAATTTGCATCCATACGAATAATCTTGGCAATATTTGCATATTATGATTTTGATTTACATTAGTTAGATGTAAAGACAACATTTCTAAATGAAGATTTAGATGAAATCATATACATGCAGTAGCCCGAAGAATTTGTAGTTGAAGGCCAAAAAGATAAAGTATATAGATTGAAAAATCCCTATATGACCTTAAACAACGAGAACGACAACGAGATGATTGTCAAATCCATGTCATGGTTGAACTCCAAGTTCGAAATGAAGGATATGGGGGAAGCAATCCTGGGAATAAAGATTTCTTGAGATAGAGAATCTAGACTCTTATGCCTCAGTTAGGAGACTATATCCTCAAGAAATTTAAAATGAGTGAATGCAAGTATGTTGATACACCTATTGTAAAAGGGGTTAAACTTAGTAAGGTTGATTATTCCGGTGAAGGAGACGTAAGCCTAATATTCCTTATACACACGCTGTTGGTAGCTTGATGTATGTTATGTTGTGTACAAGACCTGATATCAGTTTTGCTGTTGGTCTTGTAAGTAGATATCAAAGTAATCCTGGATGGCAGCACTGGATAGTTGTGAAAAGGATTTTAAGATATCTGAAAGGAACAAGAGACTTGGAACTGTGTTTTCAAGGAGATGAACTGAGAGTGGTAGGATACTCAAATGCTGACTTTATTGGGAGCAAAGATGACAGCAAATCAACCTCGGGTCAAATATTCTTATTTGGAGGTGTTGTTGTTTCTTGGGCATGCAAGAAACAAGGCTATGTAGCTTTACATACACAGAAAGCTGAGTATGTAGCTTTTTGTATGGCTGCAGCAAGTGTTGTTTGGATAAGCCGCTTCATACGTGATTTGAAGTTGGAAATAACCGACGAGTCAGTTGTTATTTATTGTGATAACAATGCAACAATTATTCTTATCAAGATCTCTTGACTAAAGGAAGCTACATATCAGCAATTATTCTTATTTTTTGTTATTTATTATGACAAAATAACCGACGAGTCAGTTATTATATGATTGCTCAAAAAGCAAGCATATAATGGTGAAATACCACTATATTCATGATATGATTATGAGAAAGGAAATATCCATCTCATACATGCCAACAAATGATATGTTGGCAGACCCCTTGACTAAAAGTATAACAGAGGAGCTTTTCTCAAAACATGTTACAAACATGGGTTTGAGGTATGTTTGATTGTTGTGTTGGGAAATAATCATACAACGGGTAAAATATTATGTAGGAAAATAACCACACAATGGATAAAATGTTGTATAGGAAAATAACCACACAACAGGTAGACTGTTGTGTAGGAAAATAACTACACAACAGGCACTAATTGCAACAATAATCAGGAAATGACATTACTAGGTAAACCCTGGAAAAGTGGGAGAAAAACCAGTATGTCAGTA
This sequence comes from Brasenia schreberi, assembly GCA_036023115.1. Classification (NCBI taxonomy): domain Eukaryota; kingdom Viridiplantae; phylum Streptophyta; class Magnoliopsida; order Nymphaeales; family Cabombaceae; genus Brasenia; species Brasenia schreberi. The sequence continues at coordinate 2,790,852 of JAYKKT010000037.1, forward strand.
CACTTGGCTTGGATGGCTAAGTGGGAGATGTTACATATATTATAGTGGTCATTCTCGACAACTCAACTGGGTAACAGCTGTACTGACCATCCAGATCGTTATCAGCAGGAGAGGAGTTACAAATAGGGCTAAGACTGTAACCGTCGGACCGTTACCAGATTTTTCGGTAACAGTCCAGATACAACTGCTTAGAAGAGGAAAACTCAGCGTCAAAGCCAGGAGATAAAGAACAAGCACTGCTCTATAAGAGCAGTGAGTATACAAAGTGAAAAATAACTGAATATATAGAAATACTGAGAAATATAGAACACAGAGTATACATCGTCTCCTTGGGAAGGCTGCTGTGAGGAAACCTCAAACACCATTATGAAAATATTTCTGCTGCAAATCAGACGAGGATAGAAGAAGTCAGACACCAACAACCGGAAAGACGAAGCATGAGTCGGCTTCAAGGGACCCGGTCATCAATTCTCCCCGTTCCAGTCCCCATGTACACTCTCCTAAATTCATCCCAGGCAATGTTGTCTCCACGGAAGCGGTAGATCTCCTCCCCATGAACATCTCTAGTGGTAGGGTTGCGACCATCCAATGGGTTACTGATCAGGTTGTGACCATCCAACAAGTTTGACCTAGAACCGAACCAGAGTTTGTACCAACAGAGATCGAAACTGAACTGGATTTGTCATTCTGGGTTTGATTACAGTTTCACCTTCTAGAAGATTGACCCAAAATCGGAACTATAACCAGTAACAGACCCAGGGTTCCAATACGAAGATGGAACTGCTGCTTTCCACCTTTTGTAAATTATCAATTTTAATTTATCAAGTTATGATTGACCAGTTGACGTAAACATATTGCTATATGAACCCTGTTCTTTGTTGAAATTGGAGTTTCGTGCCTGTGTAGGTTCTTCGGCGATCAGTTCTGCATCATGCAACCCCTAATCACAGTTATACATCGATGTTTGATTGTGAAGCCGTGGCTATGGAACTTCTGATGGGCCTCTTAATCCGTAACTGCATGCGTCGAGGCTCGTGTTTGATTATGATGAGAACTGGAACTGTAGTCCCTGAAGCTCGTGATCAAATCTCCTAAGCTACTGCATACCAACTAACAAAGGAAGTTATTTCCCTTTTTTTTCTCGTTAAAACTAACAAAGGGAGTTGGAAAGTTCCTGAAAGCAAAATTAATCCAACGGCTAATACAATCAATACCAACTGAATCGAAGGGCCTGGGTCAAATCTGATTCCACCACATCTACCAATCACCATAATTCCTAACATAGTGTTTATCTTCCACCGTCTTCTTTTGAAGAGAGTTGCTGTCATTCAACTCTACGGTAGAGAAAAAGAAACAGTGAAAGGCAGATGCATTGACGAGGCCAACTATGCATCCAACCACATATTTGACAACTCCAGCTTAGCATTATCTATTTATAATATGTCCGTCACATGCAATCAAGCGTCACTTTCCTTCTTCAATAAATACAACCCGTGTCACAATTATGGCCGACATTTCGAAATAATGACGCCTTAAAATAATGCCCCTTCTAATGCCAGAAAGAAGAGATCTTTGGCCATTAAAATTAGACGATGTTAAGGGCCTTAGGAGATAAAAAATGTCCCTCTACCTCTTTTGTTGGTGGCTCTCTTAAGCTCTTCTGATAATTAGCAAGAAATCAGTTTTGCTTTTTCAAAATATTCGAGGTATTCACCGTTCAATTTGAGAGAAAATTGTTATGGACAGTACCATGAAGCCTACAGTTAGTCGGCGAATTATACTTAGAAGATGTTAGTCAATTTGTAACCAAAGATGTTGAATGGACGTGTGACCATTGAAGAAAATACAGAATCCACAATGAGGATCTGAAATTAAGTTGGTGTAGCATTAATAGACAGAGAAATCTATCTTCAATTAGTTCGTTGATGTGAACGTGTGATAATTGAAGAAAACATAGAATCCACAATCAGGATTTGAAATTAAGTTGGTGTAGCATTAATAGACAGAGAAATCCATCTTCAATTACTTCGTTGATGTGAACGTGCAACCATTGAAGAAAACATAGAATCTACAGTCAGGATCATGATGACGACTGAGAATCCATGTGGGCAAAACTAGGTAAGACTTACTCGAGGTAAGGCTTGGTTTTAGTTGGTGATTTAGCTTCACTGCGGTGACTTTTGCAGAGAATTGAACTAAATTTGGAGTTCTGGAGAGACCATCCAATGGTATAATAGAAGAAGGGTGATAAATAGCTTCACTGCGGTGATTTCAGCAATGAAAGCAAAGCATTGAAGAAATAATTAAGACCATCTATGATTAAAGACAAAAATATACAATAGAAAGGCAAGAGCGAGTGCATTGCAACGTGTGTTTCTTCTACTGTAGGATATGAATTTCTCTCAGTAATTAATTAAGATAACTCTTTCGTACCATAAGCACCATTGTGATGGCTCATCATGATTCCGACATCACCACCATCGTCGTCGTCATTGTGAGAGGACCCTCGGCAGAGATAGAACTTACCACCCTTGTTGTTCTTCCGTCTCTTCCTCGACTGTCTTCTCTCTCTTGCTATGAGCGGCACATCCTTCGCCTCATCCTCGTCATCCATCTCGTTCGAATCTGCGGTTGAGATGTTGATGCAGTAGCATCTCTCCAGAGAAGCGAAAAACGCGTTGGCTACGCTCGTGCTCACCCACATCGCCACCCTGTCCAGCTTCCGCCGACGTTCAGCCATGGCCTCTCTCTCTCTCGCTTGTGCTGCACAAAACCTGTCTTCTATATGGTACATGTTACAGATTACAGTAGTATTTATAGACCAGTAGGATGGTTTATTGTGTTAATCTTGGCCGTCGATCAATCTTTGATTACTGACACAAGTTCTCTTCATAATCACCAACACCAGTCACTTGTGTACATGACAGCTTTATATATTGTATGTGGTGGGCCTAATGCCACGTGGATGGCTAGGATCGGCTGATGAAGTTTCCACGCTTCCCCTGACGGTGTTTGGATGAGATAATGTGTATTGTGAAAGGTCTCAAAAGTCTATATATGTGTTGTAGCCGTGTTGACCCGGGCCCGAACCTGAACCGAGTCGTGGGTTTTCCTAAATGGACCTGAACAATAAATCCACTCGGGTTCAGGTCAACCTGTTTTGATCCTAACCCAAAGTTCTTATGTTTGACCTTGGTTTAGACACCTTAAAATTGTTTCGGGAATTATGCAGGCCTCGAGAATCGAACTCACGGCCTTCATCATGTGAGCTGAGAGCCCTGCAAGGTGAGCTGACGCTAACTACATGGAACTTTATGAGTTCACACACACACATTCTTTGTATATGGGTTGTAGTTGTGTGGATCTAGATCCAACCAAAACCCAATTTTCATAATGGACACAAACAACAAATCTGTTGTGGGTTTAGGTCAACATGTTTTGACCTGATTACAAGTCGATTTGTCACTGCTAAGGGTGAGCATTATTCGATATAACTGAATAACCAAACCGAACCTATTGAAAATTGGTTTGGGTTTGGTTCGGTTTTTATGGTTTGAAAACCAAAAAAAGAATATAAATACATATACATATATATAACATATGTATGTATATATCAATATACATATATACATACATACATATATATATATATATATATATATATACATATATATATATATACATACATGTATATATATAATATATATATATATACATATATACATGTATATATATAATATATATATATACATATATATATACATATATATATGTATGTATATATATATATGTATGTATATATATATATAATTCAGTCATATAGGGTAACCGAATAACCGAACCTAACCATATCAAAATATTTGGTTCGATTACCTATACATTTGGGATCGGGTTCGATTTTGAAATTCATACATTTTTCAGTTTCGGTTATTTCAGTTCGGTTCTGTTTTTGAACCGAATCGACTGATGCACACCGCTAGTCCCAGTCCTCGTGGGATTCTGGATACCTATGGTTTAAGAAAAATCCATATAGCTTATAGAGCAGTGGCTCATCTAGCAAGGTTCTATCAGTCTCCCATGATAGGTTGTGAGTTCGGTTCTCCGGGTTGACATGTGTTAAGCTTTGTGCTCCGGTTGTAACGAAAAGAGAAAAGGAAAGGAGTCGGTAGGTTTCTCCTGTCTAGAAAGAGCACAATGCATATAGCAAGTGCGTTGGAATGCATATAAAGACCCAACAGTATTGACCTTTCACTGTCATTTCTCTTTGTGTGAAATACGCAATATATATATATATATATATATATAGAGAGAGAGAGAGAGAGAGAGAGAGAGTGAGTGGTAAATGCTCAAACCTCATGCTTTCTCAAATCTATTTATAATAATCAACAATAAAGATTTGAATTAAAAGTATTATTACACTTAATCGTGTGTATTAAATATTTTTTGTTTTATACCTCAAAGATTAAATGATTGACATGATAAAATAGAGTTAAGCATGAATAAGGTTTGATTATTTACCACTGTATAGAGCACATAATCTATGCATACACTCGTCCATGCTAAAATCTCTTTTAAAAAGATTTTAACCGTTTGATCTTTAAGATTAATATTTTAGATCTTTAAAGCAAAAAACAAAACAATATCAAATGTATTTAATATACCTACAAAAAAAATTATGATAATTTTTTACTTTAGAATTTAAATTTCAATCATTCAATCTCATACATCAAACAATCGAGATCTTTAAGGATCTTTGGAGCATGGATAGGTGTGTGCATATTATCACTTTTTTTTTTCTCTTTCTCTCTCTATATATGAAGCTGATCACTTCTCTAATTGTTGGTGGCACACAATTGATCACTTCTCTAATTGTTGGTGGAACACCGTGTCTCAGCTGAAAGGAACGTTCAGGTGGCAGGACAGACTATGCATTCACTTTTTGGAAAATATGATTGGCAAGGAACTTAAGAATATTTGAAGCAAAAGTTCTCGGTTCAGAAGAGATGTCGGATCAAGCAATTACAAGTTCCCAGGATCATTGATATAAAGTTGTGGTTGTTTGATGGTTTACGAAGAAGGCTGTACTTGTTCCGAAAAGCCTAATAACTTGGTCCCTTTGATTGAAAAAATGTATTATATATAAAATATATACACTATTTATGTATATAAATAATTTTAATTATGCATGTTTACAAATATATTTATAATATACATTCTGGGAGGGGTCTCGGTCAACCTGGACCCCGAGCCGAGGCCACCAACTTTGGACCCTGAATGGATTGTTCATGTGGTTCAGGTCGAGTAGATCTATTTTGTCCCTTCTTTGCTTTATTGTGTTACTACTTGTTTTACTGAAACATTATTAAAGAATTGTTTGCCTATTTTTGTACTAGGGTGTCAATGAGCCGAATTTAGATTTGAACTCAATCCAAACCCAAACCCAAACCCAGGTACTATTGTTTGGTAGAAAATGGGGATCGATAAAGAAATCATGTTGGATTATCGTCCCAAAAGAAGAATCCGATTAACTTGAGTTTCGTATTCAGATTTACAAGTTCGAATCATATCCCTGAAGTGGGTGTTCGTCTCCTCTTCAGCCTTGATTGGAAGAGACAAATGAAATCTACCATTGCTATGCCTCTCTCTCTAGGGTGGCCGTTTGGACCAGGCCTGGCGGAACCCCAGTACTGAGCCGCTTCTGAAATTGAACATGAGTTGAACTGGAACCAAACTGGAATTCAGGACCCCTGCGGTTCAGCTTTGGATCCACCTATGGAGTTAGTCTTCAACACATTCTTTTGTTCAATGAAACGGACTAAATCAAGCGGTAGCTGAAACTTAAACTGGAAAGGAGACCTCTGGAACCGGATCTAAGGGGGGCTAATTTGGTTCCAAATAGGCACGGTTCCTACACACCACGCATCCTGCCCCGCCTCACATGGGGTAGATTCTCAAGGAAAAAAAATCGCTCCACTGCGAGGCGGGGCAAGGGAGGAAAGAACCACAGGCGGAGTGAGTTTGGGTTCAAGGTAAACCCCCAGATCGGTATATATATATATGAGAAAATTGAATGTACCCACCTATTGTTTTTTAGTGACATTAGTGTAATTTTAAAAATTTTAAGAAGTTTTAGAAAAATACAAAAAACTTTTTTATTACACTCATACCACCCAAAAGCAATGAATGTGTAGTTGTCAGTATGGGTAGGATCGAATTACTCTCTCTCTCTCTCTCTCTCTCTCTCTCTCTCTCTCTCTCTCTATATATATATATATATATATATATATATATATATATATATGTGTGTGTGTGTGTGTGTGTGTGTGTATTTATAAGTATTTTACATGCTTACGTGTATATAAATTTTTATAAAAATATAACTATATATACATAATACCTTTTAGTTAATAATATAAAATACCATAAAAATTTATATTTTATGTAGAATATATAATATTAAATGATTTTTTCTTAAAATATTCATATAGGTTGAAATGGGGTCAAGTTATAACAAAAGGTTGAAGGATGGGTGCATGTTTGATACCCCAAGACCCACGGGGTAGGGTGTATAAAGAGGATTCTGGGGTGGGGTAGGTGCGGGTGGAGTGAAAACCCACCCACTCTACCCCGTTGTTGGGAAAGAACTCCAGCTTCCCATACACTTTGTTCTTTCCTTAAAAACAATTGGAAAACCCAAGATTAATAATATCATAAGTGATGAAATAAAAGGAACTGATTACCTAGATACTAATGTGGGACAAAATATGGATCATGCACCTGTACTAGACTCATCTTATATTGGAACCAAGAATTATAAAGACCCTAACATAACTCAACCTATAAATGACAAAACACACACAAACAAACTTAGACAACCTCAGATGGACCCGACACCCAATTAAAGTTAATGGACTGGGTGTATCTCTCCTACAGAAAACCTCCCTTGAGCATGCCGATAAACCTCCTCAGGCTGAACCTAGTATATGCTTATCGTAGAGCCTCTGCACCCGATGATCTACGAGTTGTATATCTTGCCTGTGTGTGCGGAAAACCTCCCTAACAGAGGTAACTAATGCGGCGCTCATGTGGCATGCTTATTACATGACTTAAGCAAAGACAATAGACACATAAGGGCACGAGTAATTTGAAGGTCACCATGTTATTGACTTGGACTTTCATGGAATCACTTGTGTGTATTGGTGCACGTGTGTATGTGTGTGAATTTGGCCATGAATCTGCCGGACATCCACGTTGACTTCAATACAGTGAGAATTAACACCAAGTTTCATAAAATTTGAACTTTTCATGGAGCTAACCAAGAAAAACCTTCAAACTAGGAGGATTGCTCAAAGGAGAGACACATCATAAGGAATTCAGAACCCAAACAAATTTGATGGAACTAACGGCACATTATCGGAATCCAGAAGATCTTCAAGTTCCCCACACTAGAATCAATGTGAACTTACAACATTCAAGAATCAACAATTTATTCCACTGAATCCACTCTAATTAAAATGAAGGTTCTACAGATGCTCACAAACCATATCACCTAACTAATTCTTATAGGATTTAGTTCCAAGTAAACAAATGCAGTAAAAAATAATCAGAAGCCTTCACACATTTTGTTCAAAAAACTCTGCTTCCAAGGCCTGGGCTTTCTGTCCAGCCACCTCTGCATTTTCTGAACCTGCTAATAGATGAGCCTTTTCCTGGATAAGCAAAAATAAGAAGGTGCGGGGGCATCTAAATCCTGGCACTAGAGTCAACATGATTTTCTAGACATTCAAGAATCAGCCAATTGTTCCACTCAAATGAAGATGGGAGGTTTTCATCGTCTTTTTCAAGTATATGGATATTCTTAAGATGAAACCAATGTGCCCTGGTAGCAGATGAGCATTTGCCTGGATCAATCAATAAATGATAAGCAGGCCCAAGAGGCATCTAAATGCATTGGCCTGTTTGTGGAAAATGTCTATGATTGCAGCGTATTGCATCATAACATATAAAAATCAAGATGATGACCCAAAAAGTGGACCTCGGAAGCAAAGATAAGTGAGATGACTAATCACGGATGTGCATGATAACCAGTACCAAAGTCCTAAATTGGGGTCAGTTTTACCAACGACCCAAATTTTAAAATATTTTCTCTTTGTTCGTTGAATTCTATATGTTTTTGAGCAATGAATTAAATTCAAAGCAAAGCAGATGGAACTCTCATTATCACAATAAAGTAGATCGATTTAAGGATGCATGTTAACATCCCAAAGAACCTAGAGGCCCAATCCATGAATTTCAATTACATAGATCCAAGATACAGGTTTCTCCAAATTTCTCATTATTGTTGACTAAAAGTGAGGATCTAGAAGTTGTTAGAACATGACATGGGCCACTTGGGCCCGGCCCCTAGCTAGTCAGGCTGTCAGGACTAGGGCCCCTAGCCGTTGGGGGCCCAACGGTCACCAGGACCCCCAACCGCTAGTCATGTAGCCATTGGGGGCTGGTTGTGACCAGCTCCCTCCCCTCTCATTTTCACCTCTTCTCTTGTATTCTCTCACTCTCTCCTTTATGTTCTCTTCTATAAATACCACTCTTATATTTTCTTAAGCCTTTTGTGGCTAAATAATATTTATTTTCGATATATTATGCCTTTGTTGCATATGCTTTATTATAGCTTTTTTTAAGGCTTTTGTGTGTGATATTTTGAGGTGATATTCACCAATCTTTCACTACTACTTTGAAGCATCGTCTTCATTATATGGTATCAAAGTCATTCTCGATCGTGGGAACATCGTTTGTCATCTCGAAAAGTGCACTGATAGTGCTCTTGATTTTGTTGTAAGTTTACCTCCTTATAATTATTTTTTCTTTCAAATATGAATGAGAAAGTATGGTTTAATTTTCGTTTAACACCTTCAAACTACAAAAGATAGGCTCAAACTATAAAAAATTATCGATATTTTAAAAAACTATGATACTATATAAGTTGTTTGAAGGTAGAACCCTCCATTAATGCCATGCTTCAGGAAAAGGAAGAATACGAAGGAGGTTATCGAATGGTCTTACTTGTGCTAATGAACAATGTAAATGAGCACACTAGAGACACCTTGGCCGACTTTACTAATGATAAAGAAGCATGAGAATATTTTAAAAAATTTTGTGTTTAAAGTGATGTTGCTCGTATAATGGCATTAAGAGACAAATTGGTCTCCCTTAGATAAGGAGATAAAAGGGTAAACAATTTCTTTGATGAATATTTCAATATTTGGAATCAATTATATAGCTATACAAAGAAATGAACACAATATCTTAATGAGAGACAATGTGAGGATAAAGATTTTCCCATACTAGCCGACTCTGTCTAGTATGGGAAAAGGCCTAGTTGTTGTAATTTTTATGAAGTTTTCGAGAAGAATTTGAAGGAATTAGGTCATCTCTTAATAATCGAAAGTTGTTTCCCACCAAAAAAGAGGTATTTACCGACCTTCAAATGGTGAAAACAAGAATAAATGAAGCTAGGCTTCAAAGAGACACCGCACTGGCCGCATTTAAACCCGAAGCAAATGTGAAAGTTTATCGTTCTCTTCATTTGAAAAATGAAGGATCAAGTGAAGCAAGAAAAGAGGTCATTTTCCATCATTATAGAGAAACCGGGCACATAAGACCAAATTGCCCTAAGTTGAAAAAGAAAGTGGTTTTAATGGAATAACAAGTTTCATCTTCCATCCTTGTACTTAGAAACTTGAAACTCAAACGAAGGAGAAAGTAATGGTTGGTTCAGTTTGTTCTTCTTCAATAAATGAAATTAAAGGTATGATCTCTTGGATTCTTGATTCGGGTGCTTCATTTCATATGACTTCTAATAAAAAAAATTAATTCATGTGTTAAATTTTTTTTATCATGTATTTACAAAGCGAATGAAACAAAATTAGATGTACATAAAATTGGTAATTTACAAAATAAAAACTTTGAAATCTCTAAAATTAGTGTTATTCCAAAACTAAATTTAAACTTACTCTCTATATCTCAAATTTCGGATAAAAATTGTTATAACTTTTTAATCCATGTGATGTATTGTATAGGATCGCTTATCGAAGAAGGTGATTGGTCGTGGCCATAAAGAGAACAGACTTTACATTATGGACTATTTGCATAGTATAAGATATGTCAATATTTTGTCAAATGATGATCTTCTATGACACAAGAGACTAGGACATCTTAATGCTAAAAAATTATATCAATGCCCTCTTCGAATAAAGACTTAAGGAAGATTTTTCTTGCAGAGATTGTGTTCTTGGTAAAATACATCTTCCATTTTCAAACAAAACACATATTACTACAAGACCCTTTGAAATAGTTGATTCGGATGTATAGGGACCAACACCTGTTTTGTATAAAGGAGACATTTCTTCCTATGTTATTTTTATAGATGATTTTATTAGGTATACATGGGTATATCTTTTAAAAACAAAGTCCGATGTCTTTCAAATTTTGTTATCTTTCATAATCTTCTAAAAAATTAATTTGATTTCAAAATCAAGATTTTTAGATCGGATTCAAGGAGGGAGTTTATGTCGAAAGAATTTAAAATCATCTCGATAAATTTGGCATCATACATCAAACCTCTTACACTAAGACTCCCCAACAAAATAGTATTTTATAACGTAAAAATCAGCATATTTTGAAAACCACAAGAACCTTACTTTTATCAATTGGTGTTCTTAGACTACGTATTTTTGGATATAAATATTTGTTTACACTCATAAAGATGATAAACTATCTTTTCATGCTATAGAATGTGTTTTTCTAGGATATAGAATAAATAAAAAGGTATAAATGTTATTATTATAAAAATAACAAACTTTATGTATCGTAAATATAAGTTTTTTTTAAATGAATATGTTTCTACCGGCATAGATGACGTTAGTTCTATTGATGACTCCTCTTGTTCCTTCTTCAAGATATTTTAGGTGAAGAGATGATTCATGTAAAAAATGACCTTGATGAACATATGACTTCAAGACATCCTGTTATACCTTTTGATGAATTATACTAGGAGAACTGTGCCTATTAATAGAAGGTCAAACCGTGATTTTAGACCTCCTGAAAGGTTTGTCTCCTATGATAGTTTTTCATCGGCATAGAGCCTTGGTAATGAATATTTCAATTATAAAGGAACCTAGAACCATTAAGGAAGCTCATTTATCACAAGACTGGATTCATGTCATGAACAAAGAGTTTGATGCTTTATATAGAGCCTAAGCCTGGGATGTTGTCTCTAGACCACCAAACAAAAAGACTATGGGTTGTCGGTGAGTCTATAAAATTAAGACTAATGGTTAGATCACTATAAAGATAGATTAGTTGTCAAAGGTTACTCACAAGAGTATGGAATTGATTATGTAGAAATCTTTATTCCTTTGGCTAGAATGATAACTGTTAGAATACTTATAGCTATTTGTGTCAATGTTATAAAAATTGTATCATATCATACGATACAATACGATTTTATCGCATATCGTACGAAGATACGGTTCGATACAAGGACACGTATCACTTATCACGATTTATCATACCGTATCGTACCATATCATACAATATGGGGTATATCGCATCGTATCGTATGAGTCGATGTTGATTTTTATGTTATAAATTCTGAAAATTTGAAACTTACGGATTTCATTTATGCTTCTTCGCAAACCCTTTTTCACACCATTCTATTACTTCAAGATCCTTTTTTTACCTTGTTCTTGTTGATTTCATTGTTTATTCACAATATTCTTAAGTATTTCACCCAATCCAACTCCTTATCTCTAGGGTTTTTGTCAAATATGTGTCATATCTCTTTCATTTGGCATTCTACCCAATTTTTCACTTAAAAATTTTGGGTTTTTTGCATATTCCATGATTCTTAACCTCGAAAAAGCCTTTTTCTTTTTGTTGATTGTCTACTCTTGTTTTAATGACTTTCGATCAAGTCGACCCGACTTGAAAATATTGTACTCCGGTGATGAAGGCAATAAGATTGTGAACAAGTGCATGTTTTATAATACTGTAAAACATGGTGGTATTTCTCGTATGAAACACTACCTTGCGGGAACCAAGAATGATGTTAGTGCATGTTCTCAGGTTTCCAAAGTAGTAAAGTACGAGATTGAGCAGGTATTGGAGGCTTAAAAGGAAAAAAAGAAATTAAGAGTGAGAGATAGGGCAAAAATAGGTAGTTGGGATATATCTCAACCATTTGAAGATGCTTCTCCTCAAGGGATGTATGGTAATGGTGGTGATGAATTCCATGTTGTAGCTGAGATGGAAGAAGAGATGGCTAAAGAGGGGAGGAGAAGGCGAGAAAAGGAAAAAAATATAGGTTCTAGTGGTCGTAGCAGTGGAGTTGCTCTTGTTCCACTACAAGAGTTCTTAATCTTCTGATGCCTACGAGGGGTAATAGAAGACGAGTACGAGGAGGTAGTGGTTCTAGTGGGATGCCTTCATTTTTTCCCTCACGTACGACTCCTGGAGCTCAGTCAGGCATTAGATCAGTGATGGCTTCAAAGGAGGTAATTGAGAAAGTAGATTTGAAGTGTACTGAATTTTTTTATGAAAATTGCCTCCCTTTCAATGTTGCAAACTCATTTTATTTTCAAAGTATGGCGGATGCTATTGCTAGTGCAGGATCGGGTTATAGAGTTCCTATTTATCATGCTTTGAGGGGCATATTATTGCAGAAATTGGTTGATATTATTAATGCATGGAGTTCTAAATTTAGGGAGTTGTGGAAGGATATGAAATGTTCTGTTATGGTTGATGGTTGGACAAATGGTCAATGCAGGTCTTTGGTAAACTTCTTAATCTATTGTCGCAAAGGCACATTATTTTTTAAATCATATGACTTGTCCCATATTGATAAAACTATAGATAGTTTACTCCATATTTTCGAGAAAATTATTGAGGAAGTAGGTGTTTCAAATGTTGTTCAATTCATTACTAATAATGCTGCAAATTTTAGAGCAGCTGGTAAGATGCTAGAGGAAAACCATCCATCCTTAGTATGGACTCCATGTGTTACACATTACATAGACTTAATGCTTGGATGAAATAAGAGGGACTATAGATGCATGCATAAATGTTATAAAGTTTATTTATAATCATTCTTATGTATTGCATTTGATGCGAACTCATACAGGTGGAAGGGAATTGATTAGGCCTTCATTGACAATATTTGCTACAAATGTTATTACTATGCAAAGTCTTGTCATATAGAAAAATGCATTGAAAAAATTGTTTGCATCTGATGAATGGAGCTCTATTAGTTGGTCTAAAAAGAGGGGATTATTGTGGTAGATATTGTCTTTAATGCTGATTTTTGAGAAAGTTGCAGCAAATTTTTTAGATGACTATACATTTAGTTAACTCCGCCCATGTAAGGATCACCCTTCCATTGCAGGTCCCAAGCCCGGATAAAGGAAGAGGGTTGTGTTAGGCTTCTAACAGCCAACATAAAACTTCGTCGGATTTTTATAACATGGATTACAAAAATTATGAGCATTGCTTTGGGGCTTCCCTACCTAGCGACGTACTGCAGAGTCCGAATGCAGTAAGAAGTAAGCAAGGGCTACTACATTTTTCGCCCGAATGTAGTGAATCAATTGCAGAGAGGGTTCCCACATCATGGACGGGTATGGGTAAAGAAGTTAGTCCCGCTACATTGCCGCCCGAATGTAGTGAAAAATTTTCAGAGAGGGTCTCCACATTTTGATTATGGACGGATGTGGGGGGTAAGGAAGCTAGTCCTAAATAAAAAGATTTGTATTGGTTCTTGGAATATCGAAACATTATCCGGTAAGCTAATGGAGGTGGTAGATACTATGATTCGAAGAAAGATTCATATTCTATATTTACAAGAGACAAAATGGGTTGGAGAGAAAGCAAAGGAGATAGAGGATACAGGTTTTAAATTATGGTACTCAGGTAAAGAAAAGGCTCGAAACGGAGTTGGTATTATCATAAATAAAGATTTAAAGGAGAGTGTAGTAGACATACAATGATATGGTGATCGAATCATGACGTTGACATTAGTGTTAGGAGCAGAGGTTTTGAATATAGTTCGTGCTTATGCACCCCAAGTAGGACTAAAAGATAGTATAAAGACAGTTTTTTAGAAAGAGTTAGATAAGGTGTTTCAAAAGATTCCACAAAGGGAGTTGATTTGTTTAGGAGGAGATTTAAATGGACATGTTGGTAAAGAGGCATTAGGATATCAAGGGATTTATGGAAACTTTGGTTTTGGGGATATAAACGAGGAAGGTAGGGAGATTTTAAATTTTGCTATAGCATTTGATCTTTTATAGTCAATACAATCTTCAAAAAATGAGATGAACATTTAATTACTTATAAGAGTGGCTTATCACAAACACAAATTGATTACCTTATTTGTAGAAAAAAAGATAGAGCGTGTTGTAAAGATTGTAAGGTAATTCCAGGAGAAAGCTTAACCACCAAACATCGACTTTTAGTTATTGATTTATAAATAAAAAAATAGACAAAGAAGAAAAGAGTGCATCGAGCTATTCGGACTAAATGGTGGAACCTCAAAAGCGAGAAAGAAGATATATTTAAACAGAAAGTCCTTCAAGGAGATGTTTGGAATTATGTTGGTACACCCTGTGATATGTGGAACAATATGGCTATATATATTAGGAAAGTGGCGAAAGATGTGTTAGGGGTATCTAAGGGAGGTGTACCGGCACAAAAAGAAGCTTGTTGGTGGAGTGAAATAGTACAAAATAAAATCAAGGCAAAGAGGGCATGTTACAAATTACATTGTATTAAGAAAACTAGTGAAACTTTAGAAGCTTATAAGAAAGTAAAGAAGAAAGCGAAAAAGGCTGTTAGTCAAGCCAAAGCTAAGATTTAGGAGGACTTATATAAAAAAACTCAACTCAAAAGAGGGTGAAAGAGATATTTTTAGGATAGCTAGGACTAGAGATAAGAAAACTAAAGATCTTAATTATGTTAGATGCATAAAAGACGAGGATGAAAAAATTCTAGTGGCAAATGATGATATAAGAAATAGATGGAAAAACTATTTTTATAATCTTTTCAATGAAAATAAAGATGTTAGTATTAGTTTAGGAGATTTAGCCAAGTCAAAAAAGTATATAAACCACAATTTCTACCGACGTATTCAAAAGAATGAAGTCAACGAGGCTCTTAAACATATGAAGGGTGGTAAATCGATAGGACCAGATAATATTCCTATAGAAGTTTGGAAAATACTAGGAGAAATAAGAATCACTTGGCTCAAAAGACTATTTAATGAAATATGGAAAAACCAAAAGATGCCCGAGGAATGGAGAGCTAGTACACTTGTACCCATATATAAGAACAAGGGAGACATTCGAAATTGTGCAAATTATCGAGGTATCAAGTTAATGAGTCATACTATGAAATTATGGGAAAGAATTATCGAATGTAGGTTAAGACAACTATCGAGTACAACAGAGCACCAATTTGGATTCATGCCTGGCGGATCTACTATTGAAGTGATTCACCTTTTGAGACGTCTTATGGAATATTTTAGTTTAAAAAATAAAGACCTTCACATGATATTTATTGATCTAGAAAAAGCTTATGATAGGGTACCGAGGGAGGTTCTTTGGAGAACTTTGGAAAAAAGAGGTATCCTATTGACATATATTAACCTTATAAGAGACATGTATGATGGAGCAAAAATATGTGTGAGGACTCATGAAGGAACAATAGACTTCTTTGAAGTTAATATTGGGTTACATCAAGGATCAACTTTAAGTCCATACTTATTTATAATGGTGATGGATGAGTTAACAAAACATATTCAAGATGAAGTACCTTGGTGTATGTTATTTGCAGATGGCATTGTATTAGTAGAGGAGTCTAAGGAAAAAGTTAATAGAAAATTGGAACTATGGAGAAAAACATTTGAAAGCAAAGGCCTCCGACTTAGTAGAACAAAGACAAAATATATGGAATGTAAGTTTGATCATTTGGTTACTTCAGAGGACATAGAAATTAAAATTGACACACATTGCATTCCTCAAAAGGAAAGTTTTAAATACCTAGGGTCAATTTTTCAAAGTGATGGAAGAATTGATGGTGATGTTACACGTAGAATTAATGCTGGTTGGTTAAAATGGAGAGGAGCATCAGGTATTCTTTGTGATAAGAAGATACCTTTAAAATTAAAAGGTAAATATTATTGGGCAGCAATTAGGCCTGCCATGTTTTATGGTTTGTATGCTGCTCATATTTCCTTAATCCTTCCATTCGATTTTCTCTTAACTTTGTGGAGGATGAAGAAGTGAAAAAGAGTATATTAAATGCAATTGACTTTGTTGAAGATTCATCTACTCGTTGTAATATCCATTTAGAGTTAAGCAAGTATATAAAGAGTGTTGGAGATTTTGGAAGGCCATTTGCAATACAACTCTGCTCCCAAATATGACCAGGTATTATGTTTTTATTGATATTAATTTAAGTTATTAATTGATTGACTTCATGTGTTTCTTATTAATCCTTATCAAGTTTTATTTTAGATGAATGGTGAACTTATTTTTGTTGGAATTCGGGATTCGCATAGCGCAATATCAAACAACACATTGAAGAAGAAAAACACATGAGAGATGCTAGAACAGAGATTGGTAGTAGCAGTTCACGAGCACCTAGTAGGGGAAAGAGGGTTGCTGAATACTTTGGAGGTGGCAGAAGAGAAAGTTCAGGAAGAAGTAGAGGAAGAGCTTCTTCTAGCATACATTCATTTTTTCCTCCTTCCACTACACCTGGTGCTCAACCTAGAATTCGTGCTGCTATGGTTTTAAAACAACTGCATGATCAAGCATATCTTGCAGTGGAGAGATGGTTTTATGATGCATGCATTCCATTTAATGCAGCAAATAGTTTTCATTTTCAAGCATTGGCAGATGCCTTAGTTATCAATAGCGGTTAGCGGGTTGTTAGCGGTTGACCTTGATATAGTGGTAGCGGGGATATAGCGGATTTAGCAGTACACTTTTATTTATGATTAAAAAATTATGTATATATATATAATAGGTTTTCTAACTTCTAAGAAATATCAAGAAACATAACTAGTTCTTTAATAAATGAATGAGCAAAACACTCACCAATGAATAGAAAAAAGTAGTAAAGGAGGAATGTCAAATACCTTTTAGCCCATATTATTTGTAGTATGCCTCATCTCCAGCCAAAGTGCATGAAAGTTCAGATATTAAAGCAAAAAAGAAAGGCAAAAGATCAGAAACTCCTATCACCAACATGTTCAATAGGTAAAACTTCAAATAATAAGATATTAAGGCAATAGCACTTGGATAGACATATCAAAGGCACACAAGATTCTCTAATGTTCATGAATTTGCTAGATAGCATATGGAATGCATTGTATCGGTGTATGCAGCAAATTCAGGAACATTTGGAAATCTCGTGTGCCTTTGATATGTTCATCCAAGTGCTATTGCGTTAATATCTTATTATTTGAAGTTTTACCTATTGAACATGTTGGTGATAGGAGTTTCTGATCTTTTGCCTTTCTTTTTTGCTTTAATGTCCAAACTTTATATTAACCATGTCCACTCGATGATCACCTACATCACAAGATAACGAATGTGTTATCAATTTATAAACAACACTATAACTATAGATAACATATTACATTACTTTGATCATACTTACCCACTAATCAAAGACAATGATAATTTCATTGAACAACAATTTGCAATAAAGTAGGGAAGGTAGCCTTAGAAAGCATCTTTAAAGATTGAACATAATGTTATGCATCCATCAAAAGTACATAAAGGCCAATAAGCTAATTCAAAAAGTACATAACATCCATCAAAATTCAATTACAAATTTATAATCACACTTAATTGTTTAGGTCATGTTCACTCATTTTTAGAAAAAGATTTGTATTCTTCTATTTCCTCTTCCTCTTCTTCTGTTTCTTCAAAATTAAATTCTTCTTCATCTTCCATAGGCATCTTATCCTTCCCTTTGTTTTGCCTTCTTTGTTGCTTTCATGTCCTCGACATTGTATAAACAGCAGTAGCACCCGCTCTTGATGCTTCGGATGCCATATCGACATTTTACCAAGTAAAGAAATCATCGTCACAAACGAACTCAACATCAGTAGGATATTCATCGTGATCTTCAACCGATGGCAACATGATAGGGTCAAAATTTGCTCCATTAGATTTCCTCTCTTTGTACCTTCTTCTGAGCTTTTCTTTATATTGCACAAAAGCTAAATTGTTAAGCTTTTGATGCAATAATCTATTCCTTTTCTTCATATGAATCTAAGATAAGAGAAAGAATTTAGGTAAGTTGTTAACTCAATAAAAAACTTTCATTTATTTATAATGTAAATAAAAAGCATAATTCTTAATTTCTTACCATTTCAAAGGTACTCCAGTTGCGCTCACATGGGGTAGCACTACAAGTAAGGCTCAAAACCCGTATAGCAAAACTTTGCAATTCAGGACATCCATAACCAAAGGTCATCCACCATTCAGCTATTACAAAAAGTTAAAAATCATGTGTAAATAATAAGTTAATCATATTCAAAAACCTTAAATCATATCTTAATAATAAAATAATTAAGAAAGCAAAGTTGCTTGAATTAATTACCTGGTGCACACGTTTTCCTCAAACTTATAGCTAATTTTAGTCCAAAACAACTTGTTGCACTTCGATAACTTATAAGTTGATGACTCACTTATTGTTGTTCTTCCTTACTTCGTATAAGTATAGCTATAACTTGCAACAAACCACATTTAACCTCAACATTAGATTCTATCCCATCATAATCATAATACAACCTTGGATTCAGATACAATGCAGCAGTACTTAATGGCTTATGCATTTGCCTGTCCCATCTTTTGTCTATGATCTCCCAAATAAAAGCATACTGCTCTTCTTTGTTTTTCATATTAACCTATAAAACAAGAAGTTACATGTTATTAATTTATAATATTAATAAGTAAAGATTAACAAATAACACATAAAATTGAAATATTTACGTACCTTTATTTATTCCTTTACACGATCCATCTTCTCATAGATGTAGCCCATGTCTGGTTTATAATCACTGTCGGCCATACGTAAAACATCTACCAAAGGACCCATTGCTCTAAGTAAAAAACTAATGCCCCTCCAAAATCTAAGTTGTAAAATTATTGCCTTAGATTGCTTTCCTTCAATACTATCTGATAAAGGGCATTTTTCCCATTGTTCAAAAATAACTATCGATCTTAGAACTTCTTTTGACTGTCACAAGCTGTTCAGAGTTAAGAATCTAGTAGCAAAACGGGTCACAGTCGATCTATGTATGTCTTTTCCTCTTGTAAAATGTCTCATCATATGCAATATCTGACCATGAGCATACATAAATGTTACTAACTTCTTTGCCCTATTGAAGATATCTTTTAGTCTTTTTGTCTCTCCAATATCTTCAAGAATCAAATCTATACAGTGTGCAGCACAAGGTATCCAAAACAAATGATTAAATTCAGCCATCAACATTCTACCAATTGCAACATAATTTGCTGCATTATCTGTAACCACCTGCACAACATTCTTCTCTCCAACCTCTAAGATTACTTCTTTTAACAATGTATACAATTTATTTGCATCCTTTACTTCATTGGATGCATCAATGGACTTGAGAAAAATTGTACCTTGAGAACAATGTACTAAAAAATTTATTAGTTTTCTCTGTTTTCTATCTGTCCATCCATGTAACATACTAGAACATCCATAAGTAGCCCAATGCTTTCTAAATCCATTTGTAAACTCTCTTACTCTTCCCACTTCCTTCTCCAAGAATGTTTCTCTTACTTCATGGTATGATGTAACCTTCATTCCAGGTCCAAATTGCCCTATATCATTTACCATCGCTTGAAAGCTAGGGGATCTCACAACATTAAAAGGGATTCCATTTTGATACATCCACCTACTAATGGATATGCATACTCATTTTCTTTCTTCTTTCTTATATCGATTTTCCAATGTAGCTTGTCGTAGTGAGTCTGGCGATGAACGCACAAATGAATCCATGGGTCCCTTCGAAAGCGGTGGTCGTGAGCCAAATAACGATGAAGATGATGAACATTGGGTGCTTGTCACTATGTTACCTTCCATACTAGAAAGTTCTCCTTGATATGGAAATGAAATCTTTTCGGCCTTCTCTTAGATGTATTGTGCACATAATCATAAATTGTTTTCTTTATTTCTTTAGTTGCATTCTTGCAAGCTGCCATATTTCCACTTCTTCCCATTAAATGGTCCTTATACCTTGTTATTCCACAGGTAGAAATATGACCACATAATGTATAAAATACTGACATATTATCCGTCTTACATTTTGTCAAACCCCAATTCCATCCTGGATCCTTCAAACATGGGGGTTTATAGTTGTATGCTGGATTAGAAAACCTAATACCAGTTGTTCGACTAGTGCCTGTGCCACAACTACCACTATCACTGCC
Organism: Brasenia schreberi; assembly: GCA_036023115.1. Classification (NCBI taxonomy): domain Eukaryota; kingdom Viridiplantae; phylum Streptophyta; class Magnoliopsida; order Nymphaeales; family Cabombaceae; genus Brasenia; species Brasenia schreberi. The sequence goes on from JAYKKT010000037.1 coordinate 2,811,380, forward strand.
ACTTTGAGAACAAACAGCTACACTTGTTGATGATTCCATACTCACTACAAAAAATAAGAATAATGACTCAGCTTCAGTTTGATTTAGAACAATTGTTGATGCTGATGAAGTTTAAATATACCAACACGTTGTCAATAATGGTTAATGTGGGCTAACTGTTCCATAAGCTCTACTATTATAGACTTCACGGTAGATAAAAATTAAATTAGAAGTATTTATGTCGATTCAACACATTTCATGAACATGAGTTAATTTAAATTGCAGTCAGTAAAAATATGTAACTTCAAACATCATTGTGAAGCATAAACCATCACTATCCAATATCTTTAAATATTTTATAAAACCTAAATGTATCCTATTAAAGAAATACGTTACAGTTGGCACTTAAGAAATTGAATTTTTCAAAGGTATATTGAAATCCCCAAATATAAAAACAAGAATGACAAATGAGGGAGAAAACACATAGATACAACATTATCTATGTCCACATGCGTGGTTGAAATTTTGCTATCAAGACTAACCATTTCAGTCATGACTTTATCATCACCAGATGCACAGTCATCATGGACCTTATTAACAGGTTGATTGGTCATTTTAGCTAGATCATTTATATAATGAAGGCTTTTCTTATTTCTCCATAAATAAATAAAACGGATCCAATATCTATCGATCTATCGAATTCACTGAATGCACTGAATGGACGTTTGTAACGACGAAAGCTAGATTGCTTTCTAAAAAGACTTATACGAGATTAACCGTTATCACGATCCTCATTATTGAATGCACTAAATGCACGTTTGTAATGACAAAAGCTAGATTGCTTCCTAAAAAGACTTATACGAAGAAAGAAAGCATAGAGATTAATTAGAGTGAGTTATAATAAGAGGAAATCTTTCATGGCTACTACCATCATACATCTCTGAATTCAGACTCTCATTCTCTCTGGACAAGGAATGCCTAAACTGAGTAGCGTCAGGGAGCACAGGACATGATATTTCACCATTATCAAGCCATTGAGGTTGAAAATAAAGTTTAACTGAAGAGCTCGACATCCCATCAACCCCACCAGAAACAACACATGCGAGAAAGAGATAAGGAGAGAAACCCATCAGAGGCATGGAGGAGAAGAAAGAAAGAGGGAGAGATTAAGGTGTAGGAGGGTACCTGGAGATGGTGGCGGCGAGAGGCGGGAGCGGCTAGAGATGGTGGTGGCGAGAGGCGGGAGCGGTTAGAGATGGTGGCGACGAGAGGCGGGAGCAGCCCGGACGACAGGATGGAGGGAGAGGCGAGCGCTCACAGGGATCATGTGTGATTAGGGTTAGTATAACCCTTTATATAATTTGGATCGGGTCGATCTGGATCGACCCGACCCAATTGGATCTTAAGGGGCTATCAACTTCCAGCGTTATAGCGGACCGCTATAGCGTTGTAAGAGGTGCTAACTTCGTCTTGGCGGGTCGCCCGCTAAGGCCGACCCGCTATAGCGGTTTTTGTTCCGCTAAAACGATATAGCGTGCTATAGTGGCAGATGCAATTGCTAACATTGGTCCAGGATACAGGATGCCCTCTTATCAGAAATTGAGAGGGAAGATATTAGATTAGATCGTCATTGAAGTGCAACAATACTATTCGACTTTGATATAGTCATGGAAGGAAACGGGATGCACTATCATGGAAGATGGATGGATCGATAGGCGATGAAGGACATTGCTAAACTTTCTTGTATATTGTTCTGAAGGACTCATATTTTTGAGATCTCTAGATATATCAGAGGAGAGGCACATTACAGAGATCCCACGACAAGAATTTGATAAGGTTATACAGGAGGTTGAGGTAGAGAATGTAGTCCAATTGATTACAGATAATGCAGCTAACTACAAAGAAGCTGGAAATGAGTTAGCTGATATTTATGGGACTTTCTACTGGACACCATGTGCACAACCCATTGTTTAGATCTCATCCTCGAGGACATTGGTGAGATGGATGAAATAAAGGCAGCAACTGAGTGTTGCCAAGATATTACAAAATTCATTTACAATCATGCATTTGTTTTGTGTATGATGAGGAGATATACAGAAGGTGCAGAGCTTCTTCGCACAGTTGCAACTCAGTTCACAACATGTTGGATTTGCACAAGAAACATCATTATTTCATTGATGATTGAAGAAATACAAGACTAGGGCTGGGTGACTCCTTCTTGGCAGCCATCCAGTATCTCACGGTTTCTCTCTTAAACTAACCCTAATGACAGGCACTTTAATTTATACTAAGCCTTATAACTTGAAAGACCATATTACCCCTAATAAGTATTTAATATGACTTGGGTTCCAATGGATCAAAATCTGATCCATTGGGATCCAAATCCTAATCTATACATTATGGACTGAACATAGACTGAACTGAGGTACTCTAACATATACGACATCCTATACTTGGACTCTAATTAGTCAACTTGACTTTCTCAACATGCCCCCTCAAGTTGACTCCTGAAAGCCGGTAATTCCCACCTGTACAAGTGCTTTCTGAAGGCCATTAATGGAGACTGGTTTGGTGAATATGTCTGCCAGTTGATCTTCTAAACGAACATGAACAAGATTGAATATGCTTTGGGCTATCTTTTCTCTAATGAAATGACAGTCTATCTCAATATGCTTCGTTCTTTCATGGAAGATTGGATTCTGTGCTATTTGAAGTGTCACTCTACTATCTGTAAAGAAAGTATTTGGAGAATTTCTTTTTAGATCAAGTTCTTCAAGAAGTGACAGGATCCATTGACCTTCACACATGACTAGTGCTATAGCATGATACTCTGCCTCTACGCTAGACTTGGCAACCACAGACTGCTTCTTACTTTTTTAAGATATAATATTGCCTCCCAAACAAACTACATATCCTGAAGTTGATTTCCTGTCTGTTCTAGAGCCTGCCAATCTACATATGAATATATACATATATCTAGTGATGAAGATGGAGAATATAATAACCCATAGGTTATAGTTGATTTTAAGTACCTGATGATGTGAAAAATTGTACTCATATGATACTTGAATGGGCAATGCATCCATCTACTTACATATCCAACTGCAAAGCTGATATCTGGTCGAGTAATAGTAACATATATCAACTTTCCCACTAATCGCTAGTATTTACCAACATCTTCAAATGGTTCAGTAGGCTTATTGGTCTCTTCTGTGGATGCTTCCATAGGGGTAGAGCATACTCTACAGTCTTCCATTTTCGTTTCCTTTAGCAAATCTAGAATATATTTCCTCTAACTTAAAAATAAACTGTCATCTTTATGAATAACTTCTATCCCAAGAAAATAGTGCAGTCTTCCAAAATCCTTAAGTCAAATAAAATATGCAGTTTCTTCTTTATATCAATTATGCCTTCCGCATCGTCTCCTGTGATAATAATATCATCAACATACACTAGTAACACAATAGTCTTGTGACCTTGTTTGATGAACAAAGTATGATCACTAATGCACTTTTTGAAGCTCAGATTTACCACACACTCACTGAACTTTTCAAACCAAGCTCTTGGGAATTGTTTTAATCCATAAATAGATTTCTTTAACTTACATACTTCATTATGCTTCTGGTGATAGATATATCCAAGTGGTAAGTCCATATAGATATCTTCCACAAGATCCCCCTGAAGGAAAGCATTCTTAACGTGCCACAATTTTCATCCCTTGTTGACTGCCAAGCTCAAAATCAATCGAATAGTGTTCATCTTTGTCACAGGAGCAAATGTCTCAATATAATTTATGCCGTATGATTAGTTATAACATTTAGCTACTAATCTGACTTTATATCGTTTTATATTTCCATCTGCTTTATACTTTACAGAGAAAACCCATTTGCACCCCATAGTTTTCCTTCCATGAGGTAGATCAGATAATTCCCAAGTTTTGTTTTGGACTAGAGTTGTGATTTCTTCTTCCTTGGCTGCACTCTACTATGGATATTGTTTGGCCTCTTCAAATGTTTTAGGAATATGAATGGTATCTGCATGCATCACAAATAATTGATATTCTTTGAGATAATTTGAGTATGATACCATTTTATCCAATGAATATTTTGCATTGTTTCTCCTTCCTTTTCTAAGTGCAATAGGTAAGTCATCCGATTCATCCAAATGTTGTGTAGTCACTTGAGTTGGATTTAAATCTAATTCTGGTGGATGATTATAATCTGAGATAGGTGATTGTTGTGGAGCGAATACCCTTCTGTCACCTCTAGTATATATTTGCCATTGTCTTTCTGAATCAAGGGTCGTCTCTTCACCTCCATTCTCTTGCAATGGCTGAACTTCAATTGGCGGAAGAGGTACCACCGATGATGATGGCATATCTGATGGAGTAGTTTATGCAATATTATAAAAAGGAATATCTTCATGAAATGTAACATCCATTGTGATATATACTTTCCTTTTTGTGGGGTCATAACACTTTTATCCCTTCCAAGAAAAATACATCTGATTGATCGAGCATCTAATTTATCTCTTAATCCATGATAGACATGAACAAAACATGTGCAACCAAATATTCTTGGAATAAGATGAAATTGTTTCTGAAAAGGACATAACAAATGAAATGGAGTATTCCCATTAAGAATTCTGCTTGGCGTACGATTGATAAGAAATACTGAAGTTAGCACTGCTTCTCCCCAATAACATTTTGGCACATTACATCCAAGTAAGAGAGTTCTAGCTACTTCTAAAATATGTCGATTTTTCCATTCAGCAACACCGTTCTGTTGGGGAGAGTACACACATGAAGTTTGATGTAGAATTCCATGCTGTAGAAACTAGAAAGTATGACTGAAGGGATTGAGATACAAACTCTCCCCTATTATCACTGCGAAAAACTCTTATAGTATGTTGAAACTGAGTTTGTACAAACTGACAATAAACAGGAAGGATATTCTTCACTTTTTCTTTAGTCTTCATGAGATATAGCATAGTGAATCTAGTATAATCATCGATAAATGAAATAAAATACTTGTAACTATGCACACATTTAGTAGAATAGGGTCCCCAAATATCTGAATAAACAATTTCAAATGAAATCGAAGATTTTTATTCACTTAAAGGAAAGGAAATATGAGGATATTTCGCCTTCTGATAAGTGTCACAATTCAAATTTAAATTATTACAATCTCTAAACTCAGGTAATAACATCTTTATTTTTGAAAAAGGTAAATGTCCTAGTCTTCTGTGCTAATGATGTATGTCTTCCTTCTGTTTCTCTATAATGATTGTGGAGTGTAGTGTTATTCCTTTAGTATCCTCGTACACATAGAGGCCTCTTCTCATACTACCCTTATCAAAGATCCTTCTCGTTCTCTGTTTCTAAAAGACGCATCCAGTAGAATAAAAAGTTATATGACATTTTAGATCTTGTGTCATAGCAAAGACAAACAATAAGTTTACTGAGATGTTTGGGATATATAAAATATTTTTTAGTATGCCAAAAGATGTAATAATACTCCTTTTTCTCACTATCGGAGTTTGAGAACCATCTGTCAGCTTGATATTAACATTTGCCTGAATTAATTCATAGTGATCAAAGAAATCTCTCTGACTAACCATGTGGTCTATAGCCCCAGAATCAATAACCCATATTCGTGAATAAGAGGAACTTATATTACCCTGGGTTAAGAATGAGAATGGATAAGCAATAGTTGCTTGTGAGTCACTGTGAGAGGATATAGATGGTACTTGTGAATATGTTAAACGGGTCTTCAACAGCTCAATCTCCTTTTTCCTGTCTGCCAATTACGCTGTACTCTCTTCTGCCTTTAGTTTTTCAGTCTGATCACTGCTAAAATAAGCCTTATTAGTTCTGTTCTGAAAGTAAGTAAGTTTTCCTACTAATTCCCAACATATTTCCTTGGTGTGACGTGTTTTTTCGTAATGAGTACAAGTCAATTTATCTCTTTCTTCATATGAAAAATCAGATCTTCCTCTGTCTCTGCATAACCACCTCTCTCCCTAGAGAATGGAGGAGTATACACATTCCTTCCTACAAAAGTTGTATTTTCTGAACTGATTTTAGTTTCCTTCTCCAAAAGTTTTCTATTTTCTTCCCGAAGAAGAAGTGAATAAACTGTCCTCAAGGACGGAAGCTGTTCCCTACTAAGAATGTTGTTCTTCACTGCCTCATACTCAGATGAAATGCCCCATAAAAGGTTGAATACTTTGCGTTCTTCGAACTCTTCATTTCGTTTCTGTGTGCAACTCTAATATTTTGTCTTGGAGTAAATTTGAAGTTCTTCCCAGAGTTCCCTGAGTTCTGCATAGTACTCACTGATTGTTCTTCCTCCTTGCCTGCATTTTCGAATCTTTTCAATGAGGTCATACTTCTTAACAATATTCTTACGTTGAGCATATGCTTCCTAAACTGATAGCCAAATGTCCTGAGCTGTTTCGAGAAACATAAATGTGCTGCCTATAGATGGAGTCATGGATTGGATAAGCCAAGCACTCACCAATACATTTTCCCTACGCCATCGAGGATAAAGAGGATCTGTAATTAGGGGTGGAGATATCTCACCAGTCAAGTAATTCCAATGCCCCCTGGCCATAATTGCCAATTCAATTAATCTAGCCCATTGCAAATAATTCTTTCCATCTAACTTTAAATTCGTGATTTGAAATATTTCCTCTTTATTTGAGGAATTCGATTCATTTCCTTCAATCATCTTTCCTTTTTCCATATTCAGAGATATTGTGTTTCCCAAAGACAATAAAGTGATATTGATAGCAAATCGTAAAGGCCTTCCTTAATTAAAGATTCAAGAAGAATCAGCCAATGTCATTATCATATATGCTCTAAACCAACTCAAAGGATCATGCTCATGATAATCTCTCCCAAAGAGCCACTCGGATGAATTTGCTTGAGCATAAAAAATCTTGGTTGTGAAGAGTAAACCAAGTCCACTGTGATAATATTTTAGAATCCAACACAACACTGAACTTTAAATAAGAAATACCACGAAAACTATAAAAATACTTATCTCTTTGCTAGAAGAAACCTTTTTTCTGTTTTTCTCCCTCGATTGATCAAAGGTAGGCCTCAATAGGCTATGATATCATGTTGTATTTGTACAAGAAACATCATTATTTCATTGATGATTGAAAAAATACAAGACTAGGGTTGGGCAGCTTCTTCTTGGCAGTCGTCCAACATCTCACGGTTTCTCTCCTAAACTAACCATAATGACAGCCACTTAATTTATACTAAGCCTTATAACTTGAAAGACCATATTACCCCTAATAAGTATTTAATATGACTCGGGTCCCAATGGATCAAAATCTGATCCATTGAGATCCAAATCCTAATCTATACATTATGGACTGAACATAGACTGAATTGAGGTACTCTAACGTATATGACATCCTATACTTGGATTCTAATTAGTCAACTTGACTTTCTCAACACAACAAACTTCTTATCTGTATAGAGTATTGTGAGACAGAAGCAAGCTTTGAAGAGAATGTTCTCCTCATATGAGTGGCAACAATTTGCATAGTTGCCTCAAAATAGAAGAAATAAAAAGTTGAATGAGATTATAGAAACAGTTTTTAAAAGTTCATTTTCGAATGCATATGTTAGATTATTGAGAATTACTTATCCATTAGTAAAAGTTTTGAGATTGGCTGATATCGAGGAGAAACCATCTATGAGCTACCTTTATGAAGCCATGGATAAGGCAAAAGAAGCCATCAGAAATAACTTTAATGGAAAAAATAGAGATTATGTGCTTGTGTGAAAAATAATTGATAGTAGATGGAATAAATAATTGCATCAGCCTATTCATGCAGCAGCCTACTATCTAAACTCATCATTCAGGTACTCAACAACCTTCAAAAGAGACGGTGAAGTTAATCGAGGAATCATTGATTGTATCGACAGATTAGTCCTTCATGAGAGCATAGCAGATGCGATACATCGAGAGATGGAGATATATGATAATGCTCTTCACTTGATGGGTTTGCTTGTTGCAATTCGCAACCGCACTACGATGCGTCCAGGTAAATTATTTATTTCTATATTTAAGTTGCATCTTACATTATTGTGGATTATGTCTCTAATGTTTGTATTTTTCTACAGATGTTTGGTGGAACAGGTTTGGAACTAATTGTCCAAACCTTACAGATTTTGTAGTGAGAGTCTTAAGCCAAACCTTTAGTGCAACAGGTTGTGAAAGAAATTGGAGTATTTTTTAACACATCCATACAAAGAAGCGCAACAAGTTGGAACACAAAAGACTAACTGATTTAGTTTACATTTGTTGTAACATGCACCTTCGTGAAAGATAATGTTGTATTACTTTCAAATTTTTAATTCAATATTGTTTAACTTCAGTCTTGAATTGTTAATATTATTTACTAATTGTTTATCTTTGTTTGTCGTAGGCAATTAAAAAAAGTAAATAGAGAAGAAAGTCAGTTTGATCTAATAAGTTTAGATAATTTTGATAAATTAGAAGATTGGGTTATGGAAGACATTGAAGAAAATGCCCTCCTAACTGAAGAAGATGTTACTTGGATTAATTTTGAAGGAACGCAACAACAACATCAAGGAGATAAAGAATTTGATTTCGAAGAAGGTGTCGGTGATGATGATGATGAGGATTTGCAACAAGGAGAAGATGAAGATTATTTAGCTAATGATCCTGATTACAATTTGTAAAATGTAACATTGTAACTGTAAATTGTGTTTGTATTTCATTTTTTGGATTCAAAATATGTAAATTTGGATGCAATTGTTCAATGTTGAATGCTCAATCTGTACTAAACTTACACTATATGAATTTAAAGCAATTACCAGATTTTTTTCTGATTTTTACTAATTTTTATTAATTTTAATTAATTTTTATATTATTTTAATATTAAAGTATGATATGATACGATACGCCCGTATCGTGGAGCCCAACGATACACGATATGATACGCGTTAGACAACACTGATCTCAGCCTTTACTATAAAATTATAGTAACTTTCTGATAATTGATTATAGAAAACAAATTAAGAGATTGGATACTTACAACATGATCATTTACCTTTTTTGAGTATTATGAGAACATCTGAATCGTCTTTATCCTTTGTTTTTTCTGTACTTTCATTTGAATCAAATACTGTTTCTCCCCCTTGATTCATAATCTCTGTTTGTCTATTCGTAAATATATTTCTCTCCCTTTTTGTATATTTGCATTCTGTTTTCTCCTGAGAGTTGATCTGTTCTTGTGAGTTCTTCCTCAGATTCTTCACTTATATTGATTCTTGGTAGAACAACTATTTCTTTAAAAAGAGAATTAAACATATCATATGTATTTCTGTAATATGGAGTAGTTTCAAAAAAAGTTACATCCATAGAAATATATCTTCTATGGGAATTAGGATCATAACAAATATATCCTTTCTTCTCACAAGAATATCCAATGAAAATACATTTCATTGCCCTTGGATCCAGTTTATCTCTGAATTATTGATGCATATGCATGTAGCAGACACAACCAAATATTCTAGACGATATTGTCTTCATTCATCATATTTCATTAACAAGAATCGAAGAAACTTGCATTCATATCATGCTTGAACTTTTGGTAGAATCGGCCCCTTTACTGGGCGGTCGTCTGATTCCTCTTAACACAACCCTAATTACATACCAGATACTTATACTAATCATATTCTAACTCAAAAGACTAAAATACCCCTAAATACTAGACGATTCCCAATGGATCTGGTTCGATCCATTGGGTCCAAACCTGAAAACATTACACATTTAAACACACATGATAAACACACACTACACAACACACACACAACCCGATACAATAATACACAATTAAACACCACATTCCAACAAAGGGAAGTGGATATCTTCATTGCTAAGTGAATTGGGATTTCCATCTAATCATTTCATACTACTATACTGTAACAGCAGCGTAGCAATTCAGATGACCTCTAATCCAGTTTATCATGAAAGAACCAATCATATAGAGATTGACTGTCACTTCATCAGAGAGAAGATGTCTAATCAAGAATTCAAGCTGGAATATGTTCAATCTATCAAAGAGAGGGCAGATTTCTTAACTAAAGCCACCACCTGCAGACAATTAAAGGAGACTTTATCTAAGTTGGGTGTTATGAACATCCTTCACCCAACTTGAGGGAGAGTGTTAAAGGATAGTAATGTCTGAAGTTTTAATGTATTTCTTGTCATTCAAGTGTATTTAACATGTCATGTTACTTTAGTAGTAATTAGTACTAATTAGGGGTAGTTTAGGAATTCAAGTTAGATAGGGTATAAGTAGGAGTCATTAAGGCTAATCCTTGTTAAGACAGAGGTGCAGGTCGGCAGCCCAAGAGGAGCCGCAGTCTGCCATTTTGTGTACATTGGAGGAATGCCTCCAATCTGCTGAGTCGTGTAAGTCGTTTCTTATTGATTAATGCATATTATTTTCTTAATACATGGGACTCTCAGTTGGAGGGGGTGTTAGAAAATGTAATTTTATCTTTATTTTTATTTAAATTATGTAAGGTAGGCCCGGGCCACTTGGATCATTCAGGTCCTGCCCTCAAGGTCCGGCCCATTGGGAGGACAATGTTAACAAGACTTTGCAAATCATTATCTAATTACAAATTTATGTTCGATTTAAAAATGAAAAGCTAGCACACTCCCACTTGCTCTGGGAACCGGAAATTGTTCCTAGAAGCATAGAAAAGAAAAGCTCAAAAGGTACTTGTGATGATGATAGTGAGAGACAAGAAGTTTCTCACTTTATTATGTCTTTTTTATGTTCATATGCTAAATTACAGCCAATATATGTAAGAGCTACCTCGTATAGTGAATATGACTCAGTAGACAACAAGGCTTCAAGCAAATCACCAAATCAATCATTTGTGAATAACCAAAATCAAAACCCAATACTCTACGCCTAAGACAGACAAAGACAATTACTGGGTAGTAATCTTACATTTTCTACCAGAATGAATTCTAGATGGATCCTGTTGATGGCCATGCCAACATGACCACTCTTAAATTATAACTAAATTCTGGGTGACCAGTCGAGTTCCCACATTTTGCAGGATTGAGCAGAGATACATATTCAGAAGTACAATCCAACGCACAACAATTGAACATGAGCAAAGAAGAAAAAGAGGGTTCTGTTTGGAAGTAGATTAACAAACCTTTTCAGCAATAACTGCCCAATGTTAAATAATGTAGTTTTGAGTGTCCTCACACAAAAAATGCATGAGCAAAAGAGAGCATGAACTTGAATTACTTATTGAATATCATGTCACTAGTAGCAATAGTTGGAATTGAATCCAAATTCAATTACAAAAATCCAACGAGAGAAAAGAAGGAAAAGGGAACCTTTAACATTATCGAAGCCAGAGTCTAATTCTATCAACTGTAGTTATGGGTGTCCTTAATCATAAGCAACGGAAGAGCGTTCAAGTCCGAGCAAGGTCAAAATTATGTGACCCACGGTAATTGATTTGGAACGTCATTGAAACGGCGTACCGGAATTCATATGAGACAACATTTCAAAGAGGGATCCTTTTTGAATTGTACCTCCAACTGAGAAGCAAGAACAACTTCGTCATCTAAGCTGTTGTCCATCAAGCAGGAGACCGCTTTATAAACAGATTTCTCGTAATAGGTAGCATGATCCTGGGCGTCAAGAGCAAATATCATAAAATGAGAGAGAGAGAGAGAGACGAGAGAGAGAGAGAGAGAGAGAGAGAGAGAGAGAGAGATGGCCAGATTTAGGTTGGCTGCAGCAAGGTGAGAGGCAGAAAGAGTGGGATTGCGGCGGCGGTAGAAATAAGAGGCCAAGACATTGGCGAGCACGCAGTCCTTGTCTTGTGCCGTAGCCTCTGCTATCACTCTGCCGTTTCTCCCATACGACAATACCTTCAACCACAACAACCAACATATTATCCACTACGCACATACATAAAGCATAGGAAATTTCACTAAATTTAAAAGGTGATTTCATCATCTTCGTAGACTACCAACATCATCATTCCATTCATAGACCAAACAAAATCAACAGAGAGATAGCAAGAGGGAGGGATGGAGACCAAGCAACCCGAAGAGATACAGAACTACCCGTTACATTACTAGAAATTACTAGAAAAGAAAAAAGACTCTTTAGCATTTGCTAAGACCAACAACATCATTTCTGTACATACACTAAAAGGGCAAGTGTGTGAGAGAGAGAAGCAGAAACCTGTTCATAATAGGAATTGACAGCTGAGTTGCAAGCATCTGAACTGGTTTTCACCGGGTAACCCCATCTGTCCTCCTTGATCGAACCATCCATCTGTGTGTGTGTGTGTGTGTGAGAGAGAGAGAGAGAGAGAGAGAGAGAGAGAGAGAGAGAATGGAGGGGGCTTGGGAGGAGCTCTGCAGAGCGCCAGAGTGCGTTGGTGAGGGTGGACAACCGCCAACGTGGATGTGGGCCCAATGTGCAAGCTTTGAAGGGCCCCCCAGCCGTCGTTTTGCGAATCCGTGGGACCCATGCGGCCTGTTTCCTCTATCTACATCCGCTAAGCCCGTGCTTTTGTCTCTTCCTGCTTTTAGCCGGTTGGTGTATAGATGCCAATGGACCGGATATATAATCTATAGTAACAATAATCCGAAACCGAATTCGCTACATATATTTATGAAAAACCAGAAAAAGGCACTACGTTTGGATCGACGAATAAGAACTGGATTCCATCCGTTGTGACGGGCTTGACCCGAAAATAAACCATATCATACCCAGTAGGGTCAGGTTGTGACAACGACCGAATAAACATATTTAGCGAGTGATTAACATTATACGTTTTCAGATACACGGCTAAACAAATTTTTTTTCATAGAGTCTCATTGTACCCGTATATAAGAAATATGGAATACTAGGAGAAATAGGAATCACTTGGCTCACAAGACTATTTAATGAAATATGGAAAAACCAAAAGATGCCCGAGAAATGGAGAGCAAGTACACTTATACCCGTATATAAGAACAAGGGAGACATTCAAAATTGTGCGAATTATCGAGGTATCAAGTTAATGAGTCATACTATGAAATTATGGGAAAGAATTATTGAACGTAGGTTAAGACAAGTATCAAGTACAACAGAGAACCAATTTGGATTTATGCCAGGTAGATCTACTATTGAAGCGATTCACCTTTTGAGACGTCTTATGGAACATTTTAGAGCAAAAAAGAAAGACCTTCACATGATATTTATTGATCTAGAAAAAGCTTATGATAGGGTACCGAGGGAGGTTCTTTGGAGAACTTTGGAAAAAAGAGGTATCCCATTGACATATATTAACCTTATAAGAGACATGTATGATGGTGCAAAAACATGTGTGAGGACTCATGAAGGAACGACAGACTTCTTTGAAGTTAATATTGGGTTATATCAAGGATCAACTTTAAGTCCATACTTATTTATAATGGTGATGGATGAGTTAACAAAACATATTCAAGATGAAGTACCTTGGTGTATGTTATTTGCAGATGACATTGTATTAGTGGAGGAGTCTAAGGAAAAAGTTAATAGAAAATTGGAACTATGGAGAGAAACATTAGAAAACAAAGGCCTCCGACTTAGTAGAACAAAGACAGAATATATGGAATGTAAGTTTGATCATTTGGCTACTTCAGAGGACATAGAAATTAAAATTGGCACACATTGCATTCCCCAAAAGGAAAGTTTTAAATACCTAGGGTCAATTTTTCAAAGTAATGGAAGAATTGATGGAGATGTTATACATAGAATTAATGCTGGTTGGTTAAAATGGAGAGGAGCATCAAGTATTCTTTGTGATAAGAAGATACCATTAAAATTAAAAGGTAAATATTATAGAGCAGCAGTTAGGCTTGCCATGTTTTATGGTTCTGAGTGTTGGGCAGTTAATCATCAACATGTACAAAAGATGTCTGTGACAGAAATGAAGATGTTGAGATGGATGAGTAGTTATACAAGAAAAGACCGTATACATAATGAGGTTATTAGAAACAAATTAGGAGTGGCACCAATAGAGGATAAAATGAGAGAACATCGTTTAAGATGGTTTGGACATATAGAAAGAAGATCAAAAGAAGAACCTGTAAGAAGGTTAGAAAACCTAAATTTGGAAAGTATTAAAAGAGGTAGAGGACGACCACAAAAGTGTTTGAAAGAAACAATAAAGAATGATCTAGCTTATTGGGAGTTAACTGCTAACATGGCACACGATAGAGATCTGTGGAAACAAAGAATCCATGTAGCCGACCCCGTCTAGTATGGGAAAAGGCTTAGTTGTTGTTGTTGTTGTTGTTGTAGAGTCTCATTGTATGTCGTGTCTTCCTCTTTTAACATTTTCATAATCTAGTTTCTCATATATTTTTATCATATCTTCTTTTTTCATATTTCGATGTATCCAAACTAGCTTAATTGATTTTTCTTTATTTCATCATCTATTGATGCTAATATCAATTTGTTTTTAATAACCTTGTTATGTATACAATATTTTTAAGAACATATTATTTATAAATTTAAACATAAATAAAAAATACATAACATTCATATCCAAACAAAAGTTATATGCATGAGTGAACACCATGAATGGTATGGAAGAATCTTTTCTACAACTAGCCTAATCCTGTGTTCTTAATAAGATTCGCTAAGTTCAAAATTATTGAGTAAGGGGTTCAAGTGTGCCTAGCCTACTCAAAAATTATTAGAGCTCGGCTTGAGAAAAATCAAACCAAACGATCTTTTCGAGCTCAGTTGCCCAGTTCAAGCTGCTCCCAAGGCTCACTGTGCTTTACAGTATAAATGTAAGATTTTTATTTTTAAAACTTTTTATGTATTTGGGTTGACCCACATTTATTTGAGCTGATTCACTAGCTAAATCGAGCTCAACTTTATTTGAGCTTAATGAGGTTGATCTCGGCCAAGCATAATCAAGTTAATCTTCGTAAAAGCAAGCTTAAACAAGTCTATGAAGCCGAGCTCAAGTTGTTGAACATAACTCGGGTGGAGCTTGAGCTTGAAGATTGAAGCTCGTCCGAGCACTTTAGCTGAAGCATTTTCTCATCTAGTCGAGTTAAACTAGCTTGTTCTCCAGCTCAACTCAGCTCGATAATTCTCTTATATATTAGTATGCTTTTCTATGTATGCTTAACATGTATGGTTTACATGCTTAGATCATTTAGTGGTACACCCAGTCATGTTTCGTGCGAAATCGCTCCGACTGACAATTTTATTAAAAAAAATTAAAATCGTAAGAATTTTTTTAAATACCAGAATAGGCAGTTTGGAACTCCTGGTTCCGATTCTGGATTTATAAAAGGTGAAATCAGAACAGAATCGGGTGGTCCCCGGTCACCCGGTTCTGGCAACGGCTTCAGTCGGTTCCTTTTGCCCAGTTCGGTTCTAGTTGGAACCATCAGACCGGTTAGGAACCCATGTCTAGGTACACTCCATAGGACCCTCGTTAAGGTCCAGTACGACAGCCTAAGACAGTTCTTGGACTTAAAGTACCGGGATCCGCCTGAAGTGAGTATTTTGTATCCCCATCTGTCCAGCCATTGGAGGTATGCCTTCTATATTTATGCTCTTTTGTTCTTTATTTAAATGTTATTGTATTTTTATTTGGTTGTATTTTGTATTTTATTAAATCATGCATCATGGACTTTTTTCCTCTTTACTTATGATGAATCATGAACTATTTCTAAGTCAGGTATGCATGCCCTAGGTACCGAACTCACAGCATCCGACGCGTGAGCCAAGTGAGCTATTGTTATGAGTGGGAATGATGAATATTTTTAATGTTTCATATAATAAGGTTGAATTTGCATAATACGTATGTGTTCTACTTGATGCTTTTCTTTATTTGGATTTGGCGAGTGTGCTCTTTTTATTTTCATTCGTTGGTGTATTTTTGTGCACTTCGAGATCAATACGAGATATGTCGCTGTCGCCTTATCGTGTGATTTGCATGAATAGGCTTCACTGTAGCTTGTGGAATAAGTAATGTAGTATGATTGACAGCGTTTTCTTAGGTGATGCGACCAAGTATATTTGCACGTATCATACATAGACATGACCGGTTTGGAATCGGTCCGACAGTTTTAATCCAAATAAAATCAGACCAAGAAATGACTAAAACCGGAACTAGTAAAACCAGACCTAGAAATAAGCCAAAACCTGGGACCAGATTCAGGTGATTCAGAACTCAAACTAGAAACGCCCCAAAACAGGCAGTTCTGAAACTGGCCCATGCTGGTTCAATTTTGATTCCAAGTTCCGAGGTAATCGGGGGCCTGCCATTCTAAACTTAACATGTTATGGGTAAACCAGGACCATTGGTTTAGAACCGATTGGTGAAAAACTGACACATCTGCTTCCACCAAAACCTAAAAGTATCCTCATATGAGACCTTTCAGGGTCTCATTCATGGTAACTGGAACCAAATCAGCCACACTCTGGTTCCAAGTCATGTTCCATTGTTTACAGGTACGACTTTGGGTCCAGGCTGGTTTTGCATCCGTTTTAATTTGAAAAACAGGGGATCGTAAAACTAGAAACAAATAAAAAATACTTTTAATTATATATTTTGGTTCCCCAATAGGTGGAACTGAAACTAGAACCGAACCGTAATGGTTCCTGATCCCAATTCAGGTCCGGTTCTTGTTCTTGATGCAGTTTGGTCCCAACCAGTGGGCCAAGCGAAGTCCAAACCAACCACTTGTGACCATGCATAACAATACAACAACAACAACAACAACTAAGCCTTTTCCCATACTAGACGGGGTCGGCTACATGGATTCTTTGTTTCCACATAGCCCTATCATCTACCATGTTAGGAGTTAACTCACAATAAGTTAGATCATTATTTATTGTTTCTTTCCAACACTTTTGTGGTTGTCCTCTACCTCTTCTATTATTTTTAAAATCTAGTTTTTCATATCTTCTTATAGTTCTTCTTTTCATCTTCTTTTTATATATCCACACCAACCACTTTCTATATATTCTCTCATTTTATCCTCTAATAACCTCATTATGTATACAATCTTTTATTGTGTGACCACTCATCCATCTCAACATCTTCATTTCTGTCACAGACATCTTTTGCACACGTTGATGATTAACTACCCATCACTCAGAACCGTAAAACATGGCAGGTTTAATTGCTGCTCTATAATATTTACCTTTTAACTTTCATGGTATCTTCTTATCACAAAGAATACCTTATGCTCTTCTCCATTTTAACCACCCAGCATTAATTATATGCATAACATCTCCATCAATTCTTCTATCACTCTAAAAAATTGAGCCTAGTACTTAAAACTTTCTTTTTGAGAGATGCAATGTGTGCCAATTTTAATTTCTATATCCTTTGAAGCAACCAAATGATTAAACTTACATTCCATATATTTTGTCTTTGTTCTACTAAGTCAAAAGCCTTTACTTTCTAATGTTTCTCTCCATAGTTTCAATTTTCTATTAACTTTTTCCTTAGACTCCTCCACTAACACAATGTCATGCGTAAATAACATACACCAAGGTAATTCATCATGAATTTGTTTTGTTAGCTCATCAATTACCATTATAAATAAGTATATACCTAAAGTTGATCCTTAATGTAACCCAATATTAACTTCAAAGAATTTGTCCATGAGTCCTTACACATGTTTTTGCACCATCGTACATGTCTCTTATAAGGTTTATGTATGTCAATAAGATACCTCTTTTTTCTAAGGTTCTCCAAAGAACCTTCATTGATACTATATCGTAAGCTTTTTCTAGATCAATAAATATCATGTGAAGGTCTTTTTTTTGCTCTAAAATGTTTCATAAGATGTCTCAAAAGGTGAATCGCTTCAACAGTAAATATGCCTAGCATGAATCTAAATTGGTTCTCTGTTGTACTTGATACTTGTCTTAACCTATGTTCGATAATTCTTTCCTACAATTTCATAGTATGGCTCATTAACTTGATACCTCGATAATTCGCACAATTCTTAATGTCTCCCTTGTTCTTATACATGGGTATTAGTGTACTCGCCATTCCTCAAACATCTTTTGGTTTCTCCATGTTTCATTAAATAGTCTTATGAGCCAAGTTATACTTGTCTCTCCTAGGATTTTCTAAACTTCTATAGGAATATTATCTGGTCCTACCGACTTACCATCCTTCATATGTTTAAGAGCCTCTTTGACTTCATTCTTTTGAGTGCATCGGTAGAAATTGTGGCTTATATACTTTTTTGATTTGGCTAACTCTCCTAAGCTAACACATCTTTATTTTCATTAAAAAGCTTATAAAAATAGTTTTTTCATCTATTTCTTATATCATCATTTGCTACTAGAATTTTTTCATCCTTGTCTTTGATGCATTTAACATAATTAAGATCTTTAGTTTTATTATCTCTAGCCCTAGTTATCCTAAAAATATCTCTTTCACCCTCTTTTGAGTTGAGTTTTTATATAAATCCTTCCAAATTTTAGCTTTTGCTTCACTGACGATATTTTTTACTTTCTTCTTTACTTTATTATAATCCTCTAAAGTTTCACTAGTTTTTTTAGTATAATGTAATTTATAACATGCCCTCTTTGTCTTGATTTTATTTTGCACTACTTCACTCCACCACCAAGCTTCTTTTTGTGCCAATACACCTCCCTTAGATTCACCTAATATATATTTCACCACTTTCCTAATATGTATAGTCATATTGTTCCATATATCATAAGGTGTATCGACATAATTCCAAGCATCTCTTTGAAGTAAATATACATTCTTTCTCGCTTTTGATATTCCACCATTTAGTCTGAATAGCTCGATGCACTCTTTTCTACTTTGTCCATTTTTTTATATGTAAATTTATAACTAAAAGTCGATGTTGGGTAGTTAAGCTTTCTCCTAGAATTACCTTGCAATCTTTACAACATGATCTATCTTTTTTTCTATAAATAAAATAATCAATTTGTATTTATGATAAGTCATTCTTATAAGTTATTAATTGTTCATCTTGGTTTTTGAAGATTGTATTGACTACAAAGAGATCAAATGTCATAGCAAAATTTAAAATCTCCCTACCTTCCTCATTTATATCCCCAAAACCAAAGTTTTCATGAATACCTTGATATCCTAATGCCTCTTTACCGACATGTTCATTTAAGTCTCCTCCTAAACAAACCATGTCTCTTTGTGGAATTCTTTAAATCACCTTATCTAACTCTTCCCAAAAAGTCGTCTTTATACTATCTTCTAGTCCTACTTGGGGTGTGTAAGCACAAACTATATTCAAAACATCTGCTCCTAATAATAATTTTAACATTTGTCTCTTCTAAATATAGAATATGAATCTTTCTTTGAATCATAGTGTCTACCACCTCCATTAGCTTACCGAACAAAGTTCTGATATTCCAAGAACCAATATGAATCTTATTATCTAGGACTAGCTTCCTTACCCCTCGCATCCGTTCATATTGAAAATGAAGAGACCCTCTCTGTAATTTATTCACTACATTCGGGTGACTATATAGCGAAACTAATTTCTTTATCCATACTCGTTCATGATGTAGGAACCCTCTCTGCAATTGATTCACTACATCAGGGCGAAAATTCAATAGCCCTTGCTTACTTTTCATTGCATTCGGGCTCTACAGCGTGTTGCTAAGAGGGGATGCCCCAAAGCAATGCTCATAATTTGTGTAATCCTGACTTTGAATAACAATATTTTACAATATTGTTGTATCTAGCAGCTTAACACATTGAAATTACTTTTTATATAATCAACAACACACTAATGAGGCCGCCCCCTTACTTTTTTGTGTGTGATGCCCTCGTTAAAATGCAACTTTGATATTAGTGAAAACTATTAAGAAAAAAAAATGTGAATCCTCATTAAGAAGAAAAGAAAACAAAAAACATGCATACTGAAATATCATGTCAACAATATGCTTATAACTCCATTACCAAACTAACCAGCAAGTTAAACCAATAAATTAGACAATTTCATATTCCCTGGTTGAGGATTACAGTAATGAGCATTGGTGTTCAACCAGCGGCCGATTCAGAAACTTGTTTCGAGTGGGGCAAACTTCAAGTTTGGGTTGGACAAGCTTTTAAAATATTTCAATTTTTTTGAAAATTTTTAGAATTTTGGGTGGAGGGTCACTCCACCCTACCACAACATGGATCTGCCATTGTGTTCAATCATTCATAAATTGATCGCAAGAAGAAGACCTACTAAGGAGAGAAACCGCCTTCTGTGCCTTTTAGTGGGTGTCGGTTCCATCGGTTATTCTTTTTGTTGAAAGGATCAATCTAGAATGATGACTCTATTGGAAATAGACAGACGATTACAGATTTTCCTTAATTGTTAGGAGTAGCCTTACACATGGCCAGTTTCAAACCAGTTTGGTGGTTCTAATAAAAACTAAAATAGGTCAAGAACAGAACTTAGAAATGGAGACCACCAAGTTTGGTTTAATGTATATATATAAATATATAAATTTCTTAATTATTTTTAGTTCTGAGCAGTTTATGCTTGGAAGTAGAATCAAAATTGTTCCAAACCGGTACGGGAACTAGCCTGACCATGGTTCCTGATTCCAAGAAAAATAGAACCATTTGTTTGGAACCATGGGTTCTAGTTTATCATGTCTAGTCTGCCTAAGCCAATGTTGGCTATAAAGAAAAAAGAAAAAGGAAAGAGTTTGTACTGCCCAAGGATCCTAAATAAGCAACTAGTATACTTAAAACTTACATGCTTTGGCATCTTATCCTTTCAAACAATGTAAATTTGGGCATTACTATATGCACACCCCTTTTCCTATACATAATCCTCAATTTTAGTAAATGCTCAAAATACATCCCGCAATATTTTTTCTATCCTCTCCACGACAAATTCTAACGATATTTTTCTCTTCCTTCGACCATCGATTTTTATATAATTTTCGTTCATTGAGAAGTGATATATGCTTATTTGCAATGAACTATCACCGATTAGTTACTTATGAACCTAATTGGAATCAAAATAATCAAGAAAAAAAATCAAGGAGATGATCAATCCGACTAATTTTTAAATTTTTCTTAAATTTGAAAGGTTGGTTTTTACTTAGATCATTGTATCTTCATTGCTTTGCTTAAAATCTTTCAAATTTTCAATTTTTTAAAAATAATTTCCAGTTTTTGGTGAAATAGTCGAGGGTTGGAATCACAAAGGGAACCGTGATACAAGCATGTCTCTCCTCATAGAGAGATGCATCTGGACCATGTTCTCTTAAGGATGGAGACACGCCTATCATGTATCTCCTTTAACTAAATATTGTTTTTCTTAGTATTTGATATTCATGTCATTATTATAGAATGACAAACAACTCGAACGGAAGAAATTATGATTGATCAATATACTTATCATACGATGACTACGGAGTATGATAGTGATTTCAATGTATCGGATGATATATTTCAGTGAGGGTAATGAGTGAGAATATTTTATTGTATTTGCGATGAACGATATGTTTAGGAGTTGTAATGAGCTTATTGATTATGTAAGACTAATTGGAAGGGAGTATAACATTGTTATGATTGTTAGTCGCTCAAAGACCAAAGACGTAATAAAAAAAAGTATGACTTAGTGTGAAAATACTATGTGGATGGGCAATAAGAAGATTGATTACCCCTTCTTATTAAGAGGAGAGGGTGGAGTTGATGGTTATTGGGAGTTGCAAGCGGTAAATGATACATATAATTACTCTTTAGGATTGTATCTTGAAGGACATACTTTTGCAAAGATATTAATAGTGTAGGCTTCCAAAAGACCACACACACAATCATTGCAAATCGTAGTGGGTGGACAAGAAAAATGTGAGTACGGCATGACATATTTACAATGCAAGGATAAAAATCATGAAGTAAAATTGTGGTTCTCGAAGTGTTTAACAACAATTACTACACGATCTAAACATAAACTATTATCATACATGACATCGTAAAATCTATAATATGGATATTGTCTGTGATGTTATATTTATAAATCCTCATTCAATGTAGTTATTTTATACATTTCTATGGGTATTGAAATTTTACATCATATATAAGATAAATAATAAGATAATTTATCCTATATTAATGTCATTGATAATTATATATTTTCTTGTTTTCTACATATATAAGATGCATTTCTCTGAGGTTGTCAGGTTCATATCAACCTCTAAAAACTTCTTCATAGCCTTCGCTTTTATCAATGCAAAATAGAAAGATAATTATGTTTGAGTATTAAGGTGTGTAAATGAGTTATACACTCTAAACAAAATTCCACGTGTTATCTGCAATGATCGTGATGTGACTTTGGTGAGTGTCATTAAAATAATTTTTGCAAACACGACACATTTATTATATAGACAACATATAGACAAACACATTTAAACATTTATTATAAATTGACACGGAATAAAGAGATAACAAGTGCATTAGTTGTAAGTTGAAGGAAGGTAGTTCACTCATTAGATTAGAGTAGTTACAAGGAAGTAATAATATAATGAAATTGAAGTAGAGGTTGTCTCAACATGGATAAATAGGGTGATTCATTATGGCACTTATGCGATTAATAGGTATGTGAATTTTGTTTTCAATGCATTCTTATCGTCTACTGTTCTTGAAATGTATAATGATTGTATATTCATATTTGTTAGGGTGAAAAGTATACACACAAGGTTCAAAGGGTTCATTGGTATCTTAACTAATAGATTTGATACAATTTAAAAAATAATTACATTCATTGATAGAGTTATATATTATAGAATTAAAGAAGTTGTTTTAGGAATCAATAACTCTAATAATGTATTATGTTGACGTAACAAAAGATCTTATTGCAAACTTTTAGAGAAGAGTATCACGACATACTCTTCAACTTATTGTAAAATAATATGATTGTGTGGAGATGATATGTTCAGATTAAGAACATGTCATTGTAATTTGTAATGTTCATATGATCTTACCTTATACTTACGAGCTTAACCTTTTGCTTAAATATGGTTCTTTGATAAAATTATCAATTATTGATCCATTTTGAAAGAAGGTATACATAAAGGAGGACACCTCAGATATTGTCGATCAAGTAGGATAGGATGCAGGAACATCTATAAAGATTGTCTGAAGAAAGTTACGAAATCATCTATAATACAACAAATTTGTTAAGATGTTAGATGAGGAGTTAAGTCCTTAGTACACTACCTTAAAAAAACCACCAATTTATCGTACTAAAGGGAGACCATTTGAAAAATCTACGAGGTGAAACTTGTCAACTTAGGAGCATGCAAACATGACTTATGTAGAGGTAGGCATGGACATATATATGGTCAAAAACACGATGCATCTCTTAGGTTGAGTTGTTCCCCTTCAGGAAGTTGTGATCCTCTCTCAACCATTGACTAAAATATTTTCACGCAGCTTGACTTTGAACCAACATATGAGATGATAATATTACGCTTTATGTGCCAATACTACGTTTTATGGGCTTCTTTGTAAATACTTGGGTAAATACTATTGGAGATAAAAATTACAGTTACAAAGTTATTGGTGCACTTACAAGACAAAGAAATGAGTGATGGTGAGAACCTCATAAAGAGTGATTGAAAGAGGTGGTACATAAGTGTGATATATATGCATGAATGTGATATAGATGATGTTGGTGTAGATCCTATTATTTGATGTATTGGATAAATGAGAGATATGCCCTGTCTTAGTCAATATTGGATGTCTATAAAAGATATGGCTTTAGTTATCACTATTTCATGGAGCATAGTGTTTGTACTCCTCTATATGATAAGGTTGACGATATTTCTATCACTAGTGTGAGACGCCTAACAATCTACTATGAGGGATGTGTGATACATATTGCATGATATTTTTTAGCAGTAAGCATAATATATATATATATATATTTATTTATTTATTTATTATGTTATTTAGGTAGTTCGCAAATTGAAGTAGATATTAATCTTCTATTTTGTTTATGTTTTTTCATATATATATATACATGGCTAATGGCTCTCCGATGCCTCCTATCTTCTGAACATAGTAGTGTAATCAATATGAAAGTGTTGGGAGTTAGCCAACTACATTTCAAGAATATATCAACTTTTATATACAAATAAGAAGACGAGGATACGGTGTTGTATATGATATTGAGGACGATGACTAGGTGTCATTATCTATTTGTAATTGTATTTACACATTTCTAGATTTGAATGACAAGCATGTATTTTTTTTATTTAGAGAGTACAAAATTTCATTATAATCATATATGTAGGCTTCAGTGGCAAAGAAACCAAATTTCTTTTATTAAAATCATCATTTACATATACAATTTTTAAAATTACAAAAACTGATTATGTACAACTGAAACCATTCATGCAATGCATCATCACCATCGTCATCATGAAGTGTCAATTGATGGATTCATTCATGGCATTCCTCATACATATCTATGATGCCTAGCAACATAGAGTCATTCGACAATGGTCATGGTACAAGCTCTAATGTACTAAAGTTGTTATTAGTGTATCATGTATTGCAGTAAGACGTTGGTATAAAAAATTAAGTGAAGGAAAGTTAGTATGTAGGTGTAAAAAAAACAAAATTAGAAATGTTACTAAATAAATATAATGATTTGTTTACCTATATGTAGAATGATGTATCACATTGCCTATATGGAATAGGTTGAGTAGGACATGACTGTTAAAATCTCACAATATAAATTAATGTGTTCTCTAAGTGTACTACTCCATGTACACCTTGTCACACTTGTATAAGTAAAAGGTTGGAATTCTAAAATGCTCAAACTCAAAAAATGTAAGCATTGAGTCTCTCAAATTGGTCATGTGGCTCACACTATACTTTATACACGTGAGGCTTTGTAGGTCTTTTTGTAATGGAGGGTCTTATCGGTCCTAACAGGATGCCTTAACGTCAGCCAAACTGATGAAATACACGATTTGACATAGAAGGTTTCATAATATCTATGCATTAAATACATTTGTGATATCACAACTTATATACATTACAATCCATGTATTTTACAGAACTATAGGGTTGTTAGTCAATCTGCATTACACAAAATAGTACATAAGGATACATAATATAAACGATTGTGTATAATTAAAAGATTAAGAAACCAATCAACTTGCTTTAAAATGCATGTTCTGTCGTCATCAAATTCAATTACTTATGATATTGAATAAGCCAATCAACAAGAGATTGCCTATGACACATGCTTCCCATCCATTGGCCTACTCGTAATTCTTCATCCCGTCATTCTAGTCGCATAGCAAGTATAATAAATTCATGCTTATAATTAAAACATATAGCTTTTTAATTCTGAAAAAAAAAGTTCAACTATACATATAGTAAGCAATAATAGTACACATGCTTACCTAAAGCAAAGAAGTATGTCCACTAGGTTGTGATTCTATCTAAGATACCTTCCTTAGTTGTTCGTACAAATATGCTAATGTAGTTATACCCTACGTGTAACTGTCAATCCTTTAAACATCGTGTGTCAGCAAATTCGCGAGTGTTATTGACACCCTATCTCTAGACTTATCTTGATATATTATACATATTAATTGATACAATAAATAACATAGGGTCATATTTTTGTTACTCACTCTCCTTAAAAAATTAGTTCAGAGCACCTCAAACTTAACGACCACAAACTTAATTTATATACGACTTCATCGATAGTCATTCCTAACATATCACTCAAAATTTATTTCCTACTTCTAACCATAATCTCCTGTGTGAAGACAACTCATTGACTATCTACTAAAAGACCAAGTATCTTATACACATCGTGAAGTGTGATAGTCATTTCACTCTACGGTATGTAGAAGTTATTTATATCTGGTTACCAATACTTGATAATAACAATGCATGGCCTATCATTTCTTATAATAAATTCACTTGTCCAATTACCCCACTCGTATCTACAATTTCAACCCAATTTACGGTCTCACATCAGTCCTCTTCATTGAAGAGACTCTCCCCCATTATACCATGTGTGTGTTGTTATCATTTTTCGTATTGTCTACAAATATACATCTATATAATCAATTAAAATGCAGAGTATTGATATCAAATATAAAATATACTATTAAAATTTACATGTTTCTCTCAAATCTTATATATAATGTGACATTCAAAGCTCAGAACTAATCTTGAGATATCAGGAGATCCCTAAACTCCTCTAACGACACCGTGTTGCGTCTCGTAGATGAAGCGATGATGTTGTGGCCTTATACTCGTGTCATGTTAATCATATCTACATAATATATATCAACTTGAAGGAAACATGCTTGGGACACATCTCCCACATGCACGTTGTCGGAAAAACCAAAATGAATGAAAAATAAAACAATACAAAATCAACAAAATACCTTGATAAATCAACAAATCCCCTTCGAAATGGCTCAAGAAATCAGATTTTCCTTCTTCCTCCCCTTTCTCTTATCGGTTCTTCCTAAATTTACCATTTCAACAAATTTCAATCCATTTTTTTCTAGAAATGGTTATAGATCGAGTACTACGTAAGTAGAATGAGGCAGGAAGTGAATAACGGCTAAAAATGGGAGTTGAAAGATGGTTCACGTAGGAGGAGAGTGAGTGTCCCATTTTCAGTAGGAAGGGCATTTTCATAATTATTAATTATGATTACGGATATTTTAGAAAAAGTGATAAAAAAGAGTATGTATAGTAAAAGAGTGTGCATATCAATCCTGATAATTTTTTTATAGAAAATAAATTGGTTACGGATTGTTCTCCACCTTGCTTTAAAAAAAGCATATTTGGTGCACCAAGAGCGTTAGCTCAATGGCAGTGTGCTCTCTAGCACTTGCTACTGGTGGGGAGCTCAATTCCTGGAGCGTGCTTGTATGGGTGTATTAGGCTTGGGCCTCTTGTAACAAAAAAAACTTGGTGTTAATGTTTCCTATATTATTCATGGCACAAGAAACCTTATCGCATTACGTAAAATAATTATACTAATACAATAATATAGAAAGTATTTATGGATTAAATGAGTGAGCCATCATAATAACATAGAACATCTAGCTACGTATACATTATAAGATTATATATTACTACTTTTCTTCATGAAGCGATAAATGCTTGAACCCTATCCTTACTCAAGTCTACTTTATATTTCTTGATCTTTGATATAAACAACTACATACAAAAATATAATAGCATTTTAATTCAAATATTCATTGTCATCATGTCATTCAAACGATTAAAATATTTGAGTAGATTAAGTTAGGATAGGATTGGAGTATTTCTAATAGTATATATATATATATATATATATATATATATATATATATATATATATAGTGAGAGACTGAGTTGCAATTCTAGTGGTGACGGCTCATGGAAGGGGGTGAGGGAAGGTAGCTGAAGGTGGCAAAATGTTGAAGAGGTGGATGGGCCGTTTTGCACCATTGTGCACTACACATATCTCACACACTCTCTCTCTCTCTCTCACTATATATATAATACTAGATCATCGTTGGGAATTTAACCAGTCAAACTGGATAGATGTATGGACTATATAGAAAAGTAACAAGTAGAAAAACATATTATATAATACTGGTTGTTTTAAAAAAAATGCTTTCATCTTATTTTTTTAATTATCTATCTCTCCAATACAACATCCAAATTGACATAGATCATGTAGCATAAATGGTATCCTAGCAACTCTTATTCTTTCATATTCAACTAATTTTCAACCATTCATCTTGTGTTGATAGATAGTTTATATTTAAATTCAAAATAAAAGGTATGCATCTAAATAAAGTAAATATTTTTTTCTTTTAAATTTGAGATTTCTTTGAATGTGCTAGCATACACCAGGCTATCTCTCAATATACATATTCATATCCTTGCATTTCTTTGATCGGAGTGAAAGAATTTCATGGATTCTGTGGTTGTGGAACTTCGATGAGTCCGCCTGAGATTCAGTAAAATCTGAGAACGGCAATTATTTAGCTTTTTGTACCTCGTCGTTTCAATTAGATGTAAGACTTGGGATAAAATCACCTACTTGAAATTGGCGTTTAGAGTGATGGATAAATTTTGTGGAATCGTGTCTTTTTATGGTTTTAGACTTGATGGGGAAGTTTGCTGAGCCTTTGAATTAGAGTGCACATAAACTTTAGTAGGATTCGTTTGTCACTGATGTTTCATATGCTTTAGCGTGATCTCAACTCTTTATGATTGTAATTTGATTCTTGGATTAGTTGCTGTTTCTGTAAAATGTGCAATGTTGCGCGTTGCTGGTAGGAACCACGGAATACAATGACCTGGTATTCTGTTAAACCTACCTGGTTACTGACTATCTACTTGCATGAATCAATGGCTCAAACTGCATTCAAAGTCAGGGGTCCCATTGGTATAGGAACTTTTTACCAAACAATGATATCTTCATTTATAGTTAATGGGCTCAATGGTAAAACTGGATTCCGCACGTTCTGGGGACGTGCATTGAATGTTATTACATATTTTCTTATGTTGAGATCCACCAGTTTCCTGGTTCTAAATGCTTATGTAAGAATTCATATATCTATTAGTATGCTTTGTATTTGAAAAAAAAAGCTGTTGATATATTCTAATTGAGTTCTAAAAAGTTGAATTTTTGGATCAGAGATCATGTTTTGATTCATATATCATGCAGCTTGTGGCGGCTAACAGATTTGTAAAAGCTCTGTTTTGCAGATGATGTTAAAGACAAAACAGGTCGCTCCAGTTTGCAAGTGTGCTAGGTCTTTTTTTCTTGCTAGTTCAAGAAGCAGCGATCAAGATGGAACTGCCGTTACCTGTTCTGATGAGGAGCACCGTGCCTCTGAAAAACATTCTAAGAGCTCGCATGCTTATTTTTCGACTGATGTTTCCACCTTAATTTCTTTAGCCACTGCAAGATCTCCAGTAGGATCTAAGGTTTTATCAGCTAATTGTAAAGCTGGAAGGGATGCCCTTGTATCTCCGCCACATCTTCAAACTGTTTCTGATTCTGAACAATCGGACAAGAGTCACCATCTACATGAGTTAGCGCATGATTTTGAGCAATACAAAATCTCTTCTCAGACATTTCTCAAACAGCAGATTTGCAAGGCAGGTCTTGCAACAGCAGGCTTCATCTCGAAGTTACCTCCCTGGTTCAGGTGGACATGGTTTCAATACTGTACCCCAGATTCTGAAATCCATAATGCGCTGCATCAGATCATCAGTATCGGAGAAAGTGTACACCACAAGGATCAAAATCTTACCGACAGAAGGGACACATCGCTCCAAGATCTTTCAAAGGGAAAGAAAGTGCATCAGGAAGAATAGACACAAGCAAAATTCAGGTTAGTTCATCTACAGATAAGTTATGCATGAACTCTTTGGGGTCAAAGGGGACAAATATAGGACTGGCCCCTTGGGTGAAAGAACCAAGTTATTTAAATTGTGCTGGGAATGGTGCTGAAAATGTATACGACATTCTGAGACATCTCAAATGGTGGGGACCTGCAGCAGAATCTGCTCTCGGCCCTATGGAAATTAATGCCTACCCGGCAAATCAACTACTAAAATCGCTGAAAGATCATTCTGTGGCTCTTGGTTTTTTCTACTGGCTGAAGCGCCTGCCTGGTTACAAGCATGATGGGCACTGCTACACTACAATGATCGGCATTCTTGGTAACTCTCAGCAATTCACAACCATAAACAGGTTGCTGAATGAGATGGTCAGGGATGGGTGTGAACCAAATGTGGTGACATATAATCGCCTAATACACAGTTATGGGCGAGCCAATTTTCTCCCCAAAGCAATCAACCTTTTCTACAAGATGCAGGAGGCAGGCTGTCAGCCCGATAGGGTTACATACTGCACCCTCATTGATATCCATGCCAAAGCTGGGCTTTTCAATGTTGCGATGGATATGTACACCCGGATGGTTGAATCTGGCCTCACACCAGACACATTCACATATGGTGTTACAATCAACTGCCTTGGAAAAGCTGGCCACCTGGCCCCTGCATATAACCTGTTCTGTGAGATGGTTGCAAATGGATGTGTGCCTAACGTTATCACTTACAATATCATGATAACCCTGCACGCGAAGGCAAGGAATTTCTCGACGGCATTAAAGTTGTATAGGGAGATGCAAAACGCAGGTTTTCACCCTGACAAGGTTACATATAATATTATTATGGAGGTGCTTGGTCACTGTGGTAATCTAGATGAAGCTGAAGCTGTTTTTGTAGAGATGAAGAGGCAGAATTTGGTTCCTGACGAACCGGTTTACGGCCTTCTGATTGATTTATGGGGAAAGGCAGGAAACATTGTCAAGGCTCAGGGGTGGTATCAGTCTATGCTGGATGCAGGATTGAAACCAAATGTTCCCACATGCAATTCCTTGCTCAGTGCGTTCCTTAGGGTCAATTTATTCGAGGATGCATACAAGATGCTGCAGTCCATGATGAGCTTAGGGATTAGTCCTTCATGTCAGACCTATACGTTGATGCTTAGCTGCTGTACTGCTGATACATTGTCACATGAGGCTATGTGCTCTTGCTTTCTTCTTGTCTACTATGCCAGCCTGATGGGCAGAATGTTCGGGAACATGCTGAATGTGATGAATTCAGAGGATAGAGAGAGTAAGAGGGGTGTCGTGGACGCAGTTATCGACTTTCTCCACAAGTTTGGGCTCAAGGAAAAGGCTGCTTCAGTGTGGGATGTCGCTGCACACAACGTCTATCCCCATGCAGTGACACAGAAGATAAAGTCCTATTGGCTCATCAATCTCCATGTGATGTCCAATGGCACCGCTGTTGTTAGCTGTTTCGAGAACTCTCGCATGGCTTAGAAAGCAAATGTTTGCGTCTAATGGCATGACACCCAATCGTGTCGACATCATAACTGGCAGGCGAAGCAAAATCACTCCCTTGTTAGGCAGTCTGTGTATGATCTACTTCAGATATTCAGGTTTCCTATTGTTACTGAAAATGGTAACTCCGGCTGTTTTGTAGGATATGGAGAGCCTCTGAACAAGTGGTTGAACAACTCCTATGTTGAGCGTATGCACCTTATATAAGTTTGTCTCTCTAAAACCGTTGATATTATTAGCCGCTCATGTGATGGAGAATTTTGCAACCCAAGGTCCATTTTTTCATCTTGAACCCCAACTCTCTGCGTAGGGTGTTGTACATTATTACAAGTCTTGCTGTTATAGCCTAGATAATCAGAGGAAACATGGAGCATGGTAGTTTTCTCCTTGCTGGAACAAGGATTTTTAACACCAATCATGATTCTCTGTGTGTGTGTGCAGGGCATGAAGGGGCTATTGTTCAACAGTCTTTTCTGTACAGATGGAGATTTTATCTACTCTATTTTTATGTAATGATGTAATAGCGTGGTTGAGTGATGAAGGACGCTTTGATGGTTCAGATTAGATACTTGAGGAAGGATTTAGGTGCAATGACCATGAATGGGAGGACGAGCAGAGAAGCAAAATCAACTGTGAAGATGTTTGAAATGTAATGAATCAGTCTTTGGGAGGATTACGTCAGGGTGCATTTGATTCTACAGACCACTGAGAATTTTGGACTTAAATCATGAAAAATATATGATAAACTGGTTAACCTAAAAACCCATTTTTGACTGATTCGTGTCACCTGATTAAGTTAATTGTTACAGCATCATTTCGGAGTAGTGCATGCACCATAATCATATTGGTTGCCTCTTAGTCGATCGCTACGAAGTTTTAGGATCCTCTGATGCTTTAGATGAATGGCTTATAGAGCATCCAGGTAGATAACAGGTAACGACTCTTCTGACTGATGCACTTATTTTCTCTTTAGTAACTTTAGATGACTCAATGCTATACATTCCAAAGATTTTGGGATTTAAATAAAATATTTTTATTCAAACTCGAAATTTTCAGTTTATTCTTTGGTACAATGTGGAGGCTGAAACCAGATGCATGCCCCAGGTACATATTGCCCATTTTACGGACCGTATATGTATGTACATGCTATTTCCCATTTTACAGATTGTATATGTACGTACATGTATAGTTTTCACCAATTACTAGTACATATTGCAACAACTGGAAGACCCAAACACAACCTGAACTTGTTTGGACATTTAGGTGGAACTCAGCTTGACTTGAAGAGGCTCAACAAAAAGTTGGGTCCAGTTCGGATTGACCCCAACCTGACCTGAATTTGTTTCGTGTAGAAGGTACTTTGAGCTTTTTTAACTTTTCAGGCAACTTGTGAGAAAGGGGCCTTTGAAATCGATTAAAATCAAAGAATTCTATGTCCTTTTAATACTTTATTATATTATTTTACTTCCGTACTACCTTTTAATTTGTCAAAAAGTTGTGGTCTTTTGTTCATCTTAGCATTTAACACGGGGGGTCTTTTTAAGAGAGAGAGAGAGAGAGAGAGAGAGTTCTGCAGAGGATGAACTATTAAGCTACACCAGCTGTGGTTCACGGTGTGAGTAAAGGATGCCAAGAAAGAGAGATCGTCGGTGAGATGTTGCGGCATGATGGTTCTGATCCGGCGTGCTGATGATTTGTGTTGGTGGGCTCCAAAAGAGCGTCAATACTAACCACATCAACAGAAAGAAAAGTCTATTGAGTTGGATCAGGGTGGCATGAAATGACCCGATTGACGAAGTGGGTTGAGTTCCAATCAATCACTCGAGGCCAAGATGACCCAACCATAAATCGACTCGTTGACCCGGTTTGCCACCCGTATATAGAGATGTTCATCTGGAGAGGATCTCTGGTTTCCTGTGAGGACCCGCTTCGAATGGAGCAGGTTTGGAGAGTGGAAACGGGGACGGGAGAGTAAGCAAATTCTCGACGGTCGGGGCAGGGATGGGATAGGAGGTCCCTCCATGCGAACCCGGCCCCGATCCTTCCTCTAATTAATTCTATAAAATTAGGCCTATCTAAAAATAAATAAAAGAAAGTATTACTTCTTTCTTGAGTTCGTGAACTCATTGTTATTCCCCACATTTTATTTGTAATAATATGTTTTGTATTTATATAAATTAGGTTTCATTTCATGAGCTCCCACCTATCCTTCTTTTCTCCCATGGGTCTCCATGTAAAGATGTGAGAACACAAGGATGGGAGGAGGCGGTTTTGATCCATCATGGGGATGCGAACAAGGCTATTAAAAGGGATGGGAGCGGGGACTTTGATCCCCGCCCCTATATATCACACAATATTCTACCATATCACGAGATAAATTTTTTCTGTGTTTTTATAAGTTTTATCTTTATTATTTTTTTAGAAAAACTTTGAAAAAATATCCAGAAGTTTGGACATTTTCCAATTTGAACCCTACAAGATTACTTCTGTTGATGTCTATTATGTTAATCCAAAGACACTAACAACGTCACTCGAACATGATGTACGAGTTATTCACGTATCTGAGACTCATCATTATGAAATATATAAATTAAAAGAAAAAACTATGAAAAAAATA
This sequence comes from Brasenia schreberi, assembly GCA_036023115.1. Taxonomy (NCBI): domain Eukaryota; kingdom Viridiplantae; phylum Streptophyta; class Magnoliopsida; order Nymphaeales; family Cabombaceae; genus Brasenia; species Brasenia schreberi. Next base: position 2,844,939 of record JAYKKT010000037.1, read on the forward strand.
CTGAGAAGTTTGGGTATTCTTCAAATTAGTTCGTGTGGTTTAAAAATATCGTTACGATCCCTTATGATTTCTGTCATCTATCATACTAGTTCAAACTATACTTGAAAGACGAATTCACGTGCCCAAATGATGTCGATGCTTATTCATTATGAAACATAATTGTGATATTTAATAGTAGTATTAATATTAAAGAGTATTAAATTAAAATTTTAACATAAACTAAAAGGATAATTAAATTGAAAATTTAAAGGATAATTTAAAATTTTAACAAATAGATTTAAAACTTAAAGAATATTTAAATTAAATATCAAATTAAAATTTTTATGTAACTTTAATATTATTAAATTTAACATAAATATTCAATATTCAATAATATTTATATGTAATATTAATTTATATTTAATTATACTATTAAATATAAGTTGACATGTCATTTAATATAAGTTGGTGTGATATGTCAGATTAAATGTAACACCATTAGGTATTTATCACTAATTTGATAAACATTGAAAACCACATGATAATTTTGAGACATTTTTTAAAGTTTTCTCATATTATTTTAGTGTTATTAAATTTAATGTATAATAATTACTAATATTAAAATATTTAATATTTATTAATATTTAAGTATAATATTAAGTATAAACTAATGTGGTGACTCATGTAATAAATGATACTAACATGTCAAATAATATAACATCTTAATCAACTAATATAAGTTGACATAATTGATGTGGGTGCTACATCGAATCAAAGGATAACAACTTCGTCACTAATTTGACAAACAATAAAGACTATACAAAATTGATACTAATTATTCTAATTTTGCCTTGCTATTCTAATTTTACTACTCACACACCTTTTTATTGTTATTCTAATTTTGCCTTGCTAAACTCCAAAATTTACTCCTCATGTCTTAAAATCTCTCTCTACTCTCTCCCTCCCTTAGTGGTTTTTCGGTAACCCATGACTTGAAGCTCCATCCAATACACAATATTGAACTATCGATCATCTTATAATGGTTTGAATCCGATCAAAAAAGAAAGAAAAGAAAAAATAAGGAAAAAGAGGAAAAAAAGAGAAAAGAGGAAAGCGGGTCGGTCGATTTGAAGAGTGTTTTGGTGATTTGATAGAATATTTCATTGATTTGATATATTTTTTGTTATTTATTTGATTTAATAATTTTATTTTCGGTCAAAAAAATGAGTTCAAGTTTTCAAAGAGAGAGACATGGATGGAGTGTATTTTTCTCGTGAAGGGATGCACTTGTGCTACTTTTCGAGTCCGGAACCTAATGTTGTTTTTTTATTTTTTTTATTTTCCTATATTTCTTGATTTTTTTTTTGTTATTGATTTAGTTTTCTTGTTCTTGATTTTTTTCTTTTTTTATTTGACAAGATTAGTAGAATATGTATTGTTCAAATACGAACAAGGTAACCAGGTAAATAAAACCTCCGTTGTCAGAGTAAAGAGATTGGATGAAATAGACCATTCTTAGAATTAGATGAGAGAAGAGAGAAATACTAGAATTGGGTGTCAGAAATATTTTGATAAAAAAGACTATGAATAATAAAAGAGGTGTGCATGTTGTAATCCCCAAACTATATATGGTAGCTCGAATAACTTTTTCGATCTACAACGATCAAAACTAAAAATGATGAAATGGGTAATTTTGTAAACTTATCCTCATTTTGTTGAAAAAATATTGAACTGGATTGTTCAACATCCGCATCATGCACGATACGGGTCTAAACGGCCGAGGGAAATAGGAGACGAAGCTGCTGTCTTCTTGCAGGTGACCCCGAATGTGTTCGGGCGGCTAACCCTGGTGGCCGCGCATCAGAGAGAGAGAGAGGCCTCATGTCTTCAAGAGGGAACGGTCCGCCTAAACACCAGAACAGGTTCTCTCTCTCTCTCTCTCTACCGTGTGTGCCTAAAAATCCCCCATTCGCGGTGTTTGCAGCTATGCTTGGAAGCCTAACGCTGGTCACAAGAAGAACGAGACGGTAAAACCTCTCTTTGTGTGTGCGTACACCAGCATGGTGTCTAATGGCTTCTTTTCTCGTCGTAGGAGTTGGGAGGTAAATTTCGCCCGTACTCTGACGTTACAGGGGTATGCCAACGATGCAAGGATCAAATCGAATGGAAAAGGAGGTAATTGAATGCTTCCTTCCTCTTCTCACTGAAATTCGATTACCCATCTTCCTATTCTTTTGATATGTCTGCTAAATAGCTTTGTATTTCTTGTAAAAGGTATGGAAAATACAAGCCTTTAATAGAACCCAGGAAATGGTAAGTACTTCTACCTAGCTAAAAGTTGATCTTTTCTATAGAAACTTTTTTAATCAATATATTCGTCCTCTCTGTGATTTCGTTTTGTATGTGGGCCTGACTATATTGATATGCGCTATCGATCCTGGCATTGTTTCTGCCGTCAGCAGTGTGGGAAAAGAGCAGTTAGGCAAGCATATCATAATCTTTGTTCAGGAAAGTGCCTCCTTTTCCTCTCCTTCTAGTAATCTTCTTGTGTTGGTTCTGTCGTGCCATAGTTATGCTGAAAAACGTCATTATTTATTTGATGCAATGCAGCATGTGCAAAGGAGCGTAATGTTTGCGCCAAATGTTCTTCCCGTGTAGAAAGTATTGTTGGTAGGTAAGTCGGCGAAACTCCTTCTCCATGTCTATTTCGAAGAATTGGTTTCTTCTTGGCATCGCCATCATTGTAATTCCTTTTGTGTTTGTGTCAAATAATTCAGAGATGTTGAGGACAAAGCAGCGGAGCGCAAAGCATTAGATGAGGTGGCGCTTCTACAATTCAACAGTCATTCCCTGTAACCCCTGTTTTCTCATTCGTTCGTAATTGTGGTGTTCATTTCTCTCTCCTTGTAGGCCATCAGGAATGATCGCGAGAGGGACAGGCGAACTCTCTTACGGGCTATAAGTTATTCGAACTCCAAGAAACTAATGAAATTTAACATATGTATCTGTAGAGCTTTAGAAACATGCTACATATCCCACTGTAGTGCTAGTTGTTTTGGATGTGGGTTTATGGGATACTTACCAGCTTTTATTTATATTGAGCATATATTCTTTGTTGAGTTAACTGCTAACATGGCACATGATAGGGCTCTGTGGAAACAAAGAATCCATGTAGCTGACCCCATCTAGTATGGAAAAAGGCTTAGTTGTTGTTGTTGTATATATATATCCTTGTGTTTTTTATATGTACTTCTGTTACTCTTTGCAATAGTATCGCATGAATGTTCCCTAAACTTTGTTACATAACACATAAACATAAAGATGAAATATGTCATTCTTAGTGAACTTATCTTACTTGCTAAATGGATGAAACTCTTTGTCTTCTGAATCTGGAGTTAATTTAGCAAGCGTGGTAGATAGTGAACCTTACAGGAGTCTGCATTCATATTGCAGAGAGGTTTGTATTGGAACTCTTATCTGTTGAACTTTGCATGTTTCTGTATTGATAGACTGAGGGCACAATTCCTTGCCGTTTGAATTGAATCCGATCAAGATATGGATTCATCTCTCTGGTAAATCTCAAATGAATGTCCTTGAAAAACATATTCCACATAGCCTTGCCATCAACGTCGAGGAACCATTTTGACTATGCGCATTGATTATCTATTGGCGGTGCAACTTGGAATGGGTTCAATTCAATATGTGATTTCCCACATAAGGGTGAAGCAAGCATTCCTTACTTTGTAAAACCCAAACATTTCAATCATCTAGAGGAACTTGACTTAGTTCCTGTAGTCACTTGCAGTTGATTCTGTTCTCACCCTATGAACCCTGTGTCATGGTCAACTGTTGTGTCTTCAAGTTTTTCATGATTTATTGAGCCAATACCGATTCTGCTGAAATGCGCTTTTTCTTCCCTCGCCAGATGAATAAAAATAAACCTGTGGCAAAAGCATTAACCACAACTATGAATAAACAAGGTTCTCAAAGTTCTGCAACTGATGAAGAAGAAGATGATAATGATGATGATGATGAAATTGAAGCTATTTAAGATGATGGGGATGCTGGCGATGATCTTGGTAAACCATTACATAGGGCAGTGGAAAAACTGGTGATTCGGAGTTCTGCAATGGATGAGCATAATGATGATGAGGATGGTGATTGTGATTGCGACAATGATGAGGAGAATAATGATGAAACTGAAATTAGTGAAGATCATGAAGATAAGCTGCACGACTAATCTGGGAAAAGAAATGAATTGAAGCCACCTTCAGCTGTTTAGGCAGCCATCATGTCTTACAATAATAGAGTGAAGGCCCTTGCAGGGTTCGAAGATAGCACCTCAGGTATCTTGTGCTTCCTAGGTATTCAGCCTCCCATTTTGTTGAAAATGTTTTTGTTCTTGGATATCCATGATGAAATTGGATTACCTAGTGTCGGCAGTCTGTCTGCCAACTCCCCTTGTAAGAGAAATTATAAGAAACTCCGAATTGGTTGCATGACAATGATCAGAGCGTATATCTTTAGGCTTGTATTGACAAAAGTCATTTGATATTGATATTGATTACTTTATAATCTGAGTTCACTTGCTTCTGCATGTTTGGTTGCATGACAATGATCAGAGTGTATGTCTTTAGGCTCGTATTGACAAAAGTCATTTGATATTGTTTTTGATCTTTTGATTACTTTATAATCTGAGTTCGCTTGCTTCTGCATTGTTTTCCCAGACATCTGCATGCCTTGAGGGTTATTTGCGCAGATAACTCTTAAAACCAGATAGACTGAATAGGTGGAAAATAAATGGGAGGATCGGTTTTGGAGTGTCTGGAGAACTACAACAACAACAACAACAACAACAACTAAGCCTTTTCCCATACTAGACGGGGTCGGCTACATAGATTCTTTGTTTCCACAGATCTCTATCGTGTGCCATGTTAGCAGTTAACTCCCAATAAGCTAGATCATTCTTTATTGTTTCTTTCCAACACTTTTTTGGTCGTCCTCTACCTCTTTTAATACTTTCCAAATTTAGTTTTTCTAACCTTCTTACAGGTTCTTCTTTTGATCTTCTTTCTATATGTCCAAACCATCTTAAACGATGTTCTCTCATTTTATCCTCTATTGGTGCCACTCCTAATTTGTTTCTAATAACCTCATTATGTATACGGTCTTTTCTTGTATGACCACTCATCCATCTCAACATCTTCATTTCTGTCACAGACATCTTTTGTACATGTTGATGATTAACTGCCCAACACTCAGAACCATAAAACATGGCAGGCCTAACTGCTGCTCTATAATATTTACCTTTTAATTTTAATGGTATCTTCTTATCACAAAGAATACCTGATGCTCCTCTCCATTTTAACCAACCAGCATTAATTCTATGTGTAACATCTCCATCAATTCTTCCATCACTTTGAAAAATTGACCCTAGGTATTTAAAACTTTCCTTTTGGGGAATGCAATGTGTGCCAATTTTAATTTCTATGTCCTCTGAAGTAGCCAAATGATCAAACTTACATTCCATATATTCTGTCTTTGTTCTACTAAGTCGGAGGCCTTTGTTTTCTAATGTTTCTCTCCATAGTTCCAATTTTCTATTTACTTTTTCCTTAGACTCCTCCACTAATACAATGTCATCTGCAAATAACATACACCAAGGTACTTCATCTTGAATATGTTTTGTTAACTCATCCATCACCATTATAAATAAGTATGGACTTAAAGTTGATCCTTGATGTAACCCAATATTAACTTCAAAGAAGTCTGTCGTTCCTTCATGAGTCCTCACACATGTTTTTGCACCATCATACATGTCTCTTATAAGGTTAATATATGTCAATGGGATACCTCTTTTTTCCAAAGCTCTCCAAAGAACCTCCCTCGGTACCCTATCATAAGCTTTTTCTAGATCAATAAATATCATGTGAAGGTCTTTCTTTTTTGCTCTAAAATGTTCCATAAGACGTCTCAAAAGGTGAATCGCTTCAATAGTAGATCTACCTGGCATAAATCCAAATTGGTTCTCTGTTGTACTTGATACTTGTCTTAACCTACGTTCGATAATTCTTTCCCATAATTTCATAGTATGACTCATTAACTTGATACCTCGATAATTCGCACAATTTTGAATGTCTCCCTTATTCTTATATACGGGTATAAGTGTACTTGCTCTCCATTCCTCGGGCATCTTTTGGTTTTTCCATATTTCATTAAATAGTCTTGTGAGCCAAGTGATTCCTATTTCTCCTAGTATTTTCCAAACTTCTATAGGAATATTATCTGGTCCTACCGATTTACCACTCTTCATATGTTTAAGAGCCTCTTTGACTTCATTCTTTTGAATACGTCGGTAGAAATTGTGGTTTATATACTTTTCTGACTTGGCTAAATCTCTTAAACTAATACTAACATCTTTATTTTCATTAAAAAGATTATAAAAATAGTTTTTCCATCTATTTCTTATATCATCATTTGCCACTAGAATTTTTTCATCCTCGTCTTTTATGCATCTAACATAATTAAGATCTTTAGTTTTCTTATCTCTAGCCCTAGCTATCCTAAAAATATCTCTTTCACCCTCTTTTGAGTTGAGTTTTTTATATAAGTCCTCTCAAATCTTAGCTTTTGCTTCACTAACGGCCTTTTTTGCTTCCTTCTTTGCTTTCTTATAAGCTTCTAAAGTTTCACTAGTTTTCTTAGCATAATGTAATTTGTAACATGCCCTCTTTGCCTTGATTTTGTTTTGTACTACTTCACTCCACCACCAAGCTTCTTTTTGTGCTGGTACACCTCCCTTAGATACCCCTAACACATCTTTCGCCACTTTCCTAATATGTATAGCCATATTGTTCCACATATCAGAGGGTGTGCCAACATAATTCCAAACATCTCCTTGAAGGACTTTTTGTTTAAATATATCTTCTTTCTCGCTTTTGAGGTTCCACCATTTAGTCCGAATAGCTCGATGCACTCTTTTCTTCTTTGTCCATTTTTTTATTTGTAAATCCATAACTAAAAGTTGATGTTGGGTGGTTAAGCTTTCTCTTGGAATTACCTTACAATCTTTACAACACGCTTTATCTTTTTTTTCTACAAATAAAGTAATCAATTTGTGTTTGTGATAAGCCACTCTTATAAGTAATTAAATGTTCATCTCGTTTTTTGAAGATTGTATTGACTATAAAGAGATCAAATGACATAGCAAAATTTAAAATCTCCCTACCTTCCTCGTTTATATCCCCATAACCAAAGTTTCCATGAATCCCTTGATATCCTAATGCCTCTTTACCAACATGTCCATTTAAATCTCCTCCTAAACAAATCATCTCCCTTTGTGGAATCTTTTGAAACACCTTATCTAACTCTTCCCAAAAAACTGTCTTTATACTATCTTCTAGTCCTACTTGGGGTGCGTAAGCACAAACTATATTCAAAACCTCTACTCCTAACACTAATTTCAATGTCATGATTCGGTCACCATATCATTGTATGTCTACTACACTCTCCTTTAAATCTTTATTTATGATAATACCAACTCCGTTTCGGGCCTTTTCTTTACCTGAGTACCATAATTTAAAACCTTTATCCTCTATCTCCTTTGCTTTTTCTCCAACCCATTTTGTCTCTTGTAAACATAGAATATGAATCTTTCTCCGAATCATAGTATCTACCACCTCCATTAGCTTACCCAATAATGTTCCGATATTCCAAGAACCAATACGAATCTTATTATCTAGGACTAGCTTCCTTACCCCCCGCATCCGTCCATAATCAAAATGCGGGGACTCTCTCTGAAAAATTTTCACTACATTCGGGCGGCAATGTAGCGGGACTAACTTCTTTACCCAATCCCGTCCATGATGTGGGAACCCTCTCTGCAATTGATTCACTACATTCGGGCGAAAATGTAGTGGCCCTTGCTTACTTCTTACTGCATTCGGGCTCTGCAGCACGTCGCTAGGCGAGGACGCCCCAAAGCAATGCTCATAATTTTTGTAATCCATGTTGTAGAAATCCGACGAAGTTTTACGCTGGCTGTCGGAAGCCTAACACAACCCTCCTCCTTTATCCGGGCTTGGGACCGGCAATGCAAGGGTGATCCCTTACATGGGCGGAGTTGAAAAGAAGACGCCGTTGCCGGGGTTGGTTCAGATAGATTTCGCACAACCAATTCTTCCCCCCCAAAGATAGCACAATCAATACCGAAAACAACAATTCAAAGTGTGTGTCCATTTTAAAATTTCCTACAACAATATAAACTAATCTGTTATCTTTTCTTTAATCATAATATCTACCATCTTTATTAGCTTATTGGTCAATATTCCAAGTACTAATACTAACCTTATTATTTAGAACTAGTTTCTTTATCATTTGCATCTGTTCATGCTTAAAATATGGAGACCCTCTTTGTAATTTGTTCACTTTGTTTGACAATATAGTGAGACGTAGGAACTATTTTTGCAATTGATTCACCGTATCCGAACAAATATGTAGAAGCTTTGCTTATCTTTTTGTGTATTTGGGCTTTCAGTGCATCTCTAAGAGGAGACTGTCCAATAATGTTTAAAATTTATAGCAGATCAATCTAACAAATTTTATATTATCTGTCAAAAGTGTTACACAATCTTCTTCCTTTCTCCAAGTTTGGGACCAGTTGTGCAAGGGTGATCTCTTACCTAGAGTTAAAAGTAAGGTAAAAAATTAGTTAAAAAACATTGTGGCATGCAAGGTGGCTTTCCCTTTGCTCTTACAATGTAAGCTATTTGGCACATCCAAGATGGAACCGCCCATCCGTAGACTCTATAATAGCATTGAACCACAATTAATCTCAGTCCGTTTATTTTGCTTAAAAGGGTGTTTAAGTTTATTGTTCATTTAGTTCTCCGTCGTGCTCATATATGGCAAAGTCTTAACGATTGGAGATTATAATAGTGGTCATATTGACACCCCTGAATATGCTATTGCAGCCTCCTAACCGCTCGTAAAATCTTGCTTTTGAATCCTCAAGGAGGGACCATGCAAGAATCATGATTGAAGAACGTGAAAGCATCACAATGCTTTCATATTAGAGCTTTCCTAATTCCTTTTCTCAAACTTAATGATGCAAATAGAGCTTTAATGAGTTCTAATATCAGCATAAAAAGATTTCCTCCTCAGGCAAAACTTGTTTCAGGTGGGGCAGACTTTAAAAGTTTTCAGTTTTTATTTTGAAATTTCAATACAAAAATATAAATTTTCAGAATTGTCAGAGTGTGTGCGTAGACATGTCCGGTTCTGAGTTACGCAACCCAAAACCAGAACGGAATCATCTCAGGAGTGGTTTTGGTTTCGGAACTACCGGTTTCAAAACGATTCTGGTTCTCCAAAATTATAAAAATAGAATTTTGGTAAATGGATGTGGATGTGCAACCCCCACCGTGACTCAATGGTTGACCACGTGCTACCATTGAGCCATACCTCAACATGTGCAAACTTCTATATAAAAGTATATATATATATATATATATCAGTTCTTGATAACTATGAACCGTAATTGAACTGGAGTTACTTGGGTCCGGTTATAGTTCTGGAACGGATTCTGATTACCAGTGGTTTTGAGGCCGGTTTGGTTCCGGTTCGAACCACTACGTTGATTCTGAACCAGTCATGTCTACGTGTGCGTGTGCAAGTGGATGTGTGGTCTTTATAAAGTAAAACTTATATTTTGCTTATTCACATATTGAACACTTTTCGAAGATGTAGTTGTAGAACTTCTTGGTTCTTATGAACAAGATAAGTGCTACAACAAAACCGAAGAGACACACAAGCCATTACAAGGAAGGACAACATAAAACAGTGCCAGAACATCCTTTAGCAGATGATGATTCCATGTCATATATATAACCAGTCACCTTCACTGAGAGCAGAAGGGATCCGATTGGGCTTGCAATAGCAATGGTGTTGAAGTTAGTACCCAGATGACGAATCCCAAATATCTAGATGAGAAAGTTACTATCCAACCATTATCACAAATCTGAGAAAACGAAAGAAGATTTAGATTTAATTATGAAACTTATATTTTGAATTTTTAAATCTTCTTTTTCAAAGTTCTCATTTTTTTCAATTTGAAGTTTCGTACCATCGGTCGTAAAAACATGTTACCAAAAATATTTTGTGAAATTTTAAATGATTTTTCATCACGAGTCATATGAAAAGAGGCACAGAAATCTAAAAACCAAGACATATCTTGAGAAATGGAGAGAGCATTTCCGGAGATGTTTGTTTTTTCTTTAAGTATTTTTTCTATATAGGTTTTGATGTTCGAAGGTAAAACTCCTCTATCTTTGTCTTCCACAGCTCACACGTTTCTATTTCTTTTTCAAAGAGAGGACAAATGGTCTTAATATGATCATTTTCCTTATGACACCATTGACTTCTTGCTTGATCCATTACCACATTTTTGTCCTTCAAAACTTTTGTGAGGAAGCTTGTATGTCTTGATACATGCTCTAGGCTTGGAAGTAGCAAGAACAACTTCTTTTGCAATACTAATATTTTTCAATCTAATTTCTTCCATAACTAGATCGACTAAAAAGGTATCTCCTTTTGGTCTAGGTTTTCTATGAATTAAATTTGATTTAATATTTTGAAATTCATCCCTTAGACCCCAGATAAATAGGAAAAAGTATTGATTGTTGAAGAAATCATGAAATTCATCTATTTTTTGAAGTTTTTTAAATTTATCAAAACTTCGGAGTTGAGTCTAAAATTCGAAAAAATCATTATGATACTATCTAATACTTCAGTTTCCTTTCTTAGCATTATAATTCTTTCCATAAAATCTATTTGAAACACAAAATAATCTTGAGAATGAATCTTTTCCAAATATTCTCAAGTTTGAAAGGCATTTTAAAACACACTAATTTGGTTTCTAAGTTTTTCATCAACATTTTGACAAATGATCAATATTATTTTTGCATTCATTTTGTCTTATTGTTTGTATTTTTCTTGGGCTTTAAGGATATCATCATCGTCTAAGTTTTCAAAATTTACTTTTGGTTCTTGAATCACTTTATGTAATCCCAAAAATCTTTTGATAAAAAATATTTTTTCATAGTTCTTCCCCAACTTTGATAGCATTTTAGGTAAAAAATACACTTAAAAACTTATTTTTACCTTTCTTTTAAAGAAACAAAAAGAGTTTGATGTTACCTTAAGTTCTAGAACGTCAAATATACAATATCACAAATATTTCAATCTTAACATGCTTCTCGATGTGCTTGATTTCTTCAAAACGAAGCTCTGATATTATATTAACAATTATCGATATTCATATTTAGATGCAACCCGATCATATATCATGAGTATCAAACTAACAAATCAAATACAAATATACTCGAGAAAGGGTATTTCGAGTCGAGAAAAGCCAATGTCACAAGTCAAACCAAATATCAAAGAGCTGCAATTACAACATGATTTATTGATGGGGAAAAACTCTATTTATAGAGCATGAAATACATCATTTACATTATGGAGGGACAAGAAGAGAGGAGTTACTTGTTAAATGTAATAGGAACACGGGCCATTAGGGCTCGTGTTTGAGTTAAGACTGGCCCATGCCACTAGTTGACTGAGCTGCCTCCAACGGCTAGTCACTGTGTTGGGCGCAACAAGCAGCCTTCTTCCCTCTTTCTTGCCATGTATCTTCCTCTATAAATACTGCATTCACTTATCAATAAAATTACGATTTCGTGCACAACCTTTGTTTGTGATTTGATTTCATTGTTTGGACTCTTGTTGGCTCCTAGTGTGTTCTTTATGTGTGACATCCATATTCGGATGTTTTGAGATCTTGGCGATTTGATGAATTTCAACGTTGGCGATTCAATCTTCGATCATCAACAATTATTTACATGGTATCAGAGCCTTGTATTGAAGATCTTGAGCACATTTGAAAGCATGATAAGTTTGTGAATTTCATGAAATAACTCCGAAATTGAGGTAAGTCTAAAATTTTTATTTTTGCACAAAATGGAAAGCAAAAATGAATCTTTTAGATGCATTATTGACTCAAAATGCTATCAAAGTTGGGCAAGACTATGAAAAAGTAATTTTTATCAAAAGATTTTTGGGATTATATTGATGATACAATCAAATAACCGAGTTTAGACATTGATGGTTTGGATGATGATGATATTGTTAAAGCTTATAAAAAATATAAGCAAGATCTAAAAACTTGGAAAAAAATGAATGCTAAAATAACTTAGATTATTTGTGAAAATATAGATTAAAAACTTAGAAATAGAATTTGTGTTTTCGAAAATACTTTTGAAACATGAGAATACTTAAAAAAGCTTCACTCTCAATATGATTTTGTTTTCCAAATTGATTTAATGGAAATGATGATAATCCTTAAGCAAGGGAACTTAAGCATTAGAGACTATCATAATGAGTTTTCAGAACTATGGACTCAACTTAGAAGTTTTGATAAATTTAGAAAACTTCAAAAATTAGATAAATTTTAAGAGTTTTTAGATAACCAATATTTCTTTTTGTTTATACGTGGTTTAAGAGACGAATTTGAAAATATTAGATCAAACTTAATACATAGAAAACCTATATCAAAAGGAGACTCGTTTTTAGTCAATCTTGTTATAGAGGAAACAATGTTTAAAAATATCAATGTTGCAAAAGAAGCCGTTCTTGTCGCCTCCAAACCGGGAGTTAACATGAAGATGTAAAAGCCTCCGCATGTGAAAAACTTCGAAGGAACAAACAAGAAACCCACGGGACCATGGCCAACTAAGGACACCATATGTCACTATTACAAGGAAAGTGGGCATATCAAAACCACTTGTCCTCTTTTTCAAAAGAAATTTGAAAATGTGGGAGCCATGGAAGATAAATAAGGAGGAGTCTTGTCTACCAACATCAAAGCATATATAGAAGAAATGTTTAAGGAAAAAGCAAGCATCTCAAGAAACACTCTCTCGACTTCTGAGAGTATGTCTTGGTTTTTAGATTCGAGTGGTTCTTTTCATATGACTCATTGTGAAAAATTCTTAAATGAATCTCATGATATCTTTGGAAAGCATGTATTTACGATCGATGGTACAAACTTCAAATTGAAAAAATAGGAAATTTCAAAAAAAAAAATTTTAATCTAAAACGTAAGCTTTATACTTAAACTCAATCTAAACTTACTTTCAGTTGCTAAAATTTGTGATAATGATTGTATAATTACTTTATCATCTAAGCATTGTGTAGTGTAGGATCATATATCGAAGAAGGTGATTGGTTAAGGCCATAGAGAAAGTTGACTATACAAAATGAATTGTTTAGTTATGCTAAATTTTGAAACTTGTAATGTAGCCGAAGATACTACCCTTTTGCATAAATGACTTGGACATTTGGATATTCATAAATTGTGTAATTTTCCTTTGTTGAAAAAAATTGGGGAACAAAAGTTTGGATGTGAAGAGTGCATTCTTGGAAAAATGCATCTTCCTTTTGGTGAAAGAAATTACATACCAAACAAAGCTTTTGAATTACTACACTTTGATGTTTGGGGTCCTGCTCCTGTTGTTTTTAAGGGAGGAGTTCAATACTATGTGATATTTATAGATGACTTTACTCGCTTTACTTAGATATATCTTTTGAAATACAAGTCAGAAGTGTTTGAAAAGTTTGTAACATTGTGCAATATGGTTAAAAATCAATTTGGCTCCACTATTAAGATTTTTAGATCTAATTTGGGAGGAGAGTATGTGTTGAATGAGTTTCAAAAGTTTGTCGAAACTAATGGAATTTTGCATAAAAAATTATGCACCAAAACCCCTCAACAAAATGGCTTGGCTGAGAGAAAACATAGACATATCATAGAAACATGTCGAACTATGTTAATTGCAAGCAATGCTTCTAACAATGTTTCTAAGTTTTTTTGGGGAGAAGCTACATCCAAATTTGAATGCCTTAGAGTTTTTAGGATGAAAACATAGACACATTACTAGAATGCCTTTATCCAAACTTAAAAATATTTCTTCTATTGAAAAACTATATAATCTTCTTTCTTATTATGAAAAACTTAGAGTTTTTGGGTGCAGATGTTTTGTTTATACGGATAAAAATGATAAATTATCTCCTAGGACTATTGAATGTGTACTTAGTTACGACATAGACAAAAAATGTTATAGATATTTTGATCCTGTCAATGATAAATTGTATGTTTCTAAGGATGTAAAATTCTTTGAAAATGATGCTTATTATAAAGTATAAATCTTTAGAAAGTTTTGAAGCATCTATATCTCAAGACTTTTTTGATGTAGAAGAAGATGATGATTGTGACCTTGAAGATCATCAAGATAGTCCTCTAGAGTGTGATAGTGTCCAAAATGAAATTGTTGATCCTCAACCCATCATTGAACCCTTCCCATTACATAATACACTAGGTTATAGAGAATCTGATAACACGTGTCTAGAACCTAGAATTTCAAAACCTCCTCAATATTTTGTTTCCTATGAAACTTTTGAATCTCAATGCAAAAGTTTGATTACAATTATTTATCAAATCAAAGGACTTAAGTTCTATCACCAAGCTAAGGGGATTCTCGAATGGGAAGCTGCTATGAGTGATGAACTTAGAACCCTAAACAAAGCTCAAACTTTGATCATTGTACCTACGCCTAAAAATAAGAAGGTTATTGGATGTTAATGGGTTTATAAAATTAAAACTCATAGTAACGGTAATATCGAAAGATATAAGGCCAGATTGGTGGCCAAGGGATATGCTGAAGAGCATGAAATTGATTATGATGAAACTTTTGCTCATGTTGCTAGAATGACTACTATTAGAATTCTAATCACCTTTAGTGTTGAGAAAAACAAGTTGACAATTAACTCTTAATTGTAATTGATTAGTTATTAGTTAGAGTCTAGGTTTGTGTAGTTTTGTGTCTTATTGTAATTAGGTTCAGTCAATATAGTGTCAACTATAATTTGGATCCCAATGGACTCGAGTCATATTAAATACTAATTAGGGGTAATTCGGTCTTTCGGTTTAGTATAAAATGCTTCTTTGTAATTAAGTTTAGGTCAGATGAAAATCGTGGAGTATAGGGACGGCTGCCAAGAGGGTGCCAACCTACCCTACTTCCTTTATTATACTATTTTCTGATGATTATCAATGAAATAAAGTTTTGTAGCATAAATCCAACATGGTATCAGAGCCTATCGTGGCTATCAAGCGTTCAATCGAGGGAGAAAAATAGGAAAAGGAGGAGTTTCTAGCAAGAAGATAAGTTTTTTGCATAGTTTTTTGGTTTTTTCCTTAATCCAAACCCCTTTTTTCTTTTAAAGTTCAGTTCTTTTGTGTTGGAACTCCAATATAATATCAGTCGGCAGCGATCTTCTTCATAATCAACCCCTTTATCCGCCGCTGTTGGGATGCAATACTTACCTTTTTGGTAGATATATATATTGGGACGTCCTTCTGCAACAAAGATTTGTTATATTTAGAAAAAATTCAGCCTAGTGGTTACTTGAAAGTCATTTTTTTCGTGAGCATGATTCATTTGATGTACAGGGCAGATCTGATGGTGTATTAATATTGGGTGACTTTTCAAATTTCTTCTTAAGAAAGTGTTTCAAGATTGGTGTCAACTACTCAACTTCACATTATTGTCTTCGGGGAATCCTCTAAGAAACCCAATATCTATAAATATGGAAAAAGGGAAAATGATTGAAGTGAATGAACCTAATTTCTCAGACAAGGGAGAACTGTTTCAAATCATGAATTTGAAATTAGATGGAAAGAAATATTTACAATGGGCCAGATCTATCGAATTGTCAATTATGGCTAGGGGGCGATGTGATTACTTGATTGGTGATATATCTCCACCCCAATTACAGATCCTCTTCATCCTCGGTAGCGTAGGAAAAATGTACTAGTGAGTGCTTGGCTTATTCAATCTATGACTCCATCTATTGATAGCACTTTCATGTTCCTTGAAACAACTAGAGATATTTGGCTGGCAGTATAGGAAGCTTATGCTCAACGAAAGAATATCGCTAAAAAATATGACCTCATAAAAGATTCGAAAATGTAGGCATGAAGGAAGGACAGTCAGTGAGTATTATGCAGAACTCAGAAGTCTCTAGGAAGAATTACAACTCTACTCCAAGACAAAAGGTCAAAGTTGCACACAAGAACGAAATGAAAAGTTTGAAGAATGTAAAGTATTTGATCTCCTATGGGGTATTTCATATGAATATGAGGCTGTAAAGAACAACATTCTTAGCAGGGAGGAGCTCTCATTCTTGAGTACAATATATTCACTTCTTCTTCGGGAAGACAGAAAATATTTGAAGAAGGAAACTAAAATCAATTCAGAGACTACAACATTGAGACTACAACATTTGTAGGAAGAAATGTGTATACTCCTCCCTTCGCCCGGAGAAGAGGAGGTTATGACAGAGATAGAAGAAGATTTGAGTTTTCATCTAAAGAAAGGGATAAATTAACTTGCACTCATTGCGGAAAAACACGCCACTAAGGAAACATGCTTGGAATTAGTAGTAAAACCTACCCACTTTCGGAACAGATCTAACATGACTTATTTTAGCAGTGATCAGAATGAAAAACCAAAGGTGGAAGACAATGCAACGTCATTGGCGGATATGAAAAGGAAATTGAGTTGCTGAAGGCCCGTTTAACTGATTCACAACCACCATCCACATCCTCCCACAGTGACTCACAAGCAACTATTGCCTATCCATTCTCATTCCTAACTCAAGGTAATATAAATTTCTCTTATTTAAGGATATATGTTATTGATTCTAGGGCTACAAATCACATGGTCAGTCGAAGAGATTTATTTGATAACTATGAATTGACTCAAGCAAAAATTAATATTAAACTGGTAGATGGTTCTCATACTGCAATAGTGGAAAAAGAAAGTATTATTACATCTTTTGGCACATTAAAAAATGTCTTACATGTTCCAAACATATAAGTAAACTTATTGTTTGTCTTTGTTATAACATAAGATGAGAAATGTATAATTTTTTATTCTACTGGATGTGTCTTTAAGGAACTAAGGATATGGAGGATCTTTGGTCAGGATAGTGTAAAGAAATTTGTTGTATAGAACAAAGAAAATAATAAAATATAATTATGTAATAAATTAATCTAATTACATATTAAATCAATTCTGATAATCCTTAATATTAATCGTAATCAATTGCCAATCGATTATAATTAATCACATTAACGTCCCATAAGGCTAGTGAGTATAGAAGAAATCAATTTGAGTTTGGAAACCAAAGTGCGAGATCGACGAGAAGATGATTGAATGCGGAATCCTGAATATAAAATTAAAATCTAGGGCAGTACAGATGCGGAATCTAGGACGGAATCTAAAACGAGTCTTGCCATCGGAACGAAGTATGAAACCCTAGGATGGAGTCTAAAATTGAGTCTGTGACAGAACAAAGTGAAGAATATTTTTCCTCGCTTCCTTTTAATTCTTTCAAGGCATCAGTACGGTGATAGTTCATCAATCGAAGTTGTCCTCACACACCTCAACAAAAATGGAGCGCAGAAGCCGAGCGCAAATGAGCGTCATATGAATTGAAGCGCCGGCGAGAGGAGGCGCTCAAGCAAAGATTCTTAATGATAGAAAACAAAGGATTGGACGGGGGTGGATGAGATCGTTTCTCACCGGCACTAAATCTAGATAAATCTGATGTCTGATTCTGTAACGATTCACAACTGGGTCTTCACTCTATTATCTATCATAGCGAAAACCTTATATTGTCTCCTCGAGTTTTTGGTTCCACTTGTTTGGCTCCACAATGTTGCTCCGTGTCTAAAAATATAAAATGCCGATCGCGCCATTAATTTGTGTATATATCTTGGTTAGAGTCGTATACAAGAAGTGGATTAGCAGATCTTATTCTCCATAAAAGAAAGGTTGTTGTATCTCTAGCATGTTACATTTAATCGAAGATATACCTTATACTTAATGCCCCCGTCTCAACGGGATTCTATGCTTAAATCAGTATAATCGTTACCTAATATCAATCGTAATCATTCGATAATCTCAATTATAATTATAGTCTACCGAAATTAGTATGTTATCCTAGAAATTGGTGCCGAATTATCGTTGGCTTAAGCCTATATATTTAACCCCATGCTCGAAGCCATTTTGGAGTTCAACGAATGAATAATGTCAGAAGTCGTATTTATCCCACTACCTGCTGCACCTCGTCAGGACACCCGCTGACTCTCTCCCGCTCCTCCGTCTTTGTCGATTCCCATTCAACTCCGAGCCTGAAGACTCCACCTTCCCATTGCACTTCGCAAAGGGGTAATCGTTCTTCTTGCAATCCTCATCCCGTTTATAATTTTCTAAGCACACGTTTATCTTCCAACCATTATGCCTTTGTATCTCGCTGTCGGCCCATTTCTATTCCTAAACTGTTTCGGTAGAAGCACTATCCATCCAGATGGCGACAGTTGGTGATCGATGCAGATGACAAAGATTGGAATCTAACCACACTGGGCTCTCTTGTTCCCTCTCCTCCGTGAAAGTCTACTATTGGTTGTCGTTAAATTTTTATCATAAAGTTGGTCCCGATGGGACAAAGGATCGCTGGAAAGCCTCTGCCCGCGGCCAAAGGATATATACTCGTATTTACGGTCTTCGACTATGGTGACATTCTCTCCCTGTGGTGAAGATGAACACCATATGGATAATTCTAAGTTTGGCAGTAAATAAGGGATGGAAATTATGGTAGTTAGATGTTAAGAATGCTTTTCTTCAGGAAGATCTTATGAAAGATATTTATATAGATCTACCACTTGGGTATGGTTATCACCAGAAGCCTAACCAAGTATATAAGTTAAAGAAATCCATTTATGGTTTGAAACAATCCCAAGAGCATGGTTTGAAAAGTTCAATGATTGTATGATAAATCTGGGTTTTAAGAAGTGCAATAGTGACCATACATTGTTTATCAAACAAGATTAGAAGACTATTGTGTTACTAGTATATGTTGATGATATTATTATCACAGGGGATGATGCTGAAGGCATAATTGATCTAAAGAGGAAACTGCACATACTATTTGACTTGAAGGATTTGGAAAGACTGCATTACTTCTTAGGGATAAAAGTTATTCATAAAGATTATTGTTTATTCTTTAAGTCAAAGCAAATACATTTTAGATTTGCTGAAAGAAACAAAAATGAAAAATTGTCGCATGTGCTCTACTCCTATGGAGGTATCCAAATAAGATAGTAATATGCCTACCGATCCATATGAAGATCTAGGTAAGTATCAGAGATTAGTGGGAAAGTTGATATATGTTACCATTACTCGACTTGACATCAGTTTTACAGTTGGATATGTGAGCAGATGGATGCATTGTCCATCTAAATATCATATGAGTACAGTTTTCCACATTATCAGGTACTTGAAATCCACCATAACATATGGGTTATTATATACTCCATCTCCATCACTCGACATATGTATCTATTCAGATGCAGATTGGTCAGGCTCTAGAACAGATAGGAAATCAACATCAGGATATGTAATATGTTTGGGAGGCAATGTTATATCTTATAAGAGTAAGAAGCAGCCTGTGGTGGCCAAGTTTTGCGTAGAAGCAGAGTATCGTGCTATAGCACTCGGCATGTGTGAAGGTCAATAGATTATATCACTTCTATGAGAACTTGGTCTTAAAAGGAATACTCCCATCATCTTCTTTATTGACAGCAGAGCTACCCTTCAAATAGCTCAGAATCTCGTCTTCCATGAAAGAACGAAACATATTAAAGTAGATTGTCACTTTATTAGAGAAAAGATAGCCCAAGGTATATTTAATCTCGTTCTTGTTCATTCAGAAGATCAATTGGCAGACATCTTCACCAAACCAGTTTCAATCAATGGCCTTTAGAAAGCACTTGCACAGTTGACAATTACCAGCCTTCAGGAGTCAACTTGAGGGGACTTATTGAGAAAGACAAGTTGACGATTAACTCTTAATTGTAATTGATTAGTTATTAGTTAAGAGTCTAGGTTTGTGTAGTTTTGTGTCTTATTGTAATTAGGTTCAATCAATATAGTGTCAACTATAATTTGGATCCCAACGGATCAGATTCCAATCCATTGGGACCCAAGTCATATTAAATACTAATTAGGGGTAATTTGGTCTTTCAAGTTAGAAGGTTTAGTATAAAATGCTTCTTTGTAATTAGGTTTAAGTCAGATGAAAATCGTGGAGTGCAGGGACGGCTATCAAGAGGGTGCCGACCTGCCCTACTTCCTTTATTATACCATTTTCTGATGATTATCAATGAAATAAAGTTTTGTAGCATAAATCAACACTTAGTGCTATTCAAAACTGGGATATATATCAACTTGTTATTAAAAATGCCTTTTTGAATGGATATTTAACTGAAGAAGTTTATATGTCTCCTTCTCTCGGGTGTGTTTTTTCCTAGAATCATGTTCTCAAACTTCAAAAAGCATTATATGGTTTGAAGCAAGCCCCTAAGGATTGGTTTGATTGTTTTGAAAAATTCATGCATCTGCATCACTTTACTTCTTACTATACTGATACTGCATTATTTGTGAGGAAATCATATGCAAGTATAGTAATTCTACTCTTATATGTGGATGATATAATCATCACTGGAAGTGATAAAGCTGACATCTTGTAAGTTAAAAGTAATCTTTACAAAGAGTTTTAAATGAAAGATCTTGGTTTGCTTAATTATTTTTTGGGAATTGAAATTGTATGTAATGATAGAGGATACTTTATGTCTCAAACAAAATTTGCGAGTGAAATTGATGATAGGTTAGGTCTAAACGATGAAAAGGTGGATAAAGCAGAGGTTTTTGAAACAAAATTGAGAGCAACAGATAGAGAGAAACTGGATGATCCCACAAAAAACAGACAACTTATAGGAGCATTGACCTATCTCACTATCATCCGTCCAGACATATCACATGCCGTAAACACTGCAAGTAAGTTTCAATAAGCCCTTACTAGTGCTCACATGAGTGCAGTTATGAGAATCATCAGATACATAAAGCACTCTATGGATAAGGGAGTACTTCTGACTTCTTCCTCTTCTTTTGATTTATCTGTCTATACTGATGCTGATTGGGGTGGAGATGTCAACCATAAACATTCTACGACTGGTTTTTATGTTTTTTTAGGTGAATCACTCATTTCTTGGAAATGTAAGAAGCAATAGAAGGTGTCACTTTCTTCAACCGAAGCAGAATATCGAGCCATGACTACTGCACTATGGAGATTTCTTGGATTACAATTGTTCTAAGCGATATGGGTGTTACTTCTCACCAACCTAGCACTATGTATTGTGACAATAAAAGCGCAATGTACATTGCATCCAACAACACCTTTCATGAACGGATGAAGTATATTGAAATGGATTGTCATTTTGTTCGTGAAGAATGCTTGCAAAAGAAGATAACTTTGTGTTATGTTACATCGGAGATGCAGCTAGCTGATTTCTTTACCAAATCTCTCTCGACCACTCGTTTTCAATTTTTGTTAGACAAACTTTTGGTATATACCCCGTAAGTTTGAGGGAGGGTGCTAAATGTAATAGATACACGGGCCATTAGGGCCCGTGTTTGAGTTGAGATTGGCCTAGGGCACTAAGGCCTCTAGCAAGTCAACTAGCCATTGGAGGCCAGTTGCCTCCAATGGCTAGTTGACTATGCTAGGCACAAAACCAGCCTTCTTCTTCCCTCTTTCTTGCCATGTATCTTCCTCTATAAATAGTGTATTCGCTTATAAATAAAATTACGCTATCTTCACAAACTTTGTTTGTGATTTGACTTCATTGTTTGTACTCTTGTTGGCTCTTAGTGTGTTCTTTATTTTGTTCATAGACTCCCTCATGAAGCCTTTAGCAACAAATTCTTTGATTTGGTGTTACAGTTCATTAGCCTTATTCGGTTTGCAATGATAGGCCAGCTTGTTTTGAAGAGTCGTGCCAGGTAGAGCAGATTAATGTGGTGCTCACTACCACGAATTGGAGGCAACCAATCAGGGAGCTCGTTACGAAACACATCGACGAATTCCCTCGATAGCATAGCGAGTAGGAGATGCTCCTGCATTGGCATGCTGGTTTCCACTCCCTTAGCTACAACCAAGTATATCAAGCCAGCTTGTGTGATGGCTAGCTCAACCTCTCTTCTTGTGAGTACCAAACTTTCTTTAGGTTTTAACTCCTTGGTAGTTGATGTTGGAGATGGGCATTGTGATGTTAACGGAGCCAAAGTGATTTTCTTTCCATCCTTTATAAAAGTATATGTGTTCCTCTAATCATCGTGCAAGGCTCGCCAGTCAAAGTGTCATGGTCCTCCAATTCGTGTGTAGTACCTGTCCTTTTGGTACCCAAAAAGATAGATCGTTAAGAATGTCTATTGATAGTCGAGCTATCAACAAAATAACTATCTGGTACTACTATCCCATTTCTTGGTTGGACGTCATGCTAGATGAACTCAAGGGATCAATATTGTCTCAAAGATTGATCTCATGAGTAGTTACCACTAGATTCGAATCTAGGAAGGAGATAATAAAAAACATCTTTCAAAATGAAGATAGGACTATTCGAATGACTTGTGATGCCATTTGACCTATCAAATGCACCCAACACCTTTATGCAACTCATGAACCATGTGTTGCGAGAGTTTATTAACAAATTCCTCACATATATTTTGATATTCTCATTTATAGCCGATAAATGGATGAACATATTATTCACGTTCGAAAGGTTCTTTGCCATTAATGACTTTATGGTAACCTTAAAAACCTAAAAATTTTGCCAATCACATGTGCAATTCTTGGGCTTCATCATCTATGAGCAAGTTGTTGAGGCTTATCCCGAAAAGGTGAAAGCTATCCCAAAATCGCCAGACCTCGCCAATGCGGTCAAGGTGTGAAGTTTTTATGTGTTGGTTTCGTTCTACCAAAGATTCGTTAGGAATTTCAACAATATTACAACACCATTGACCAATGTTGTTTGATGTGTATCATTTTGTGTATCTTTTTGATCCACAATACATATCGTATAATCGTATAATTTTGTAGTACTAAAAAAATTTAAACAATCACAAAAATTCAGAAAAAATCATAATAATTAAAAACAATTCATATAATGCATAAGTTGAATACATATTCATCAATTACCATTTAATTTTCATTATATAAAGCATTTAAGTAGTACATCTTTAGCAAAATTACAACTTTCATAATTGAAAAAAGAATTACATTTACATATTGTAATTAGGATCAACTAAATAATCTTCATCTTCTTCTCTTTCTTAAAGATCATTACCACCTTCAGCTTTAAAATCAAAATCATCTCCTTGATGTTGTTGCGCTCCTTTGAAATTAATTCATTGAATGTCTTCTTCAATTAGGAGTGTATTTGCTTAACTATCTTCCATAATCCATTTTTCTAAGATATCAAAATTGTTTAGACTTATTAGATCAAATTGGTTTTTCTCCTTATTTTACTTTATTAATTACCTTCAAGAAAGATAGGTAAATAATATTAACAATTAAATAAAATAAAAATTGAATTGAATACTTAATTAATAACTAATCCTTGATTACCTTTGTCGGAGTTGTATGTTGCAATGGATGAAAACTAGGTCATTCAGCCGCTTATGTTCTAACCCGTTGCCCTTTTTTCAAAGAATATGTTCAAAGACACTCTAATTCCTTTCACAGCCAGTTACACTACAAGTTTGACTCAAATATCTCTTTGGTTTGGGTAATTACTTCCAAACTTATTCTACCAAACATCTAATTGAAAAAGACAAACATAAAGAGTTATTTTATAATAAATATAATATTTAATTTTAAGAAACTTAAATATTAAGATAAACAATTTACCTTGACGAATATTATTACGATTGCGAATAACTATAGGCAAACCCATCAAGTGAAGAACATTATTATATATATGTATCTCTCGATGTATAGCATCCGTTCTACTCTCATCAACAACCAATCTGTCTATATAATCAATTATACCTCGATTAACCTCATCGTTCCTTTTAAAGCTTACAGAATACCTAAATGTGAGATTTAGGTAGTAAGCTATTGCATGAATATGCTGATGCAACTGCTTATTCTATCTAAAATAACAACAACTAAGCCTTTTCCATACTAGACAGGGTTGAAACTATTTATTGGTTATTCTATCTATTATCGATAATATTTCACACGGGCACATGATCTCTCTTTCTTTCATTAAATTGTTTCTAATAGCTTCTTTAACCCTATTTATGACTTCATAAAGATAACCTATAGATAGATTATCCTTACTGTCAGCCAATCTCAAAACTTTGACTAAAGGACATATGATCTTTAATAGTATAACATAGGAGTTCCAAAATGTACTCCTAAAGACTATTTCTGAAATCTCATTCAATTTTCTATTCCTTCTATTTTGAGGTAACTCTGTAAACTGTTGCCACTCATACGAGGAAAACATTATTTTCAAGGCTTCTTTTGTTTAACAATATTGTGTACTGATAAGAAATTAGTTGCAAATTGAGTAGAAGCTTTACGAAGGAGCTATGTACCATCTGTATATCTCCTTATCATATATAATACAAAAGCATGGTTATAGATAAATTTTGTGATATCTTGAAACACTCAGTTGCTTCTTTTACCTCATCCATCTCTCTAATATCCTCAACGATGAGATCTAGACAATGCACATGGTATCTAATAAAAAGTCCTATAAATATCAACTAACTTCTTTCGAGTTGCTTTACAGTTAGTTGCATTACCTATAATCAATTGGATTACATTCTCAAGCCCAATCTCTAATATCACCTTATCAAATTCTTGCCTTAGAACCTCTGCACTATGCCGTTTCTCAGACATGTCTAGAAATTTCAAAAACATAAGTCCTTTAGTACAGTAGATAAAGAAATTTAACATAGTCATTCCTCACCTTTCTGTCTATCCGTCTGCCATGATAATGCACCCCGTCTCCTTTCATGACTCTCTCAAAGTCAAACAATACTCTTGGACTTCAAGGACAATCTTATCTAATAGTTTCCCTCCTAACTTTTGATAAGATGCCATCTTATACCCTAAACCAATGTTAGCAATGACATCTATTATTGCTTGAAAATGAAAAGAATTTATTGTATTAAATGGAATACATACGTTATAAAACCATCTGTCTATTGCAAACTACTCATGCAATTGCTTTGAAGTCATAGTAGCATGAATTTCAAGTTGAGCACCAGGTGTAATACTAGGAGAAAAAAATGATTGTATACCAGAATAAGATATTTCTCTAGCCCTTTCTCTTCTACCACTTCCAACTTCTTCAACAACCCCCTTTCTTCTTGTGATAGGTCGAGAACTACTAGTACCAACCTCTCTCCTACCATGAGAGGTGATTCTATCACAAGTCCAACAACATCATCCTCTTTCTCAAACATCTTTATATCATTCTTTTATTGTCTCTTCTCAACTATACTTTCAATCATATATAGACATTGTCATTTAATGACTTCTGATACTTTCCTAACTTTGCCCTATAAGGAGCAACTTCTTTTTTAGTCCTTGTTAGGTGATGTTTTATACGAGAAATTTCACCGCTAATCACCTCCTCATAAAAAACACATGATTTTTAATCTATTTCCTTGAACTGTTGTACCCTATTGTCCTATCAAATCATCAGACCGAGATTGAGAGTCCCTAATACCCCTTCTTGCCATCTCAATTTAATACTTCAATCTTAATAATACTAAAAATAAATGTACTTTATAAATCTCTAATCTTCACTTTATAAACCACCAAAACACTAAAATAGAGTGTCTCCCACTTAAAAAATATAATGAAAGGATATTCACACACACTTGATAAGTTCATATATTGTCATTCAAAAAATGAAGAAAACAAATAACACAAGAAAACAACAAATACAATGAGAAAAAATAAAATGTTATACTAGAACCACCAAAATGTTGTGTTGCCACCCATAGAGTGATGGTAGTGTTGGAGACCCTTGAAAACCGTTGTAGATGCCTCACCCTAGCTTGAAGTCACCTTGGAGGAGCTTGAAAACCCAAAACGGAGGTTTAAAATCCTATAGAAATGAAGGTTTCTGTTCGACCAGGGAACTTTATAAAAGGTTCCTAGGTGTATCGCACGATACAACACGATATTGTACTGTATATCATATCGTAGAGTCTCATGATACGATACGGTGTGATACAAACAACACAACCATTAACTGATTGCATCAAGAAAAACCAAGAATTTGTGCAAAAAACATAACACTATAATAATATTTGAGATTGAACAAACTTTAGAGGATGGCCAAGGGGTAGTCGACTGCCTATGTGTAGCCGCCGCCCTATACTCTTTCTATCTCTTTTAAAATGTCTACTGTTGATAGGGTTTTCACTCCTTTAGATATCAGCATTACAAAAAACCCAATTTACCTAAGTGCCATTAATGAGGCTTATTTAAAGATACCTTTAAAAATATAAAGCAGAAGTTAAAACATAAAACAAAATTAGTAAGAATCACAGAAACAAGATGTTGTCTCATTTTTCATGTTGTCCACTCTTATCCTTTGATGGAGTCGACTAGTTCATAAGCTCCAACACTCTCCTTCAAGTTGGGTGAAAGAAGGATGTTATACCTAACTTGCTACATAATTTGAGCAATAAATTTTTGTTAAGTTCCTTAGTGAGTATGTCAGCACATTGAACCTTTGACCTAATGTTCTAGTTAAAATTCTTTAGTATGTATGCTATCCCGTATAAAGTGATAATCGATTTCAATATGTTTTGTTCTCTCGTGATATACTGGATTAGAGGCTATCTGTATTGCTATTTTGTTGTCATAAAATATAAGAACAAAATTATTTAAAGATAGACCAATTTCCATCAGTAAGGAGTGCAAGCACTTTCCTTCACATATTCCTGACGCAATTACTCTATATTCTACTTCTGCTATTGACCTTGCCACAACTGATTATTTCTTACTTTTTTATGATACTATATTATCTCTAACGAGAGTTATATATCCTATAATTGATTTTCTATCTTTGGTAGATCCTGCCCAATCAACATCAGTATAGATTCAATTTTTGTGTGACCATTGGCTTTATATGATATTCATTGTCCAGGAGTTGCTTTTAAGTATCTTAGTATATGAAAAAGGGCATCCATATGGTACTTAGATGGTGACTGCATGAATCGATTAACAATGCTTACTGCATATGGTATGTCTGGACGTGTGATAGTCAAATATATAAGTTTTCCAACTAGTTGCTGATACATGTTTACGTCCACTTTATCAGCTCCATCCTCTATTTGCAGCTTATGATTAACATCCATGTGAGCATATATTGGTTTATAATTTTTCATCTTAACGTCTGACAATAAGTCCAATGTATACTTTCTTTGATTTAAAAAAATATTCGTACCTAAGTAAGATACTTCAATGTACAAAAAATAATATAGTCTTCCAAGATCCTTGATATCGAATAGCGAATGAAGATCTTGCTTTAACCTTTGGATTTCTTCAACATCATCTTCTGTCACAATAATGTCATCAACATATACAAGTAATAATGTCAACTTTTTTTCCTTCTTAATGAATAATGTGTGATCACTCACTCTTCTGATATCCCAAGTTTATAATACTTTTGTTGAACTTCTCAAACGAGGCTCTAGGAGACTATTTTAGTCCATCGATTACCTTCTTTAATCTACAATCTGTGTTTTCTAGATTTGCATAACTAGGCAGTAATTTCATATAGACTTTTTCTTTAAGAAATGCATTCTTCACATCAATCTGCCACATGTCAACTTTCATATAGACTTTTTTTAGGTTGCAATATTAATAACGACTCGTATAGATGTGAGTTTTGTCACTGGTGCAAATGTTTCCTTATAGTTAATACCATATGATTGACTATAACCACAAGCTACCAGTCGTGTTTTAATTCTCTCCAATATCCCATCTGCTTTGAATTTTACAGTATATACCCACTTACAACAGATTGCTTTTCTGCCTGGTGGTAGATCACTGACTTCTCATGTCTGATTCTTTTTAAGTGCTTGAAGTTCAGATTTCATAACTTCTACCCAGTGTTTATGTTGTGATGCTTTAAGAAAATTTTTAGGAACTTGGTTTAATTCAACTTTTAACAAAAAATTCTGATAATTGAATGATAACTGATCATAAGAGATAAATTGCGAAATCGGATACTTATCACACAATCTTTTTCCTTTTCGAAGAGTTATTGGGACATCAAAATCATCACTGCCTGCTTCTTCGAAAGTTTCGGTTGAATCTGAGGAATATTCTTTCCCTTGATTCGTGGTGTTTATAGGATTGGGCATGAGTATATTTCTCTTTCCCTTTTTATTCACTTGCATCTCATTTTCTTCTTGTTGTTGATCATTTTCTACATGGGAGTAATCTTCATTTGTTTCATCATTAGTGATGTTCATTGGAAGAACAATCTCTTAAATGATAGAATTTGATAAGTCGGTAGAATTTTTAAAGAAGGAAGAGAATTCAAAGAATGTTACATCCATGAAAATATATTTTCTATGAGAATTAGTGTCATAGCAAACATATCCTTTATTTTCAAAGGAATATCCAACGAAAACACATTTGACCGCCCTTGAATCGAGTTTATCTCAAAATTGACTAGGAACATAAACGTAACAAACACATCGAAATACTCTAGGAATAAGATGAAATGGATTAGTTTCGGCTTGGTCAAGTTAAATAGAGATTTTTCATCAAGAACCATAGAAAGAAGTCTATTCATGAGATACATTGCTTTAAGTACAACTTCAGGCCAAAAATATTTAGGAACACCATGTTTAAGAAGCAGGGTTCGTACGGTTTCCAAAATGTGTCGATTTTTTCGTTCAACAACTTCATTTAGTTGTGGAGTATAAATACAGGAAGTCTGATGAAGGATGCCATGAATTTGGAGATATGACTCCAACTTAGAATTACAAAATTCACCACCATTATCAAATCTAAGGGTCTTAATAGTATACCCAAATTGAGTCTTAATGAGACTGTGAACCATAGGAAAAATCGATGATACTTTTGATTTGGATTTCGTAAGATAAATGAAGGTAAGTCTAGAATAGTTATCAATGAATGTAACAAAGTATTTAAAATTTTCTAATGAAGGTATCAAACATGACCCCCAAACATCATAATGAATTAACTCAAATGGAACTGACAACTTAGAATCACTACTAGGAAACGAGGTTCTATGATATTTAGCTCTGTGACATACGTCACATTTGTTAAGGAAAGTCATGTAATGAAAGTCGGGTCGTGTAAATAGTTATTCATGTCATTTTGAGTCCTATGTCATCTTAGAAATAGTTAATACTTATTAAGGGTTGATTAAGAAATTAAGTTAGATAGGATATTAATAGGTGATTAGGGTTTAGTTAGAGTATTAAGAGAAGGTAGGGGAAGACTACACAAGGAGTGCCGTTTTTGGGCATAATGCAGATTAGAGGAATGCCTCCAATCTGCCGCATATTGTAAGTTACTTCTCCTTTGATTAATGAAAGATTTATTTCCAATATGGTATCAGAGCCTATATGGCCTTTAATGTAACGATTTTGTGAAGAAGAAACTCCGATTCAAATCAGCTGTGAGTTGGAATCGTGACAGGGTACAATCTTGACTCGATTTTTTTTTTAATCATGTATGATTCTATGAAGTGAGTTCTTTGCAAATAGTGGATAACAGATTTTTTGTTAGTTGACTTGAGGTGTGATTCACATCTGTGAATGATTTAACGTGGCATTCATTATCAAGTTCCCATCGTCCTTCAATGAAACCCTAAGCAAGTCACAAATTAGGTGGCCGATCCTCATTAAAAGTGCAGATTTTCATTGTGGTTTAGAACCTCATTGTTGGTGCCTATTTATTCAGTTGTGAGTTATTTTTTTTGTGTGGCCGATTCCCATTAACATCATCAAATCCTATTGTAGCCGATCCTCATTAACATTCAGTTGTGAGTTTTTGGTAAAATCAAGTGGATCGTTGATATTGATTCAATCGGCCAGCTCATTGTAAATTACTTCTTGCATCACCTGGACTACTTCAAGTCATCTTGTGTATATTGATGTACTTGCCCCATTCAATAGACTTCCTTGTTTGAAATCAAAGAAGACATGTTCTTCTGATTTACCAAAATACAAGATTCAGACTTCAGACTTGATTCAGTTTTATTTCAGCTTTCAGATTTCCTAATCAATGGTTGGCAAAGGTAAAGGTATTGACAATTCTTTTCATACAGGCGAACAATCTGGTTTGTTAGAAAAAATAGAAAATCTTCATATTACTAGAAAAAATAGAAAATCTTTATATTACGACTAAATTAGATGGTCGAAATTATATTGAATTGACAAGATCTGTGGAACTTGCAATTGTAGCAAGAGGGAGATGGGCACATTTAATGGGTCATACTCCAATTCCAAAGCCTCATGACATTCTCTATCCAACTTGGAAAAGAGAAGATGCATTAATATAATCGTGGTTGCTACAATCAATGATTTCATCAATTGTTAAAACTTTTATGTTTTTAAAATCTGCTCATGAGATTTGTTGTGCAGTAGCAGAGGCTTACTCTCGAAAGAAGAACGTTGTAAAAGAATATGAGATACTAGAAAGAATCAGAAAGTGCAAACAAGTCAATCGGTCTATCAGTAAATATTATGCAGATCTTCGAGGTCTTTGGGATGAATTATTCTACTATACGAATATCAAGTGTTCTGCTTGTTATAGTGAAAGCAACACTGAGATTGAAAAGAAGAAAGTATTTGATTATTATGGGGTGTGAATTCAGAATTTGAATCAGTAAAACTAAATATCTTAGTTAGAGAAGAGCTCCCTTTTTTGGGTACCATTTACTCCTTATTAATCAGAGAAGATCGCAAGAATCTTGAGAATGATCATGTTATTAGTACAGATCAACATGCTCTTCAGGTGAGAGGAGATAGTTCTCACTTTCGTGGCAGAGGGGGACACCAGAGTTGTGGTCGTGGCCGTGGTCGATTTAACTCAGACGACGGAGAAAAACTTGTTTGCTCCTATTGTGTTAAATCACGTCATACCAGAGATCACTATTGGGAATTACATGGTAAACCAGATTACTATAGAAATCGTAATACCTCAGTTCATTCTACAGAAAGTTCAACTCCAAGCACTGATGTAATTCAAGAGATTATAAAAAGAATAGAAGGTCTTGAACAGAGATTCTCTGAAAAATCCTCTTCTTCCTCCATCCACGCTACAGTAGCTCAGGCTACACATACTGTAAAGGGTAACCACTCATTTCATTCTCACTCTAAAATTTGGATAATTGATTCAGGGGCTACAGATCATATGGTACGAGAATTATCGTATTTTTAAGTATTAAATTGGCATATGGTTCTTTCACTTATATGATTGGACAGGGAAGTGTACCTACATATATTTCAGATTTATCATCAGTATATCATGTTCCCAATTTTCCGATAAATCTTCTCTTAGCCAGTTCTTTAACTCGTTCCTTAGATTGTTGTGTAACTTTTCATCCTACTGGTTGTATATTTCAGGATCTGAAGACGGAAAAAATCTTTAAATATAGTAGACTATAGAAAGGATTATACATTCTTGAAGATTATTCTCAGCCTTCAACCTCTTACAGCGTTTCAGCAATACCAGTTCAAGATACAGATCTTCGTCTCTAGCATTATCGTCTTGGTCATCTCCTAGTGTCAAAAGATTCATATGTTATTCCTCAACTTAGAGTCCAGTCCAATAAATCTCAGTTTCAATGTGAAGTCTGTCAGCTTGGGAAACACCAAATGGCATCTTATCCTTTAAGTAATTCTCGACGATCTCAACCTTTTGAACTTATTCATTCTGATGTATGGGGTTTAAGTCCAGTCAGCTCTTTGTTTGGTCATAAATATTTTGTCTCCTTCATTGATGATTATATACGTCTTACAATCGTTTACTTAGTAAAAATAAAGTCTGAAGTTTCCTCTATTTTTCTCATTGTGCATAAATTTATTTGTACTCAATTTGATGGTTCTATTAAAATCCTTCGGTCTGATAATGGGGGAGAATATATTAAGACTGAGTTAGCAAATTATTTACAAGCACAGAGAATTGTTAATCAGACTACATGTTCTTATACACCCCAGCAAAATGGTATTGCTGAATGAAAGAATCGTCATATTCTTGAAGTAGCCAAAATTCTTCTCCTTCAAAGTAATGTTCCAAAATTCTATTGGAGAGAAGTTGTCCTTACTACTGTTTATCTTATAAATAAAATGCCCAGCAATATGGTATTGCTGAATGAAAGAATCGTCATATTCTTGAAGTAGCCAAAATTCTTCTCCTTCAAAGTAATGTTCCAAAATTCTATTGGAGAGAAGTTGTCCTTACTACTGTTTATCTTATAAATAAAATGCCCAGCAATTCCATTATGGGGGAGAGTCTCATTCATAGTCTTAATAAAGCATCAAAACCATTTCATCTAGTTCCTCGTATCTTTGGGTGTATCTGTTTTGTACATATCCATCTTCCCAATCGTGATAAACTCGATGCAAAGTCTAATAAGTGTATTTTTCTTGGTTACTCAACCTCTCAAAAAGGATACAAATGCTATGACTCACTGCTTAAAAAATTATATATTTTCATGGATGTCAACTTTTTTTTAACTTACTCCTTATTACTTTCCTCCCATGGAGTCCACTATAAATCCATCTTTTGTCCTTCCACTAATTCCTAGTGAGAGGGAGTATAATGAGACAATTGATCATCAAAGTGAGAAAATACAACAATCAAAAGAGATTATGACGTACAAGAAAGGACAACGGAAGATTGTGTACTCTCAAGAAGAATCATGTGCTAAAGAGATTTCTCCTGAATCAGATCCTCAAGTGCAAGTGGACAGTGATCTTGAGATTTCTATTGTTGTTCGCAAAGGTAAGCATACATGTGCACGGTATCCAATTTCTAATTATGTTTCATATGCCAATACTTCTGAGAGTTATCAAAGCTTCGTTATGAATGCTGAAAAACATAAGATCCCTTCGAAGTTTGAAGAAGCAATGAAGTGCCCTTTATAGAAAGCTGTAATTAAAGAAGAATATAATGCATTGGTGAAAAACAATACATGGACCATCACACAGTTGTCTTCTGATAGGAATATTATAGGATGTAAGTGGGTATTTACTATTAAATATAAGGCAGATGGAACAGTTGAGAGATATGAAGCCAGATTGGTTGCTAAAGGATACATTCAGTCATATGGCATTGATTATACAGAAACATTTGCACCCGTAGCTAAACTTACATCAATCAGAATACTTTTTAGTATGACAACAAACTTGGGATGGGATCTATGGCAATTGGATGTTAAAAATGCTTTCTTACAAGGAGATTTAAATGAAGAGGTCTACATGGAACTACCTCCAAGAATGACTAGAAATTTATTATCTTCTAATAGAGTGTGTAAACTCAATAAAGCAATATATGGGTTGAAACAGTCTCTAAGAGCTTGGTCTGATAAATTCAGCAAAGCAGTGTGCAATCTGGGATACAACTCAATGATCATACAATATTCTTCAAGAAAGGAACAAAAATATCTATTCTCGTTGTTTATGTTGATGACATTATTGTTCCAGGAGATGACCTTTAAGAAATATCAAAGTTGAAAATGAATCTTCATAAATTATTTGATATTAAGGATTTGGGTAGGCTCCACTATTTCTTGGGCATAGAAGTTCTCTATTCTAACAAAGATATCTTCTTAACTCAGCGGAAATACCTAATGGATCTCCTTGAAGAAACTCAAATGCTTGAGTACAAACTTAGCGACATTCCTATGGAGGTAAACCATAAATTTTTTAACTGTGACAGTGAAGAGTTCAAAGACATCCACAAATATCAGAAGCTAGTTGGTAAGCTGATATATTTAACTATTACTCAGCCAGACATTACATATGCAGTTGGGATTGTGAGCAGATATATGCACTCACCAACTAAAAATCAGATGGATGTAGTGTATAGAATTCTTCGATATCTCAAATCAACTTTGAGAATGGGTTTACTTTATTTAAAATCATCAAATTTGGACATTGAACTTTATTCTGATGCTGATTGGGCTGGTTCTTATGATGACAGGAAGTCAACTACTAGCTATGTTACTTTACTTGGGGTAATATTATATCTTGGAAGAGTAAAAAACAGACAGTGGTTGAAAGATCTACAACAAAAGCTGAATATAAAACTATAGCACAAACTATGTGTGAAGGAAAATGGATATCTTCATTGATTAGCAAATTGGGTTATTCACTTAACCATCCTATACCTAGCAGTGCAACAATTCAGATGGCATCTAATCTAGTATATCATGAAAGGACCAAGCATATAGAAATTGACTGCCACTTCATTAAGGAGAAGATATCTAATCAAGAATTCAAGCTGAAGTATGTTCATTCTATCAAACAGAGGGTTGATTTCTTAACTAAAGCTATTACCGACAAACTATTAAAGGAGACATTATCCAAGTTGGGTGTCATCAACATTTTTCACCCAACTTGAGGGGGAGTGTTAAGGAAAGTCGTGTAATGAAAGAGAATATATTGTTCCTAGTGATGGCAGTTCTTCCTTGCTGAGAATATTCAACTTGATTGATTCATATTTAGGTGAGATTCCCTAGAGTAGATCAAATACTTTTCGAATTTCACCATATATTGTTCTCACTTTTACACAGTGGTTGCACTTATTTTTTACAATATATTTTTGTTAGTTCCATACTTCCCGTAATTCTCCATAATACTCACTTACCGATCTGGTTCCTTAACGACATTTCCTTATTCTATCAATTATCTCATACTCTTTAGTAATATTCCTTTGCATGGAATATGCTTCTTCAACTGCAATCCAAATTTCTATAGCCAATTCCATATAAATAAACATTTTGCTAATAAACTGATTCATTGATTGAAGAAGCCAAGAGCTTACCAATGCATCATCCTTGGATCATCTCTCAAAATCTACATCGTCTTCATCTGGTTGTGATTGATTTTGTTTGATAATCGATAGCTTTCCTCGAGAAAGTAAGACAAACTCAATTGATCTCACCCATTCTCTATAATTTCTTCGTTCCAAACGAATATGTGATTTGAAATGGTTCTAGTTTTTGTTCATTACCACATATGGCTGATTGCAGTTCCTCTTTCATCCTTCTTTCCATAGCTTGTATATGTTGAATATATTCTGACAAAAATCAGTGGGAGATTGTCACCAGTAGTTTTGAATATGTTCAGTAGTTTTGAATATGTTCTGGACAGAAAAATATTCAGCAGTTCTCCAAAAAATCGTTGTCACCAGCAGTTCCCCAAAAGTCGATTTGTTTCAACACGATATAGGATATGCTTAGATTGATACTTCAACACGCAGTAGGTTGATATCTATACTTCAACACGATCGATTTGTTTCAACATGATGCAGTTTATGTTCAGATTGATACCTCAACACACAGCTGATTGATATCTGTACTTCAACACGATGCATATTCTGTGTTGATAACACGATGCCGATTGCTCAGATTAAATTAGAACTTCAACATGATGCTGGTAGATATTGATACTTGTAGTTTCTGCTAAGATTAAATCAAATGTTGTCAATAACCAGATCAACAGAGATACTTGATGATGCCCATATTTCATCAAATGTTTCGTCAATGCAAATTCTTCAACGCAAATTCCTCAACGCAAATTCTTCACCAAATACAGCTGTTTCTTTTAAGAAATCTCTGATACCATATGCAAAAAATATAACACTACAACAATATTTGCCAAGGGGTAGTTGGCTGCCTATGTGCAACTGTCGCCTTGTACTCTTTCTATCTCTTTCAAAACGTCTACTATTGATAGGGTTTTCACCCCTTTAAATATCATCATTACAAAAAACTAATTTACCTAAGTATCATTAATGAGACTTATTTAAAGTCACCTTTAAAAATATAAAGCATAAGTTAAAACATAAAATAAAATTATTAAAGAACCACAGAAACAGGATGTTGTCCCATTTTGTATATCCTCCACTTTCATCCTTTGATGCAGTCGACTCGTTCATAAGCTCTAACAAAATTTTGGTGGACTACAATATGCAAGCGTGTCTTTGATTTCATTAAAGCCCCAGCTAAGTGGTGCACCAACATTGACTCTTTTTGACTTCAACAAAACTTTTGAAGTTGAATGTGACACTTTGGGGGTAGAAATCCGAGCCGTGTTGATGCAAGAGCAACAATCCATTTTATTGATCCAAGCATTATAGATATGACATCATTACTTGTGGCCTAAAGATTACGTGATTCATACCAACCATGAATCTCTTAAGCATCGTCAAGGCCAAGGCAAACTGAACAAAAGATACATCAAATGAGTCGAGTTTCTCGAATCCTTTTCCTATACCATTCGGTACAAGAAAAGTTAATCTAAGATAGTGGTTGATGCTCTATCACGAAAATACTCGTTGATCAGAGTTCTCATGCCCCATATGTTGGGATTGGAGATCCTCAAAAAACAATATGCAGGGGACCTAAACTTCCCACTCCTCAGTTCGGTTGGCCAGAAAAGGGAGTTCGATGGATTCAATCATAATGGCGAATACCTTTTTCGATGAGAGAAGCTTTGTATTATGAAAGGATCTCATCAAGAACTCTTTACTCGAGAAGCTCATGGTAGTGGGTTAGTGAGACATTTTGAGAAAAGAAAAAACTAGAGTTGCTTAGAGAACATTTTTATTGGTTGAGAATAAATCGTGATGTTCATTGGATTATTGAAAGATGTGTTACCTGCAAATTAGTTAAAGAGAAAGGGACAAACCAGGGACTCTATATGCCTTTGTCGATTCCTACCATGCCCTTGATGGACATTAGCCTAAATTTCATTATGGGCTTTCCTAGAATGAACAGGGGACGAGATTCTATCATAATTGTGGTAGACAGATTTTCTAAAATGTCACATTTTATTCCATGTTATAAGACTTACGATGGGGTTCATTCTGCTGATTTTTTTTCAAGGAAGTCATAAAACTCCACAGTATTCCCAAAAGCCTCGTGTCTAACTGCGATGCTAAGTTTATGAGCTACTTTTGGAAGACTCTATTGAAGAGGCTCGGAACCAAACTCCTCTTTATTATGATGTGCTACCCTCAAATTGATAAGCAAACTGAAGTGGTGAATGACACTCTCACCACTCTTATTCGTACAGTTGCAACTTGGATTGCAATTAATTTATTATCTGTACAGAACATTGTGAGATAGAAACAAGCCTTGAAGAGAATGTTCTCATCAAATAAGTGATAACAATTTGCAGAGTTGCCTCAAAATAGAAGAAATAGAAAGTTGAATGAGATTTCAAAGAGTCTTCAAGAGTACATTTTGGAATGCATGTAGTAGACTATTGAGGATTACATGTCCTTTAGTGAAGGTTTTGAGATTGGTTGATAGCGAGGAGAAACAATCTATTGGCTACCTTTATGAAGCCATGGATAGGGCAAAAGAAGCCATTAGAAATAATTTTAATAGAAGAAAGAAGGATTATGTGCTCATGTGGAACATTATAGATAATAGATGGAACAAACAAATGCATGAGCCTATTTATGCAGCAACATATTACCTAAACTCAGTATTCAGGTACTAAGCAAGCTTCAAAAGGGACGGTGAGGTTAATCGAGGTATCATTGATTATATAGACAGATTAGTTCCTGATGAGAGTAGAGCAGATGCTATACATCGAGAGATGAAGATCTATTATAATGCTCTTCACTTGATGGGTTTGCTTGTAGCAACTCTCAACCGCACTAATATGCGTCCAGGTAAATTGTTTATCTTCATATTTAAGTTTCTTAAATCTTATATTATTGTGGATTAAGTCCCTAATGTATGTCTTTTTCTACAAATGTTTGGTGGAATAGGTTTGTAAGTGATTGCCCAAACCATAGAGATTTTGCAGTAAAAGTTCAAAGTCAAACCTGTAACGCAATGGGTTGCGAAAGGAATTTGAGTGTCTTTGAATATATCCATACAAAAAAAGTGCAATAGGTTGGAAAATAAGCGACATATTGACTTAGTTTTCATCCGTTGTAATATGCGGCTCCGCCAAATGTAATATTGTATTAGTTACTACTTAAAGATTCAATTCAATATTTTGTTTCACTTCAATTGTTAATGATATTTACTAATTACTTATCTTTCTTTCTTGTAGGCAATTGAAAAGGTAAATAGAGAAGAAAGTGAATTTGATCCAATAAGTTTGGATAATTTTAATATATTAGAGGAGTGGATTATAGAAGATAATGAAGAAAAAGCACTCCTAACCGAAGAAGACATTGCATGGATTAATTTAGAAGGACTGCAACAACATCATCAAGGAGATGAAGATTTTGATTTTGAAGCAGAAGGTGGTGAGGATCTTCAGCAAGGAGAAGATTATTTAGTTGATCATCCTGATTACAATATGTAAATGGAAATGCATTTCATTTTTTGCTTGAAAATATGTATTTTTTTTAAATTATTGAACGGTGAATGATCAATATTTACTAAACTTTGCATTATATGAATTCTTTATAATTATCAAATTTTGTCTAATTTTTTTTTATTTTTTCTGTTTTTTTAGATTTTTTTAATTTTTTAATATTAAAGTATGATACACTATGATACAATACGTATCATATCATTGACCAAAATGATACACGATATGACACCCGTCGAACAATACTACTCAAGAGTGAACTCCACATTTAAGCCAGCTAAGAGATTTTCAGCATCTCTTAGAATCAATAACTCCATTTGGCTAAATTTGAGAACAAACAATTCAAATTTAATGTTCTTAGTTAATTATATTTATTAGTCTTAACAATTACCGAAACCACAATTAAAGACATAGATGACAAAGCCTACATCAACATTTAACAAGGTGATTGATTATTTTATAGGATAGTCTTTATAGCAAGATCATAGATGATTGAGCCTACATCAACATTTTACTAGGTGATGTTAAAATGTACATGTATTTTCTGTTATTTTTTGTGTTTATAT
Organism: Brasenia schreberi; assembly: GCA_036023115.1. Classification (NCBI taxonomy): domain Eukaryota; kingdom Viridiplantae; phylum Streptophyta; class Magnoliopsida; order Nymphaeales; family Cabombaceae; genus Brasenia; species Brasenia schreberi. The sequence continues at coordinate 2,884,090 of JAYKKT010000037.1, forward strand.
TTTTATGTAAATATTAGAATCTGGGCCATCCTGGCCCTGGAACCAAGACTAGGGCCATTCGACTCTGGTACATCAGGAACAATGGCTACTAGCCATTGTGGGGGCTGCCTGAACCAACCCCCCTCTTCATTTCTTCTCTTCCTCACTCCTTATGTCCTTTATAAATACGTCTTAAATATACATACAATGTAAGCCTTGTGTGGTTAAATAATATTTATTTTTCAATTCATTGAGCCTTTATTGCATATGGTTTATAGCTTTTTCTAAAGGCCTAATGATTGACTTTCTTGGGTGATATTCATCGATCTTCTACTGCTATATTGAAACATCAACTTCATTACATGATATCAAAGCCATTTTGCAATCGTGAGAATATTATTTATCATCTCGAAAAGCGCATCAATCGTATTTTGTAAGTTTACCTCTTTAATTTCTTTTTCTCCTTGTAATATAGATGATAAACGGGAATTTAACTTTCGTTTAATATCCTCGAACTACAAGACATTGGGCCCAACAACAACAACTAGGCCTTTTCCCATACTAGATGGGATCGGTTACATGGATTTTTGTTTCCACATAGCCTTATCATGTGCCATGTTAGCAGTTAACTCACAATAAGCTAGATCATTCTTTATTGTTTCCTTATAACACTTTTGTGGTCATCCTCTACCTCTTTTAATACTTTCCAAATTTTGTTTTTCATACTTTCTTATAGGTTCTTCTTCTGATCTTGAATTTTTCTTTTCTTCTATATTTAGGACTGGGAAATAAACTAGGCTGCTTGTGATTTGTCAATTAAGCTTACCTGCCTACCTAATGCAACGTCGCTCCTGGAGATTCTGCTTGTCTTTGTCACAACATAATCAAAACACACACACTCTCTCTCTATATATATATATATATGTATATATATATGACACACAACTCCGCCTATGTAAGGAATCACCCTTGCATGGCTGGTCCCAAACCCGAAAAAAGGAGGAGGGTTGTGTTAGGCTTCCGACAGCCAACGTAAAATTTTGTCAGACTTAACATGGATTCTACAAAAAAAAAAAGAATCCATGTGACTCCATCTAGTATGGGAAAAGGCTTAGTTGTAGTTGTAGTAGATATATATGACACACACGCCATTGTCAGCCTTGAAGTTTCCTCTTCCTCTATGTTGAGAGCTGGGAAACAAACTGAGCTGCTTGTGATCTGTGTGGGTTCATCTTCCTTGTTTGCCTTCCAGTTGCAACGGTCATGGCATAGCCTTGTTAGGCTATTCTAGTTGAACATGAACCTCCTTGTTTGGTTTGATTCTCTCTCTCTCTCTCGTCGCATATTACAGAGATTAAATTGTTTTCATCAATTACATGGTAGCTTTAGTCTTTTTACATTAAGAATGTCAATTTTACTGGAAACAATATGACAATGGTTCATTAAGTCGCTCTTTTGTTTCTCACAGCATGCAGATATGATAGCCTCATATGCACCCCTCCGTATTATTCTTGGGCTGCCTCTAGCTAGGATCCCAATTCCACCAGTGCCGGTTGCAAGCCCGGATAAGAAAGAAGGGGTGTGTTAACCAACTAGGACTGTCACCCGTCGGTCCGATGCTAGATCATTTTCCTTTGGTTTTGAAACATGTAATGAACTGAATGGTGTTAAGGGGATTGATATACGAGGGCCATCAAATTGATGGAGAAACACATCTCACATTAGGTGGGGTTGGCTACATAGATTCTTTGATGTCATAGCGTAGATCTTGTGCCCAACATGTCAATTTGAATGTAGGGATTGGTATACATGGCCTACCAAATTGATCGAAATTAATATATTTTTATTTTTTCAGAAATTTAAATGTATGATTGTTTCTAAAATATCTTTTTCATAAGAATCGACTCGGGGGTTGACGACTTTCAATATATAACGAGAATTTGTTGATGTTCTAAATCAATATTTCAGAAGTGCCTTTTGTTAACAAATAAGTTTGAGTTTTTATAAGTATTAAAACCTAATGATTTCAGACCTTTAGACTTCTAAAATTAGTCGTACGCATCAAAATAAAACCCTAATTGACCATCAATTTTCAAACCCGTATAGACCGGATGTTTAGGTCCACAAGTTTACATTAAACAGTGGACTCGATAGTGAGCAATAGCTCACCTGGCTAGGGGGTCGACTCACAATTTTGGTCATGAGATTGATATCCGGGCATGCATATGGCTTCGGTCACTGTGTCCTACCGAGAAAAAATGAATAAACAAATAGTCGATTCCTTGGGCATGAAGATTGCCTCTAGTTACATTTCGAAGAAACAAAATTTACATTCTAGTTGTCAAACTTAGTGAGCTAAAAATTGGTGAGCTGAAGAAATAATGAACTCCTGTGCAGCTGATTTGCGATTTACAGTTCTCGACCGAGAGACGATTACAACTTAGTGAACAAAATACTATTATCTTGAGCGTAAGCACATATTTTTCTGGTGCTGATAATCATGCAATCTGGAAGAAACTAAAAGCTTGAAAAAAACACTAATGCGCATCAAGCCATGGCTCTCCTGTAAAACATGACGGTGAAGTGAAGGTTGTCCAGGACTCAAATCTCATTAGCTTGCCCGTGACAAGCCAACGCCAAGGCCCGTGGGCTCAACAGGCTCAACTTCTAACTTTACAGTGGGTTGTTCAAACTACCCAAAGATGGGTTACCCAAGATATAAATAAAAAAGAAAGTCACTTTCTGATATTGTGATCAACATTAATGACATGCCATTTATATGGCACCCAATTCGATTCGACCCCATAGTGATTTCAATTCCCCGATTCGACCTACCAGTCTATTTTTGTTTGGTTGCAATGGGCACGCCCCGCTATCAAACTCACGACCTTTAATTTGTGAGTCGAGTCCCCAAGCCTGGTGAACTACATATCTGAGTTTAACCTTCCAGTCTTTTATTGACACAAGAAGTTTGGTCTTGAAGTTTTATCTTACCAAATGCATGATAAATTTAGTTTATGACATGAAAATTTGATTTTAAGCAAGGGGTGGCTTTGAAATTAAAACTTCAGCTTGTACTTTGAGTTAGAAACAATGATTTAGCAGCAACAGCCTTCTCTCTTTTTCGTCCAGAGCATTAACTCACCGGTAAGGCTCTCAGACACCCACTGGGCACCCCATGGAGTGCTCAATCTTCTAACTTCAAAAAAATAAAAGAATTGCTCATTTTCATTTTTAGTATAATAAGAAAGATGAGAATGAAATCCATTAAGAAATTAATCAAGCTTTATAAACTCACCGTTAACATTAAATCATAATTTCAGATGGTTCTTTCCACCATTCTGCTAGGATACTTGACTATTACTATTGTTCCTATTTAAGAAAAAAATACTATAAGCAGCCTCATAGCTTGTATATATATATATATATAATAAAATGAGAGAAGATGTATATAATGAGGTTATTATAAACAAATTGATAATGTCACCAATAAATAATAAAATAAAAGGAAATTGTTTCAAATGGTGTGGGCATGTAGGCAAACGACCAAAGGAAGCTATGATAAGAAGGTATGAGAAACTAGATTGTGAAAATGTTTAAAAGGAAGACTTACAAAAGTGTTAGAAAGCTTACAAAAGTGTTAGAAAGAATCAATAAAAATAATCTGACTTATATTGAGTTAATTGTTAGCATGACACATGATCAAACTCTATAGAAACAAAGAATCCATTTAGCTACTCCACGTAGTGTCGGAAAAGGCTTAGTTGTAGTAGTCTCAAAACCTAAAACTTTTCACCTCTATGTATGATTTTTGGATCTGTGGTCGACTGAGCAACCAAGACCAAAACCTATCCCCCACGTAAAGTGAGTTCGATCTTTGACATCATTCTTAGTTACCTTTATGCTCGATGCAGAGATTGCAACAAAAAAAAAGCTGTAACTCACTAGAACTAGGAGAAGTTGGTGCAGTTGCAGTGCTATTAGCAAGTTGCTTGAACAAGTCGGCATCCCGGGAATTGGCTGGCAGCTTAAGTAGATCTGCAAGAAATGAATTCAATATGATATCATGAAATAAAAAACTCACGTGTGCCTTTACGGAGTGTGATCTATTTTATTTATACAATAATTTCACTATGGAGCAGCTCAATTGAAACCATTTTGCAGCTGAAGGCGGTTACCAGTTCGATATTCAAGGAGTACATTTAGTAGATGCCTGAGCTCGTCTTGCCGATAAAATAATGTAAAAAAGAAAGAATTGTACACTTCACATGAAGCTTGTTAGAGTGGAACTAGCTTTAGATACCAAGGTACCTACTTAATTTTCCTCTTGAACATTAAAGTGTGTTCAATTCATTGCGGATTCATTGTAATAATTTCTCCATTGCAATGGGGAGGCCGAAGCCAGATTCACGCCCCGGGTGCTGAACTCATGACATTAAGCCTGTCAATCAACCTCCTAACCAACCTATGGCATTTCAACTAAGCTCTTTCTCATACTACACGAATTTTTTGTTTTCATAAAACCCGATTATCCGATTATGTGTCATAGGTAGCTCATTTGGTCGTGATGTTTGTTGTAATTGTTTTGGATAATCGTAATGATGGAATCTTCTTTGAGATTTTTCAAATATAACGTGCATTTCTAAAGATATAGACCAAAAAGAAACAATACAGGTTCTCTTTTGGTTGCCAACTGCAAGCGAAGAAAACAATATCTTAAAGTTTCTGTCCGTGGAAAAAAGTATCGGCAAGCGAAGTATCGTGATGGTAGAAAAATATTTGAACCGGCATTACTCCTTTCAATGGATGGTTAAGACGTTGTGGCAGAGGGAGGGGAGATGTAAGGCCAAATTGGTGTTGATGGGGAGGTTGGCTTCGTCCTTGTCCTAGATGAGGACGCACAAGCACTTTCGGTTGGTGTCCAGCAGCTGCTGCATCGCCTTGCAGCAATCAGGATTTGGGGTACCGCCGCCGCTCCCCTGCACGAACCCCAAGCAGGGAGCCAGCCCCGTCTGCGACTGCATGCACTCTTCTCGATGGGCTGCTAAATCCCCGCAGACCAATCTCAAGGAACAAGACAAAAAAATCCAACACAAACCAGCACAGCTGCTATTACCACAGACTTCAACTCTCCATTTTGCAAAGAGAGAAAAGAGTGTTTGAGTTGTGTTCACTTTATCCTGCCTGATCAAAGCAAGACTGGGAAGAGGGCTTTGAGAGCACAACAATGCACAAACAGGATGATTGAAAAGGAGCTAGTGAAGGTCCACTAGAAAGCTAGCCCAACTGGCAGGGCGCTCTGACGCCCTTGCTGCTGGTGCAGAGTTCGATTCCAGAGGGGTACATATGTGTGTCTTATGCTTCAGCCTCCCTTTATTAACAGAAGGAAGAAAAAGAAAACAGATGAGGTGGGGATGGCTTATTGATTATGTGATTTAGCCAACCATGTGAATATATTATTTATGCGTGTAGACAGTTTAGTGCATCATTACGACACCAGTGATGTCCCCATCTCAGTGATGCTAAAAGTAAATTTTTTGTACGACAGAAAGGCCCAAGCGAGATGCAACGTCTGGGGTATCGAACTCATGACCTCAACTTGTAAGTAGAACCCCTAGCCAGGTGAGGTATTGCACTTTGTGCATAATTAAAGTTCTTCTATTCATTCTGCATATTGTCAGTGTTTCACCTGTTATAGTTGATTCAATCCTACACAAAAGTAGGATTGCATAACTTAGACTCTCATGGATGAATTTGCTTAAATTTCCATGTAAACCTGTCTTGATTTTAACATAATTTGATGTTTTCGTACTGCAGCTGAAGCCATTGCTGCAGACAACCAGACTGGCGATTTCAGAAACATCACCAAAACCGAACATGAGCACGATTTAGAATATCAGTAACTGTCCCCACCTAAAGTAACAGTTGGGTTCGACCCAATTTCCTTTGCGAAGAACAAATTTTTCTGCACCACCGGTATAACGAAAGGCCAGAAATTAACATTTGTCTTGTGCTGTCATCTAGCTTTTCTTATGTGAAAGCACTCGCTATCTGATTTCTCAGACCTTCTCATGAAGCTCCATTTGGTTGTCTCTCCATGTATTCAAATTGGCTTGAATATATTCATCTCATTTTCTCATTTATTGGTGCTACCATCTTTTTCTAAAGACTCCATCATCCTGTCTTGCATTGTGTGATCGCATATTGACCTGAACATATTTTCATTTTCATCAGAAGTGCTTAGTATTGCAATTAAATCCACAAAGCATCATTTTGACTAATAATCACACTAAATGGGTGCTAGATCTGGGATTTGATTTTCCAAGTGTGTCAAATATGAAATAAATTGAATGGTTTTGACTAAGGATGGTGTGTGTGTGGGGGGGGGGGGGGGGGGGGGGGGGAGAGAGAGAGAGAGAGAGAGAGAGAGAGAGTGGGGTGGCATTAAATCGAATGGACTTCAATGCTTATAATGCCTAAAATTCTTAAAAATTGACTATTCAGGTAGATTCCTCAATACAAGAATCAATAACTGCATCATCCGGTTCTCCTGAACATCAAGGATTTCAGATATTTTATTAAAAAATGAAGTATTCAAGAAAAAAACAAGTTTAAGCCCCCTCAAAAGTACCATTACATGTCGGATTTTGGTGATCCAAAACCAACTCCTAAACGTAGCTTTCTGAACACATCTTGTGGTTGGTTTGCAAGATAAATGGTGAGAAATAGGTTACAATTCCTTTTTATATGTTTCAATTCCTTCCTCGATCTCTTCTTAAGCTTGTCCATTCCAAGTTCTCTGCCCAACCATATTTTATCACTCCGGCAAAGCCACAGAGCCATCAAGACTGTCATGAATAATCAAGCTAGCTTGGCCTACCCGAGACCGAGTTCTAAGTTCACCAGCCACGACCAAATACAAGTTGTTCATATCGACAGTAAGTGTAATCAAAGAAAACGATGTAACTGTTTTATTTAGAATAAGAAATAGTTAAAGAGTCCTCCTTTATTGCATGGCCGGTTATAGAAAAGGCCTTAAGGACATTAACAGTACGAGTTATCAGTGCCAGCACTTTTGAGTTGCAAATCGTGCTTATAACATGCCATTTTGTCTTCATCTAAGAAAAAAACAGATGAACCAAGAATGCAGCACTATCTTTTCTGTGTCACTTGTTGGTCGTGCTCGTGTTGTGCCAGTTTGTGCTTGTACAAAGGTCATGTCAAACGTGAACGCAGAGCAAACTTTTCGCATCACTTTTGGTGGACACAGAAAACTGATTTTTGGATCATATTCATGTCAGGTTCTCGTGTTGTGCCTGTAATTGCAACCCAAATTGAAAGAATTTTTTGGCTGGTAAGATTTCGTATTATATAGAACTTGGTGGTACTCATTCTCCACGATACGCCTTTCCTTAATTCATTTGATGAGAATCTGCCTGGATCCATTCACACGAATCTCAAGTTGGGCATTAAAAACAGATGAGCGGTTAGGATTAAATATAATCCATTTATACACACAGCTTTATGTTATAGAAAAAGAGAAAAATCACATTAATAGGGGAACAAGTTCAATGACATCTTGAACTATTATAGCAATTTTTACTTTTTATTTTTTTATCAAACTTGGTTATGTAAATGAAACTCCGCCCATGTACGGGATCACCCTTGCATTGCCGGTCCCAAGCCCGGATAAAGGAGGAGGGTTGTGTTAGGCTTCCGACAGTCAGTGTAAAACTTCGTCAAATTTTATAACATGGATTACAAAAGTTATAAGCATTACTTTGGGGCGTCTCCGCCTAGCGACGTGCTGCAGAGCTCGAATACAATAATAAGTAAGCAAGGGCCATTACATTTTCGCCCGAATGTAGTGAATCAATTGGAGAGAGGGTTCCCACATTATGGACGGGTGTGGGTAAAGAAGTTAGTTCCGCTACATTACCGCCCGAATGTAGTGAATAATTTTCAGAGAGAGTCTCCACATTTTGAATATAGACGGATGCGGGGGGTAAGGAAGATAGTACTAGATAATAAGATTCATTGGTTCTTGGAATATCAGAACATTATCTGATAAGCTAATGGAGGTAGTAGAAACTATGATTCAGAGAAAGATTCATATTCTATATTTACAAGAGACAAAATGGGTTGGAGAAAAAGCAAGGGAGATAGAAGATACAAGTTTTAAATTATGGTACTCTGGTAAAGAAAATGCTCGAAACGGAGTTGGTATTATCATAAATAAAAATTTAAAGGATAGTGTAGTAGACATACAACGATATGGTGACCGAATCATAACGTTGAAATTAGTGTTAGGAGCAGAGGTTTTGAATATAGTTTGTGCTTACATACCCCAAGTAAGACTAGAAGATAGTATAAAGATAACTTTTTGGGAAGAGTTAGATAAGGTGATTCAAAAGATTCCACAAAGGGAGATTATTTGTTTAGGAGTTGACTTAAATGGACATGTTGGTAAAGAGGCATTAGGATATCAAGGGATTCATGGAAACTTTGGTTTTGGGGATATAAATGAGGAAGGTAGGGAGATTTTAAATTTTGTTATGACATTTGATCCCTTTATAGTCAATACAATCTTCAAAAAACGAGATGAACATTTAATTACTTATAAGAGTGGCTTATCACAAACAAAAATTGATTACTTTATTTGTAGAAAAAAGATAAAGCGTATTGTAAATATTGCAAGGTAATTATAGGAGAAAGCTTAACCACCCAACATCGACTTTTAGTTATGGATTTACAAATAAAAAAATGGACAAAGAAGAAAAGAGTGCATCAAGCTATTCAGATTAAATGGTGGAACCTCGAAAGCGAGAAAGAATACATATTTAAACAAAAAGTCCTTTAAGGAGATGTTTGGAATTATGTTGGTACACCCTATGTTACATGGAACAATATGGCTATACATATTAGGAAAGTGGCGAAAGATGTGTTAGGTGTATCTAAGGGAGGTGTACCAACACAAAAAGAAGCTTGGTGGTGGAGTGAAGTAGTGCAAAATAAAATCAAAGCGAAGAGGGCATGTTATAAATTACATTATGCTAAGAAAACTAGTGAAACTTTAGAGGCTTATAAGAAAGCAAAGAAAGAAGCGAAAAAGGCCATGAGAGAAGTAAAAGCTAAAATTTGGGAGAATTTATATAAAAAACTCAACTCAAAAAAGGGTGAAAGAAATTTTTAGGATAGTTAGGGCTAGAGATAAGAAAACTAAATATCTTAATTATGTTAGATGCATCAAGGATGAGGATGAAAAAATTCTAGTGGCAAATGATGATATAAGAAATAGATGAAAAAACTATTTTTATAAGCTTTTTAATGAAAATAAAGATGTTAGTATTAGCTTAGGAGAGTTAGCCAAATCAGAAAAGTATATAAACCACAATTTCTATCGACGTATTCAAAAGAATGAAGTCAAAGAGGCTCTTAAACATATGAAGGGAGGTAAATCGGTAGGACCATATAATATTCCTATAGAAGTTTGGAAAATAGTAGGAGAAAAAGGAATCACTTGGCTCACAAGACTATTTAATGAAATATAGAAAAACAAAAAAATGCTCAAGGAATGGAGAGCAAGTACACTTATACCCATATATAAGAACAAGGGAGACATTCAAAATTGTGCGAATTATCGAGGTATCAAGTTAATGAGCCGTACTATAAAATTGTGGGAAAGAATTATCGAACGTAGGTTAAGACAAGTATCAAGTACAACAGAGAACCAATTTGGATTCATGCTAGACAGATCTACTGTTGAAACTATTCACCTTTTGAGACATCTTATGAAACATTTTAGAGCAAAAAAAAAAACCTTCACATGATATTTATTGATATAGAAAAAGCTTATGATAGGATACTGAGGGAGGTTCTTTAGAGAACTTTGGTAAAAATAGGTATCCCATTGACATACATTAACCTTATTACAGACATGTATGATGGTGCAAAAATCATTGAGGACTCACGAAGGAATGACAAACTTCTTTGAAGTTAATATTAGGTTACATCAAGCATCAACTTTAAGTCCATATTTATTTATAATGGTGATTGATGAGTTAACAAAACATATTCAAGATGAAGTACCTTGGTGTATGTTATTTGCAGATGACATTGTATTAGTGGAGGAGTCTAAGGAAAAAGTTAATAGAAAATTGGAACTATGGAGAGAAACATTAGAAAGCAAAGGCCTCCGACTTAGTAGAACAAAGACAGAATATATGGAATGTAAGTTTGATCATTTGATTACCTCTGAGGACATAGAAATTAAAATTGGCACACATTGCATCCCCCAAAAGGAAAGTTTTAAATACCTAGGGTCAATTTTTCAGAGTGATGAAAGAATTGATGAAGATGTTACGTATATAATTAATGTTGGTTGGTTAAAATGGAGAGGAGCATCAGGTATTCTTTGTGATAAGAAGATACTATTAAAGTTAAAAGGTAAATATTATAGAGCAACAATTAGGCATGCCATGTTTTATGGTTCTGAGTGTTGAGCAGTTAATCATCAACATTTACAAAAGATGCCTATGACAGAAATGAAGATGTTGAGATGGATGAGTGGTCATAAAAGAAAAGACCATATACATAATGAGGTTATTAGAAACAAATTAGGAGTGGCACCAATAGAGGATAAAATGAGAGAATATCGTTTAAGATGGTTTGGACATATAGAAAGAAGATCAAAAGAAGAACCTTTAAGAAGGTATGAAAAACTAAATTTGGAAAGTATTACAAGAGCTAGAGGACGACCACAAAAGTGTTGGAAAGAAACAATAAAGAATGATCTAGCTTATTATGAGTTAACTGCTAACATGACACATGATAGGGATCTGTGGAAACAACGAATCCATGTAGTCGACCCCGTCTAGTATGGGAAAAGGCTTAGTTGTTGTTGTTGTTGTGGTTCTATAAATCTAATATGCATGGCCACAAGGAGCTGCAGCACTCCTCGCTAGACCTGATGGGTCTAGATCCAGTTCTGTTTTGGTTCTAATTTCATCTATTCTTTTGTTTCATTTGAAAGTTTCATGAAACAAGGGTTGGATTTAAAACCAAAACGATAACCTCCTTGAACCCAATTGCTACATTTCAGTCCTTCCGCTAGGTGAAACTAATCAAACCATGGAAGTCCTTGGTTGCATTTTGGTTTCGATTTTGGTTCCCACTTGGTTTCGGTTATAGCCAATTCTAGGGGAGGTTTGGGTCCAATTCAACTAGGTAAGCCTAGCCCAAACCAGTCACCTCTTCTCCTAGCTACGGGTTGACTCAAAAACAGTGGTAGACCAGGTACATTTATATTTCGGATCAAACACACTTATATTTTCTTATATACAGTGACAGGCCTAGAAATTTTTCAAATTTCAATGAGGCGACGAATGCTTCGCCTCGCCCTAAATTGAGTGCATTGTCGAAAACCTTCAAGTCAAAGTTCTTCAATTTGATGCCTATAGGCGTGCATGTCTAATAGGGTTGTGCTTAATGTCGGCTTGCCGGTTAAAAGAGTTAGCTTGTTGACTTACTGATAAATCCCATTGTAATGATTAGATTGTGCATTAAAAGAAAGTGGTGTTGTAGGTCAACTAGCAATTAGGCTGCTTTGCTTAGTTGCTTGCTCGACTCGAGGTTGGGAGTTTGGGTGGAAGATGGTCATCTCTCACTTAGAAGTTCTAAGCGAAGTTGGCATGTATAATATTCACAAGATTTTATCATTTCAGGCTGCATTAGTATTTATCTTTTTCATGTAATTATCTCTTGATTTTTTATTTTTTCCACAATTTTCATGAACAAATATTTGTGATATTTATTGTATTTATTTGATTGGGTTCACTTGCGATAATCTTTTAAAGGAAATGAAACTAGGACTAAATTTAACCACGATGCAAGATTTTGCAAAATTACATCATTAAAACATGGGTGATTAGGAACAGATTGTGGGATAATACTACTAGATAAAAATAAAGTGGGAATTTAAAACCGGAACCAAAAACTACTTGGGACTGGTAGTGTGGAGCTAGCTGGTTTCAGTTCAGTTCTCCAATATGTAAAACTGAAAACTAACAATGGGAGTCCTCGTTTCTGATCCCCATTCCGGCTAGTTCCGCAGGCAGGTTGAGTCCAGTTTAACCCCATCGACAAGGTTGGAATCAGATAGGTCTATGATAGTAGCACAAGGGTTCAACCAGACACAACCGTTTTGGAACCAGAGCCAAGCAGTTCCAAACGGAACCAGTCCGAGCCTAGAACCAGACGAACCAGACCCAGTCAAACTGAACCCAGAACAAGTGGTTCCAGACCATCAGTTCCATATTTGTTTTTTCAAAATGTCAAATTTTAATGTTTTTTTCTGGTTTCAAACAGTTTAGGACTCAACCCTGGTCTATAACCTGTTCGTTTATTTTCCAAATGACCCGATCAAACCGAACCCCCAGAACAAGCAGAACCGGCTCTATCCCAGTTCGGTTCTTATTACTGATTCTAGGAAAACCGGAATCGGCCATATCTAGGTTCAACCCTGGCCTATAACTTCATTTATTTTCCAAAGTTGCTGATGGAGCGGCTACTCAGCTCAATGTAGATCCGCTACTGTTTACAAGTAGCTTTTCTTTCGCTAAATTGTACATGTTTGAAAGATAGTACGTAGGATCTTAATCAAATAACTTATTCAAGTGCCATTGGCAAATCTATCTCTTACTTTCACGCCAAATTTTGTCGATCTTAATCGAAAACTCGGTTCATTTATGGGGGGTTTGATGTAAATATGTGTTAATAATACCTGGTTTCATGTATTACTTGGACCTTCCGTAACTAAATGAATCAATTCAGCTGCTAATGAACCATCACCTTAGTGAATTTTGTATGTGTTGGATTTCGATCAAGCCCCACCCATTAACACAATTAATCCAAGCACAGTCCACCAAAACTGGTTTCTAATTTTCAGATCCATCAATCACCAAACCAACCTAGTTAATTGGTGTAGGTAGGTATTCAATGCCCCATGAGATAGAACCCAACTACAACAGTAGCTTCCTTTGCCTATAGAACCATTCGAACTAGATGGTGGAACCTCAAATATGAATAAGATATATTTAAACAAAAAGTTTTCAAGGATATGCTTAGAATTATGTAGGTATATATATGTAATAGTATAGTTATACATATTATGAAAGTATCAAAAGATGTATTAAGCGAATTTAAGGGAGGTGTACTGGTATAAACAAAAGCTCGGTGGTGGAGTGAAATGGTGAAATATAAAATCAAGGCAAAGAAGACACGCTAAAAATGACATTATACCAAGAAGAAATTAGGAGGTTTATAAGAAAGCAAATAAAAAAACAAAAAAAGGTCGTTAATAAAGCAAAAAACCAAAATTTGAGAATTTATAGAAAAAACTTAACTTAAAATAAAGTGAGAGAGATATTTATAGGATAACTAAGCCTAGAGATAAGAAAACTAAGAATCTTACTTTTGTTAGATGCATCAAAAATGATGATGAGAAAAATCTAGTAGCAAATGATGATATCAAATATAGATGAACAAATTATTTTTATAGGCTTTTTAATGAAAATACAGATATTAGTATTAGCTTAGGAGAGTTACCCAAATCAGAAAAGTAAACCATATTTTCTATTAGTGTATTAAACTGAAGTCAAAGAGACTCTTTAATATATGAAGATTGGTAAATTTATAAGATCATACAATATTCCTATATAAGTTTGGAAAATCCTAAAAACAATTAGGCTTACTTGGCTCACAAGACTATTTAATGAAATATGAAGAACCCAAAAGATGTTCGAGGAATGGAGAGTAACTACACTTATACCCATATATAAGAACAAGAGAGACATTAAAAATTGTGTGAATTATCGAGGTATCAAGTTCATGAGCTATGCTATGAAATTATATGAAATAATTATCGAACATAGGTTCAGACAAGTATAGAGTACAACACACAACTAATTTAGGTTAATGCCCGACAGATCTACTATTGAAGCGATTCACCTATTGAGACGTCTTATGAAACATTTTAAAGTAAAAAAAAAAGAACTTTCACATGATATTTATTGATCTACAAAAAGCTTATGATATGGTGCCAAAAGATGTATTAGAGAATCTTGGAAAAGAGAAGTACATCAGGACTCATGAAAGAATGAAAAACACATTTGAAGTTAATATTGAGTTACATTACGGATCAACTTTAAGTTCATATTTATTTATATTAGTTATCAATGAGTTAACAAAACATATTGAAGATTAAGTATCTTGGTGTATGTTATTTGTAGATGACTTTGTCTTAGTGGATTAGTCTAAAAAACAACAACAACAACAACAACTAAGCTTTTTCCCATACTAGACGGGGTCAGCTACATGGATTCTTTGTTTCTGCAGAGCTCTATCATATGTCTTGTTAGCAGTTAACTCACAATAAGTTAGATCATTCTTTATTGTTTCCGATGAGTCTAAGAAAAAAGTTAATAAAAAATTAAAATTATGGAAAAAACATTAGAAAGAAAAAGCTTTCAACTTAATAGAACAAAGATAAAATATATGGAATGTAAGTTTGATCATTTGGACACTAGAAATTAAGATAGACACATATTGCAATCCTCACAAGAAAAGTTTTAAATATTAAGATCAATTTTTAGAGTGATAGAAAAATTGATGAAAATGTTGCATATAAAATTAATGTTGGATGGTTAAATTTAAGAAGGTCATCAGGTATTTTATTAGATAAAAATATACCATTAAAATTGAAACGTAAATATTATAGAGCAAAAAATAGATCTACTATGTTTTATGATTCTATGAGACAGATGAGTGACCACATAAGAAAAAACCGTATAATAAGGTTATTAATAATAAATGATAAAAAATTATTTAAGATGGTTTGAACATTTAAAAAGACGACCAAAAAACACTCCCATAAAAAAATATGAAAAACTAGATTGTAAAAATTGTTAAAAAAGAAAGAAGACCGATCATAAAGTGTTGAAAAAAAAATAATAAAGAATGATATAGTTTATATTGAGTTAACTCCTAGCATTGCACATAGGACTATGTGGAAACAAAGAATCCATGTAATTGACCCCATTCAGTGGGTAAAGGCTGAGTTGATGTTTATAATTTTTTTATTTATATTTTTACTCATGTTTATGTTAAAATGTTATGACATATATAATAGAAATTGTTGTTTTATTGGCTAAATGCTTAGTTGATGAAATGCATGACAGGATTCGAGATTTATAGTTAACTCATTTTTTATCTTTGAGTGGAACAGCCTGTCCAAAAAAATGAACTGTCGGTTGAACCGTTGAAGAGCAACATTTTTATTTTAAATGTGAAATAAGACTAGATATATCAGTCGCATACATAAAGTAACCAGTGACATCCGCTGAACGGCTTTTAGAGACAGTTTGTTTTCAAATATTTTTATGAAGAAAAAGGCCATCACGTTAGAAAAGTAGGCATGAAGCGGGACACTAAACGTTTCTCTCTTTATCAATGTATAAACGTGCAGAGTTTTAAATCGCTATTGGCAGCCTTAAGAGGTGGATTTTCTAAGAGGGGAGAATGTGTGTGTGTGTGTGTGTGAGGGAGAGAGAGAGAGAGCAGCAAGAAAATTTGCCTCCAAGGACTCACGCAAGTCAGAGCTTTAAAGTTCAAAGGGTAATTCTCTGTGCTGCCTGCGTCGAGTGCAGTTCACGTTTCTCAATTCATTCGCAAATCTCCGACGTCAAAAACATTTTTGATGGGCGGTTGCTGCAGTCAGTTTATTGACTGGAGCCTACATACCGTGAAATGTGATGTGCCGCCTGTTCGTCAAAGAAATGGACAGCTTGGTTTTCAAGAACAATTATACAATGTGATGACATATCATCTTGAACCTTGTCTCTCTAACGAGTCGCCACCCTCTGTCTCTGTGGTTCAGAAGAGTACAAGGATTGGTAAGTATCCGAATCTTTTCTTGTTGGTACTATCTTTCTTTGGTTTTTGAAGCGAAATAACAGGTTGGTAGTCTTGAAATGTTTTCTTGACGGAAATGTAGTTTAACTTCGGCGGAGCAACGAGCGAAAATGGAGGATATGGACGTCGTTCTGAACGAGACAGTCGATTTGGTGAGTAAATTTCTGCTGCTCACTCCTTCCGTTTTCGTTCTTGGCTTCTCTCTTGCACTGTCGTACAGAATTTCTATTTCTTAAGTTTGTGACCCCTTTGATGATGTAGGAGAACGTACCCATTGATAAGGTTTTTCAGCTACTGCAATGCGGTAGAGAGGGTTTAACTAGCGATGCCGCCCAAGAGAGGCTGGAACTTTATGGTCAAAACAAACTCGAGGAGAAGAAGGAAAATAAACTCTTGAAGTTCTTGGGGTTTATGTGGAATCCTCTATCATGGGTTATGGAGTCAGCTGCTATCGTGGCCATTGCTCTTGCCAATGGAGGAGTAAAATTTGCTGCTTGACCTTGCACCATATTTTGACATTATTTACGTGGAATTGTATCTTCTTCTTCCATTTATTGATTCTCTTTGTTGGGCATTCCTGTTCAGGGGAAACCTCCCGATTGGCAAGATTTTGTGGGCATCATAGCTTTACTTCTTATCAATTCAACCATAAGTTTCATTGAAGAAAATAACGCTGTTAATGCTGCTGCTACCCTCATGGCTAGGCTCGCGCCAATGGCAAAAGTAGGCCCTCTTTTCATTGTGCCTGGCAATTTGGATGACACTAATTGGTTTTGGTGGATTAATATTAGGTTCTAAGGGATGTGCAATGGAGTGAGGAAGAATCGGCAATTTTGGTACCTGGAGATATAATCAGTATAAAACTTGGTGACATAATTCCTGCTGATGCCCGTCTTCTTGATGGGGATCCGTTGAAAATTGATCAGGTAGTCCTTTGTGCTTGTTGGTTCATGAGAATTTAATCTTCCTCTTCAGCATGACTTGTTTACGAAGAGTTAATTTTGTTGGTGGTGTTCATAGTCTGTACTTACTGGAGAATCCTTGCCGGTAAACAAGCATCCTGGAGATGTGGTTTATTCTGGTTCTACCTGCAAGCAAGGAGAGATTGAAGCAGTTGTTATAGCTACTGGTATTCGTACCTTCTTCGGAAAAGCTGCTCATCTTGTTGATACTACTTGTCAAGTCGGTCACTTCCAAAAGGTAGCAATGCCATCCGATTAATACACCTATTCTGTTCTGCACTTCTTTGTTATTTCTTGTGTTGGTTGTATATGGTTTTATCTGATTTTGGAGGGTTTTTCATCCTCTTAGGTGTTGACTGCAATTGGAAACTTTTGTATATGCTCGATTGCTGTCGGTATTATAATAGAGATAATAGTCATGTTCCCTATTCAACATTGCAAATATCGCCCAGGGATAGACAATCTTTTGGTGTTACTGATTGGTGGAATTCCAATAGCCATGCCCACTGTGTTGTCTGTCACCATGGCAATAGGATCTCATCGTCTGTCTCAACAGGTTGGCTTTAACAAAAGCAAATTATAATAAGAAATTGTTTCCATCTTAACATTCCAGTCATTGTTCTCGCTCACCAATGCTAACAGATGTGTTAATGCAGGGTGCGATTACAAAGAGAATGACTGCAATTGAGGAAATGGCAGGGATGGATGTCCTGTGCAGTGACAAAACAGGGACATTAACACTAAACAAATTAACTATTGATGAGAATTTGATTGAGGTTGTTTTCCTATATGAATTCTCTGATTCTTACTTTTATTGTTCTGCTCTTTTCAGAAATTTGGCTATAGGTTGTCTCTTTAAGCACTTAAACCATGGTTGTGATCCTCTTGTAATGATTTGAAATTTTGAACATGCTCAATGAACCAGGTTTTTGCAAAAGGAGTGGACAAGGAAACAGTTATTCTATTGGCTGCAAGAGCTTCTCGCACAGAAAATCAAGACGCTATTGATGCAGCTGTTATCAATATGCTAGCTGATCCACAGGAGGTACTTTAGTGTTTTCACCTTCAACCTTCAGCTTAGTTTTTCTTTTCAGATGATTTCAAAAAACTTAATTTGCTTTGATGACAAAGGCAAGAGCTGGAATTCAAGAAGTTCATTTCCTTCCATTTAACCCAACCGACAAGAGAACCGCACTAACATATATAGACAATGAAGGAAGAATGCATCGTGTTACAAAAGGTGCTCCTGAGCAGGTATCTTTCGGCAATTTTCTAAGTTAGCGTGTTTTGCGTTATGAATTTCAGTAGCTTGGCAATGGTAATCAAAAGGTCAATATAGACACTCTTTTTTGCTCTCTCTCTCTCTCTGTGTCTCTCTTCGTCCACACACACATATATACTCATATATAAAATGTACAAATGGACTCATATCGATATTATACTCATTAAAATATTTACACAGCAGAAAGTTGATGGAACTTTTGCAAATATTAGTTGCTTATAAGGATGGGTTTGTATCCTTTGTTCGAGAGAGAAAAGAGAGGCAGACATGGATTTTAAAATTGAATGTGTTACGTGAATTTTGTTTGAATATGAAGTGACTTTCTGGCCTTAAAACATATCTATGTATTTGTATCATTTCCAATGTTAGTGTTCCTTGCCCCTCCTGCATTTCGTTAGATTGGAGATTTAATGATTGGAATGTTGTTAGATTCTTAACATGGTGCAAAATAGATCAGAAATAGAACGCAGAGCACAGGCAATAATTGATAAATTTGCTGAACGTGGACTTCGATCACTGGCAGTGGCATATCAGGTATAACATTCTCATTCTGTTTGTGTGAACTTTATAACTCCTTCCGTGCACACCATCTTTTAAATGTATTGACTCTTTCTGTTCAGCAAGTTCCTGAGGGCAGAAAGCAGAGTCCAGGTGGCCCTTGGCAATTCATTGGTCTGATGCCTCTGTTTGACCCTCCTAGACATGATAGTCAAGACACAATCAAGATGGCACTTGAGCTTGGTGTTAACATAAAAATGATCACAGGTGTGTCCTATAGTCCATCTTTACTGTTAATCCTGGAATAGTGTAAACTTGTGGGAGTGTCTAGTGTAACGGTTGTTTCTTTTATTACATGCAATCTGCGGAAAATGAACAATGTTAAGAACTTAAGATAATGAATTTTACAGTGTGGCGATTATTTTTTTTAATTACGTGTCCTTTGTCACATGCATAATGCCATGGATGTAAGTGCCGGACAATATATGAAGTTTCAGACATAAAAGAAAGATACCAGGAGAACAAACATAAATCGGCAATTTGTACCAGAACATGAATATGTTTACATAATGAGATCATCAAGAGTTCAAGATTTGTATAGTTGTAAATGAGAAAGCAGCTATTCATTCACTTCAACCTTTAGCAAACTCCAAAAGCCCGGAACTTGGAACCTATGTTTAAATTGAAGACCAATGTACATTTATCAAACACAAGTTTTTAGAACTTAGAAACTTAATAAAACAATTTGAGAATAGAGGTCATCGATATTGAGGTTAAGGCCACACATCCATCTGTCTTGGAATGACTTTCAATGTATGGCAACCATGCAACATGTGGAACTTGCAATGTAAATGGGTGCGTGTGTCAAATTTACATGCTCTGTTTTTAAATGGCATATATTTCATGAGGTTGTACGAAGTGAACATCCTGCACATTGACAAACCCAGTAGTTGTACCGGTTATTTATGGGTCAAACATAGAGTTTGCATCTCAAATTTGGTGGTTATCCACATGTACATCGTGCAGGGGATCAACTTGCAATTGCCAAGGAGACTGGGCGCCGCTTGGGAATGGGAACAAACATGTATCCAGCTTCTTCATTGCTTGGGGAAAACAAAGACGAGTCTCTTGCTGTTTTGCCTATTGATGAGCTGATTGAAATGGCTGATGGCTTTGCTGGTGTCTTTCCTGGTACCCATTCCTTGCTTATCCTTATTCATCTGAGATTTGACAATTCTAGTTCGTTCCAGAATAAACCAAGCATAATCTCTCTCTCTCTCTCTCTCTGACTACCAACTACTAGTAACAGTCATAGTTGCTATCCAGCAAAAGCTGATTAGTTTTCTGACAGTTGATTTTGAATGGATTCGAAACTATTTGACTATCTATTATATGGGAAGAGGAGGCATGCTTTTAGGTCAGTGGCTATTATAAATGAACAGCCTAAATACTCGCGGAAATTTGATCGTGCATACATTGGAAAGCGACTATTCCTGCAGCATGTTTTCCAGTACAAGATTTACGATGTTGCAGTCTGTTTGAGTAGATGAAACTTGGAACAAATGCTTTACAATTTTCGTGTTAGCAAGTAATTTTCTTATGCATGTATGCATTGATGCATGATGCACTTGTTTTTCCACATAGATAAATGCATATTTGCATTCATATGTACATCTATGTTTGTACAATGTTCATCTTTTTCTATCATTCTTTTCTGATTTCTTTTGTTCTACTGGTGCTTCTATTCCTTATTGATCTCAGAGCATAAATATGAGATAGTAAAACGCTTGCAATCTAGAAAACATATTTGTGGAATGACTGGTGATGGTGTGAATGACGCTCCTGCACTGAAGAAGGCAAACATTGGGATTGCTGTTGCTGAAGCAACTGATGCTGCTTGCAGTGCTTCAGATATTGTTCTCACAGAACCTGGTATAAGTGTCATCATTAGTGCTGTTCTAACCAGTCGAGCCATCTTTCAAAGGATGAAAAACTATACGGTACGTCACTGTGACTTTCTTCCTCTTGCTTTAGTCCTGTTACTTTCAACTGCAGCTGTGCTGAACACTACTGGCTTCTTCGTTGCAGATTTATGCAGTTTCTATCACCATCCGTATTGTGGTATGTGATCTACAATAATTTTAGTACACAATCTGAATATTCTTTTCTACTTTAGGTGAAAATGTGCTATATTTCTTGTGGTTCCGTATATTGGGCTTGTGCTTAATTATTTACAAGTCTAAATCCTGCTTTTCATGTCCAGTTGTTTTCACACAAAAAGGATACATATTTTCTAAAAGGATTTATCTTTAGAGTGAAGAAGGAAAAATTTAAGTTTGTGTAATATTTCAAGACATTTAAGAAGGTGTAACATGGGCCAGAGAGGGGCTTCCAATGACTTAAGGTGGCAGTCAAATTTGAATGGAAAAAATTTCTAAGGAATTCAACTAGGTTTTCTATAGGATCGTTTAAAACTTCATGTATAATTTTGATTATTTCTAAACCTTCATGTGTATTTTATAAAAGACCTTACTTGTTATATTTCATCTTCCAGTGTAGAGGTACTGCAGATTGAAGAATCTCACTACTAAATTGTATTACCATATAAAATAAAAAACTGAGGCCAAGTCTTTTCCGCCATAGGTGGATCGGTTACAATAATTATGAGTTAACTTTGCAATCTATCTTGAGATATACCCCCATAATAACATTTATGTTATGTTCCTTTCAACATTTTTTTGGTCTTCCTCGGCTTCTAGCATACCATTCACAATTTTGTTATACCTCCAGATTCAAGTTCCATTTAGCCATCTAATGTCCAAATACTCCAAACTACCCCAAGTGCATCTCTCGAACTTTTTTCTTCTAATGTTGCAGTACGAACTTTTCTATGACAGTGTCAGTATGAATTTGGGCTTCTCTTTGTGTCTAGGTATTTACCTCAATGTCTACACTTATTTATAAACATCTGCCGCATATGTCAATGATTGTCTACCCAACACAAAGACGATGTAACATTGTCTTTATCATATTATAACATGGCATGTAAATCCTAAAACGGATGTGGTCAAGCAAACTTATCAAAAAATGGGAGAATAGGAAGTTCTTCTCTGTTCGATTTTCACAGTCACTTCTATAAAAAAAAACCCGCCATTCTCGCTGTTACTGTTTTACATTTGCCTATCCCTTTCATAGCTGTTGACTCTCTGATGGGCCACAAGTCTCCACATATGACTTCAAATGGCAATCGGTTATCTAAAAACTTCCAGCAGTATAAGATTATTCTTGGGCAGTCATTTGTTCTTCTAACCTTTTGTGATATTGAATCTGAGTTTTACATCTGTTTCTGTTTACACAGTTTGGTTTCATGTTGTTGGCAATCATATGGAAGTTTGACTTTCCTCCATTCATGGTGTTGATCATTGCTATCTTGAATGATGGTTAGTCCTCTTCCTAAGATGGTCCTCTCTTGTATAGTTGATTTTCTTTGCAAAATGGCTCATTAATGTGGCTGTAGATATTAGCATTCTGTCCCTGTCCTAGAAAATAAAGTGATCAGATTACTCTGGATCAGGTACAATTATGACAATATCGAAGGACAGGGTAAGGCCATCTGTCCATCCAGACAGCTGGAAGCTAGCCGAGATTTTTGCAACTGGTATAATTATTGGCAGTTACCTGGCTATAATGACTCTGATCTTCTTCTTCGCAGCTTATAAAACTGACTTCTTCCCGGTACGTAGATATCTTTGAAACTTATGATGTCCAGGACTCCAATCTTCTCATGCTATTGACATTACATGGTAAATGATATTTGGCTTGAACGAAACTTAACGTATATTCATTTCCTTTGTCAGCATTATCTTTTCTGAGATAAATCTTACGCACTAAATAAACCATAATAATGTCTAGAGTACTTCTGAACTCTTCTTGCAAGATTATGTTAGATATCCTGAAGGCATAGGGAAGGGATGTAATTTTTTCTTCGAGTACACAAAGATGGAAGGTGACCTACATCCATTTCAGTCTTCAACAGTATGGCTTTTGCATTCTCTTTTCCAATATCTGATATTATTGTTCTCCTTGCGTTAAGGTTATTCAGCTTAGAGTATGAATCTCTGAAGTTAATTAAACATCTGATGTCATTAACCTCTTGCAGTATGGTCTCAAATACACAACAACAACTAAGCCTTTTCCCATACTAGACGGGGTCGGCTACATGGATTCTTTGTTTCCACATAGCACTATCATGTGCTATGTTAGCAGTTAACTCACAGTAAGCTAGATCATTCTTCATTGTTTCTTTCCAACACTTTTGTGGTCGTCCTCTACCTCTTTTAATACTTTCAAAATCTAGTTTTTCATATCTTTTTAGAGGTTCTTCTTTTGATCTTCTTTCTATATGTCCAAACCATCTTAAACGATATTATCTCATTTTATCCTCTATTGGTGTCACTCGTAATTTGTTTCTAATAACTTCATTATGTATACGGTCTTTTCTTGTATGACCACTCATCCATCTCAACATCTTTATTTCTGTCACAAACATCTTTTGTACATGTTGATGATTAACTGCCCAACACTCACAACCATAAAACATGGTAGGCCTAATTGCTGTTTTATAATATTTACCTTTTAACTTTAATGGTATCTTCTTATCACAAAGAATACCTGATACTCCTCTCCATTTTAACCAACCAGCATTAATTCTATGCCTAACATCTTCATCAATTCTTCCATCACTCTGAAAAATTTACCCTAGGTATTTAAAACTTTTCTTTTGGGGATGCAATGTGTGCCAATTTTAATTTCTATGTCCTCTAAAGTAACCAAATGATCAAACTTACATTCCATATATTTTGTCTTTGTTCTACTAAGTCAGAGGCCTTTCCTTTCTAATGTTTCCCTCCATAGTTCCAATTTTCTATTAACTTTTTCCTTAGACTCCTCCACTAACACAACGTCATCTGCAAATAACATACACCAAGGTACTTCATCTTAATATGTTTTGTTAACTCATCAATCACCATTATAAATAAGTATGGACTTAAAGTTGATCCTTGATGTAACCCAATATTAACTTCAAAGAAGTCTGTTATTCCTTCATGAGTCCTCACACATGTTTTTGCACCATCATACATGTCTCTTATAAGGTTAATATATGTCAATGGAATACCTCTTTTTTCTAAAGTTCTCCAAAGAACCTCCCTTGATACCCTATCATAAGCTTTTTCTAGATCAATAAATATCATGTGAAGGTATTTCTTTTTTGCTCTAAAGTGTTCCATAAGACATCTGAAAAGGTGAATCGCTTCAACACTAGATTTGCCTGGCATGAATCCAAATTGGTTTTCTATTGTACTTGATACTTGACTTAACGTACGTTCGATAATTCTTTCCTATAATTTCATAGTATGGCTCATTAACTTGATACCCCGATAATTCACATAATTTTAAATGTCTTTCTTGTTCTTATATATCGGTATAAGTGTACTCGCTCTCCATTCCTCGGGCATCTTTTAGTTTCTCCATATTTCATTAAATAGTTTTGGAGCCACTTCTAGGATTTTCCAAACTTCTATAGGAATATTATCTAGTCATACTAATTTACCACCCTTCATATGTTTAAGAGCCTCTTTGACTTCATTCTTTTGAATACGTTGGTAGAAATTATTATTTATATATTTTTTTTATTTGGCTAACTCTCCTAAGCTAATATTAATATCTTCATTTTTATTAAAAAGCTTATGTATCAAGTTAATGAGCCATACTATGAAATTGTGGGAAAGAATTAACAAACGTAGGTTAAGACAAGTATCAAGTACAACAGAGAACCAATTTGGATTCATGCCACACAGATCTACTGGTGAAGCGATTCACCTTTTGAGACGTCTTATGGAACATTTTAGAACAAAAAAGAATGATCTTTATATAATATTTATTGATCTAGAAAAAGCTTATGATAGGGTACCGAGGGAGGTTCTTTGGAGAACTTTGGAAAAAAGAGATATCCCATTGACATACATTAACCTTATAAGAGACATATACGTTGATGCAAAAACATGTGTGAGGACTCATGAAGGAATGACAGACTTCTTTGAAGTTAATATTGGGTTACACCAAGGATCAACTTTAAGTCCATATTTATAATAGTGATTGATGAGTTAACAAAACATATTGAAGATGAAGTACCTTGGTGTATGTTATTTACAGATGACATTGTGTTAGTGGAGAAGTCTAAGGAAAAAGTTAATAGAAAATTGGAACTATGGAGAGAAACAATAGAAAGCAAAGGCCTCTGACTTAGTAGAACAAAGACAAAATATATGGAATGTAAGTTTGATCATTTGGTTACTTCAGAGGACATAGAAATTAAAATTGGCACACATTGCATCCCCCAAAAGGAAAGTTTAAATACCTAGGGTCAATTTTTTAGAGTGATGGAAGAATTGATGGAGATGTTACGCATAGAATTAATGTTGGTTGGTTAAAATGGAGAGGAGCATCAGGTATTCTTTGTGATAAGAAGATACCATTAAAATTAAAAGGTAAATATTATAAAACAGCAATTAGGCCTACCATGTTTTATGGTTGTGAGTGTTGGGCAGTTAATCATCAACATGTACAAAAGATGTCTGTGATAGAAATAAAGATGTTGAGATGGATGAGTGATCATAAAAAAAAGACCGTATACATAATAAGGTTATTAGAAACAAATTAAGAGTGACACCAATAGAGGATAAAATGAGAGAATATCATTTAAGATGCTTTGGAAATATAGAAAGAAGATCAAAAGAAGAACATGTAAGAAGGTATGAAAAACTAAATTTAGAAAGTGTTAAAAGAGGTATAAGACGACCACAAAAGTGTTGGAAAGAAATAATAAAGAATGATGTAACTTATTATGAGTTAACTGCTAACATGGCACATGATAGGGATCTATGAAAACAAAGAATCTATGTAGCCGACCCCGTCTAGTATGGGAAAAGGCTTAGTTGTTGTTGTTATTGTTGTTATCTATTTCTTATATCATCACTTGCCACTAGAATTTTTTCATCGTCATCTTTGATGCATCTAATAGAATTAAGATCTTTAGTTTTCTTATCTCTAGTCCTAAGTATTATAAAAATATCTCTTTCATCCTCTTTTGAGTTGACTTTTTTATATAAATTCTCAAATTTTAGCTTTTGCTTCAGTGACGGCCTTTTTCGTTTCCTTCTTTGCTATATTATAAGCCTCTAAAGTTTCACTAATTTTTTTAGTATAATGTAATTTGTAATATAACTCCGCCTATGTAAGGAATTACCCTTGCATGGCCGGTCCCAAGCCCGGAAAAAAGAGGAGGGTTGTGTTAGGCTTCCGACAGCCAACGTAAAACTTTGAAGGTCTTAACATGGATTCTACAAAAAAAAGACAAAGAATCCATGTAGCTGACCCCTTCTAGTATGGGAAAAGGCTTAGTTGTAGTTATAGTAGTAATGTAATTTGTAATATGCCCATTTTATTTTGCACTGCTTTACTCTACCACCAAGCTTCTTTTTGTGCTTGTATACCTCCCTTAGATTCGATTCACCTAACACATCTTAGGTCACTTTTCTAATATGTATAACCACATGTTCTATATATATCACAAAGTGTATCAATATAATTGTAAGCATCTCCTTGAAGGACTTTGTGTTTAAATATACCTTGATTCTCGCTTTTGAGGTTCCACCATTGTTTAGTCCGAATAGCTCGATGCACTCTTTTCTTCTTTGTCCTTGTAAATCCATAATTAAAAGTCGATGTTGGGTGGTTAAGCTTTCTCCAAGCAACATAGGTTGAAACCACATAAAAAATTTCAAGAGCTAACATTTTCAAGCCATATATTTTTCGTGGTGGCTTGCGGAACGCTTTGGTGCATAGTGGCTTGTGACATGCTTTGCTGGTTTCAGGATAGATCAACCTTTAACTGATTAATTTGTGGGACAGCGTATTTTTCATGTTCAAAGTCTCCAACACAAGGATCAAGATGATTTTAGAAAGCTTGCATCAGCAATTTATTTGCAAGTCAGTACTATCAGCCAAGCACTGATATTCGTGACACGGTCTCGGAGTTGGTCCTTTGCCGAGCGTCCTGGCTTGATGCTTGTTGGTGCTTTTGTTATTGCTCAGCTGGTGAGTTTTCATTAATTTTGTTTGTTCAGATTTTCAAGCATGTGAAACTTTGAATCCACCAGTTTTGATTGTTCAATGTGTTCTTCATGCAGGTGGCTACATTGATCGCAGTGTATGCAAACTGGGACTTTGCAGCCATTGAAGGAATTGGCTGGGGTTGGGCTGGCGTTGTATGGTTGTATAACATCATCTTCTACATCCCTCTTGATTTTATCAAAATTACTGTCCGTTATGCTTTGAGTGGGAGCGCGTGGAATCTGGTCGTTGAACAAAGAGTGCATTTTTTACGACTGCGTAGTTGATATATTTTTGTTTTCTCGTCCAAGTTAGCAGCATCTGACCTGAGCATATCTTTTTGCCGCAGAGTCTTTTGACTCCGCAGAAAGATTTCGGAAAGGCTGCAAGGGAACTGAAGTGGGCACAGATACAGAGAACTCGACATGGACTGCAATCACCTGAGACCAAGATATCAAGTAGCAGGAAAAGTTCCACTACAGACCTCAGCGTGGACGCAAAGCGGCGTGCAAAGCTCGCAAGGTAAGTGTTAATTTGTCTTTTCTTTAAATCCACAAGGCAAATATACGTGCAGTATCCGTCACATATGCATTTAGGTTAAAGCCAGGTTCTCCTAGATTCAGACTTCAAGAAAAGAAATGCGTAAACTAAGTCCAACGTATCATGTACTAATGCAAGTTTTTGTCTAAAACTAATAATTTGATCTGTTTAATGCATTTAGGTTCCACATTTTATATGGGCCAAAGCACGGAGAGAGAGAGAGAGAGAGAGAGAGAGAGAGAGAGAGAGAGAGAGAGAGAGAGAGAGAGAATGCTCATCTCATCTTTCTCTTGGCATCTTGTGCAGATTAAGAGAAGGGTCCCTGAAGGGGCATATAGAGTCTATGGCGAAGTCAAAGGGCCTGAACATTGGTACCATTCAGTCAGGATACACTGTCTAAATGAAGCAGTGATTCTCATCCGGACAGTGTTTGAGAAAGGTGATTGTAAAGCTCTTGACTGATACATGTAAATGTGGTTTTGTATGAACAAAGTTGTATGTTGCACTGTCATGGCTGAGGGTTTTGATGTGTGGGGTGAGATTATTTCCTTTAGGTATTGTAATAGGAAGGGAGATATAGGTTGGAAATAACTGGGATCTTTTCATCTACCCCACTAGTGAGAATGCTCGAGCCACAGGACAATATTGTGCCTTTTTGCCTTTGTTTTCTTCTTGGTATGCTCTCCATCTTCTGCATTTTCTCAGGCCTGCCTTTTCTGGGTTTTCTGGGTGCATGTTTTTTATGTTTTCTGCTCATTTTTTATTCAGACTGTGAAAGAACTTGGAACCTTTTCCTTTTACAAAGTGAGATGCGGGCCACACTGTTACTACTTGGTTGTGTTAATTGAATGTGATGGTTTGGTATTTAAAAGTATTCATGTGATCCTTGCCCAGTCAGGATTTTACCCAACTTGAGGAAGTTTAATTTATATTAGTAAGTATCAAGTTTACAGTATCTCCTCAAGCTTCAGAACTGTATGATACTGAAGAGGATGCAAGTATTAAGATTTCAGGCTGTTACGTGCAATTTGTCAATGGTGGCTCTCAAGAGGAAGATAACCCAAGAAAGAGAGGAAAGTTTTGTACCATGTTATTTGATGTCTTTCTTTATAAGAGTAGGCTTGTTCTTTGTATAGGAAACTTATGTTTGGTCTATAATAAATTAATGTTTTTTCCTCTTCAAGGTGAGATTTGGTGGAAATCCGAACCATCTAATTGGTAGGCCTTTTCCTGCATGCAGTACGATTTCTTAATTATATACAGTAGCAGGGATTTTTATTCCTAGCCTTGTAACGAAACTCTCCAACAGTGAGAAATTTAAAGATTTCCAGTTCATTGTTGCAACCTTGGTTAAAAGCAAACAAACTCCTCTTGTAAGAGAGAGAGAGAAAGAGAGAGAGAGAGAGAGAGAGAGAGAGAGAGAGAGAGAGGCCAAATGTCATTGTGTTATTGAACACGTCGTATCATTCATTGAACCATCCAAACCGTGTTGCCGCTTCCCGACTAATCCTTAATTAATAACCATGATACCAATACCACCAACAAATGCTTATCGTCTATGTTAGCACAACAATATCAAGCGTGTTGATTCTCGTAATATAAATTTAAACAAAACTTATCAAATATTTTATTCCTTTTCATATCACAAAATTTAATCGAATTAAACCTTAAAAGAAGATCGTAACAAGTAAATAAAATATTAAATGAATTCTCAAATATAGAAAGATACAACAAAATCACCTTTATAAAGTACAACCACAATCTTAAACATAATCGGTCCCAAGTTAAAAGCAGCTACCTCATCACAACTGTAAATATCATAAATATCACATCCTTCACATTTACGTAAACCAAAATTTAAAACAAAACCATCTCAAAATTCGGCTCTTGCTAAATTTAATATTAAATAAAACAATTTTACACTTATATCACATAAATGTTTTAAGCGGCCTAACATTGCGCTAAAACTTCAACCACATAACATTCGCTTAGCACGTTTATACTACAACAATTCGGTACGTGCATGCTATATAACCCACTGGACCTCGAGGATCCTCCAAGAAACATCACTAGTGCCTTGTTTTTTTTCAACTGTATCAATAATCATATTATTATCTTGACAAATTTATCACAAACTTAATTATTCTAGTTCATCTTCAATGTCCAAATTTTTTCTTAATCCTTCTTATTCCAAAATTCATTTCAAGTTACTTCAAGGATCAACTCAGCTCTAACAACTCCAATAATAATGATCTTAACTATTTTAATACCCAATTAGTGTCAACCTATGCTCTGATACCAAACTTGTCACGACCCGAGCTACGAGTCCCGTCAAGCAGTCAATGTTTCTTTGATCTTTTGGATATGACTCACGACCCGAGACATGAGGAGAAAGAAAAGTCTAGGGTCAACCTTATTCAAACAACTAAATGACAAACTTTTCACCATTAAAATATAAATATTACACATTTATTTATGAATAGTGGGGTCTAACCAATAACCCATTCAAATTCAAAATCTAAATCCAAATTCAATATCCAATCCGACTAATTCAATGATTCAAATATAACAAACTTAATACTACCTTTATTATTCAAACTAGTACAACCTCGACCACCTCACGACATCCACTATTTGAGCCTATAATATAATATAAAATATGAGCATCATAACCATGCTCATAGATGAATGTGATCTCTTTACAATCATAATCATACTAAAAACATACATGTGTCAACTCACATTTGAAGATAGAACTATATCACAACTTCACATAAATATTAATGGCTAAAACATGCAAGTAAAACCCATCACCCCTCAATAATATAATTTAATTTTGATATGAAGACCACTATGTGTCCAAGAAGGAGCCCCCCCCATCCCTCCTCCTGTTCCAACCTTTTCCAACATGTAGTCTCTGATAGCCACCATACAGGCTAACCAGATCTCAAACCTTGATGAACAGTAAAACAACGCATCAAGTCTACAGGATCATACTTTCACACAACTACGGAAACAATTCTAAATAATATTCTATCACCTGGGACATTTTCCAGTCTCATGGCATCTAAAACAATCCATAATACATTTCTATTTAAGTATCCAAATCCATTATCAAACTCATTTCTTTTTAAAACACTCCTTAATCTCGCTAGTTTACCATAAGACTCAACATGTCCCCAACCTAGGTGTACCACATGACATTAGCCGTAAAAATGCCAGCTATATGTGAGAACATATAACCAATGAAATAGCCCAACATGTCCATTTAAAAACCCGTAACCTTTTCATCCCGACAACACACACGTTCCAACAATTTGAATTACAAATTATGAATTCATGCCGATTCATGGTTCACCCATACCCGTGATGACCCATGAGTTAGTACTAATGGATGTGACTATTCAACAACATCTCATACCGTTGTGAACATAGTGGATTTGCATCCAATAATGTTCACTCGCAATGAGGCACAATCATACAATTTAGATAAGAAGACAATTCTAACCACACCCGTAAAACCAACACATATGTAATCCAACCTACCTTAAGCTATTTTGTGGAACCAAAATATCCAAAACTTATCCTCTTAGTAGTTTGATTCAATACCTAGATCATAATAAAAATATATTATTAATATTTATTCGTTAAATTATGAAACCAATGACTCCAATCGTATCAAAATCAAACTTCAAACGGTCCTGAAATACCGAAAAAGCTAATCTAGATCCTTATAGTTATGTTTAGATATGATTAAAAAATTTGGATATTTTTTGTTATTGAAACGGATCGTGACTCGCATTGCAGATTAGATCTGGACCCATAACCTTGTCTATGCAAAGACACCTAATTCTGTGTGTAGGTCAGTGTCGCTACCAGTTGGCACGACACAACCTTAGCTCGCCACCAATCATCGCCATTTTCGACGGTTCTTTTGGCAAACCAAGGACCCTAACAAGCGATCATTTTCCCTCAAAGAGTTGCTGCGATCGACGACGGTTTCGCCGGAAACCTAACCGTTTCCACTGATTCTTCATTCGTCGGAGTCCGGGGATGACCCACGAGAGTCGTCTCCCACCTGGGCTCTCTTCTCACACTAGAGATGCCGACGATTATCAATTTATTTGCCAGGAAAACCAAAAAAACATATGAAACCTTTACCTCAAGAAATCTTGCAATTTTCGGCTTTTCCGACGTGCTTTTGCTTATACCTCCGGCCGCCAACGGCGAACACCGCCTCTCTCTCTCTCTCTCAGCAGTTTCTTGCTGCATGCAGGTGGGTGCATCGAGCACCTACTTGGTTGCTCCGTGGCACACGGGAAGGGAGGGGACGACAACCCCTTTCATACGGTTGGGTCGGCGTGATTGGGTCGACCCGACCCAGGCATTACATTTTGACATGCCATCGTTGAAAGCACCCAGAGTTGATGGTTTCCATGGTGGCTTCTTTCAAATGAGCTGCAGATTGTTCGGAAATCAGTAAGTAAATTAGGAGGATCTTCAGCGGGGCACAGCTAGAAAAGGAGGTAAATTGCACGATCCTTGTAATCATACTGAAGTAGTAAATTTCAGAATGTATCACACAATTTAGGTCCATTAGTCTCCCCATGATGTATAAGTTGCTCTATCAAATCATAGCTTAAAGCTTTTTCTCCCACAAATAGTCCATAGCGATCAAGTTTGTTTTATGGGTTGTCAATAATACATCACAAGATAATACATTCCATAAAAAGAATACAAGGAAGGAGGAACTGGATGCAATGCAGATCAATTAGGCTTAACTGGAATTTCATAAAAGACACCCTTCAAGATATCAACATACCTCACCAACTGATAAAATGCATCACTACTACATCGACACAACTAGCTTGGAATGAAGGCTATCGGAGGTTTTCTACCTTTGTTGAGGCATACAACAAGGGGACCCCTTGTCTTCATACATTTTAGTTCTTTGGATTCAGGGGGGCCTATCAAAATGTGTGTGTGCGCGTGAGAGAGAGGTCCCAACTTATCACATCTCCTTTTTGCAAATGCCCTATCGCTATTTGCATAAGCTTTCATGTTTCAAATAAAGGTGATGAAGGAAACTATTGAAACGTTTCGTGCAAGATCCGTGCACAAAGTAAATACAATAAAAGCTTGAGTCTTCTATCCCATAATGTTAGCCTACAGAAAGCTACCGATATAAGTCGAAGATTGGGATTCAGTCGGGTGGATAAGTTTGACTTCATGCATTTTCCTTCTTTGCATGCAGGTGGGGGTCTATCAAAATGTGTGTGCGCGCACGTGAGAGAAGTCCCAAGATATCATATCTCTTTTTTGCATAGGCTTCCATGTTTCAAATAAAAGTGACGAAGGAAACTATTGAAACATTTCGTGCAAGATCCGTGAACAAAGTAAATACAATAAAAGCTCGAGTCTTCTATCCCATAATCTTAGCCTACAGAAAGCTACCGATATAAGTCGAGGATTGGGGTTCAGTCAGGTGGATAAGTTTGAGAAGTATTTGGGATGATCCACTCCTATACAAGAGAGTGTTTCGAACACTTTCCAGTATGTAATAGAAAAATTGAAGAAAAAGCTAGCAGGTTGGAAGGTAAAACCTCGCTCCCTTGTCGGGTGGATAAGTTTGATAAGTACTTGGCTCCTATACAAGAGAGTGTTTTGAACACTTTCCAGTATGAAATAGAAAAATTGAAGAAAAAACTTGCGGGTTGGAAGGTAAAACCTCGCTCCCTTGTCAGAAGATTAACACCAGTGAAATCAGACAAGCGATCCCTATGTGCACAATGCAAACGGTGAACTTGCCATCAAAAGTTTGCATGGAGATCAAACGAATTATAAGGAACTTCATGTAGTGCTTTAGCGAAAGCAAAAAAGGAGAAATACTGTAGCAGACTGGGATTCAAGCAAGTCAAAACGCAGAACAAGCCATGCTTATGAAGTTAGCACTAATTCGTACTGAATCTGCAATGTCTTTGAGAGCAGATGCTAAAGAGCAAATACAGATAGAGAGCTATGTCGCCCACTTTCCCATTCACCAGTAGGAGAATCTCAGTTCTGGAAGTCTGAGTAGGATTTGAGGTAAGATGTTGATCAAATTTTAATTTTTTAACCATGAATTAAAAGCAAGAAAGCTAGGCATGTGCGTGTTCATCTTGTGCCAATCTCTCTCTCTCTCCCTCTCTTTTGTATATATAAACACCGGGTTACTAGACTGACAGACAGCTGCAAAGGCATGGAGAGATCATTCGTCCTGTGTCGCGTGTCAATTGAGAGAAGCTTCTTCTTCTTCGTCTTCGTACTTCCTTGATTTGAATGCCTCTGATCCCTTCCAAAGAAACAACGCAACTTGACGCATTAAAGATGTTCAATTGCAGAAACTGGTGGCCGCTTCCTTCGTTCTCGAGTAATGCTCGACCCTCTGGTTATGCTCTCATTCATTAAGCATTAATCGGTCCCATAGTCTAAAGTTATGCTCTACCTTCGGGTTCTCTTGTATTTCCGGCCCTCCTAAGAATACCCAGCAAACTATTACGAGCAAATTGAATAAACTTGAAAATAGCTGGGAATTCTCGTATTTGAAAACGTGTCATTGTCAGTGTATCTATAAATGCGTACATACAACTCTCTGTTATATATATATATATATATATATATATATAGAGAGAGAGAGAGAGAGAGAGAGAGAGAGAGTTCATCCACTCATCGATGCTCAGATTTAGTTGAGATCTTTAAAAAAAAGTTAAATGTACTATAAAAAATATATATAATAATATTTTATGCTTTTTTAATTTAAAACTCAAGAATTCGTTCTCCCGATCATGTTTTGAGTATAACTGAATGTACGTATTTACCACGTTCTATCTCTTCTCTCTTTCTATATGGCCACTCCACTTATGTGAGCTGCCTATTTCACCTTCTTCCGCCACCTCAGGCTCCACCTCCTTCAGCAATCTTCCTCTTCCTTGCACATCCATTTTGTGACACCAGCGGCAGCCACCACCATGTTATGATGTTGTGTTGGTGGCGATCGCCATTATGACCACTCTCGGGGTCAGCAAGAAGCAAGTAGAGTTGTGGCTGAGGGTGATCCAAGTAGCGGAAGGCCGTGAAATCGCGTAGTGTGCATATTAGACAATCTCTCTCTCTCTCTCTCTCTCTCTCTCTCTCTCTCTCTCTCTCTCTCTCTCTATATATATATATATATATATATATATATATATATATATATATATATTCTAAATCGATATTGCAAGGTAGCAATGATAAGCATACCTGTTGTGAATAGGATCGGCACCATTCGGGACTCTCCTTTCGCTAGCAGTGTCCGGATCATGCTGTGGATGGTTCCAAGAAGAAGAAGCTTGTCTCACAGATGTTGGTACAAGGTCCGTCTCCTCTCCCCTTTTGAGCAGCCTGTGTGACAAAGCAGAGGTGAAGGCAGAGCACAGCAGCAATATTGCAGCAATTAGCACCCCGCCATTGTTGAATCCCTCACGCCCATAAGCGCTTCTCATGCTCCACTCTCTCTCACTCTCTCCCTCTCTCCTTGTGTGTGTACGCGCTAAAGCAAGCATGACAAATTATGTCGTTAACAAAGAAATGTGGCTGTTAAAAGTTTTTGAGGTGAATTCGAGAGGAAGGCACGTTTGCTTCTTTTCCTTTATAGAGCGCAGTGAGCCGGATTCCATGACCTTTTCTTGGACGTTGGACTAGGGAGAAACTCTCTCTCTCTCTCTCGTGTTCTGGGACGGGTTAAGGGTGTGAACAACTCATAATATAACTTTGCTTTGCTTTGTCTCGTTTATACTGCAAAGGGCTAAAAGTGATTCTATGCAAACTGCATATGCTTTATGCCACCTGGGATTACTTTCTATATGAATGAAGGCTTCGAGGGTCCTGATAAAAATATATAGGGAGAGAGAATAGTTCATTCGAACACTAATCCGTATTATAATCTTCTTAAAGATCGTAAGGGTTGATTAGTGAAATGAATAGTTGAGATTTTAAGTAAAAAACAAATAGTACAACCGTTTATTTCACCTAAAAAAGTATAATGTATTTTTTGCTTTTAAAATTCTTGATGATGTTTAATCATAAATGTGGTGTGGATTTATCACGTTCTCTCCCTATTTATATAGAGAGAAAGAGAGTGATTGGATCATATCCATACCAACATTTGTCATTTGGATCCGCCTATTTCTTTCGAGTGACACGAGTATAAATAAAATTCTTTTCATACTTTTTCAAGGTCCATTAAAAATTTTGAAATTATAATCATATCACCCAAAACAATGGGTGAGCTAAACAATAAATAAACAAGTGTCAATATCCAAAGGATTCAGTTATATATATGTGTGGTCTTTTTACTTGCTCTTTTCTTTACATCCTTACGTATTGTCTCCCAGTACACCCATAAATTTACATTTCTTTGTTAGCCCCCTTTTAAATGCGTTCTTTCTTCTCTCACAGAGAAGAATGGAATGTCTTGTCACTGCCTGGTATTGCTTTTATCTTTTTCATGAAGTTTTCTTTGTTTCTTTACTAAGCTTTTACGTGCAGTAATTTTCCTTCCAAAGAACCATATATTTTTGTGATTTTCAAATATCTCATGCTTTTTTAAAAGTATTCTTCAGAACGTACGCAACTTTTTTCCACTGAACTTTCAAATCGAGACATCCGTTAGAGTAGTGTCATTAAGCGTAAATAATTTGCTATGGTAAATGAACCGAGGAGCTGACCAAACTGAATACAAGGTGGCTTGGCAGAACCTGAATCGATTCTCTCTATATATATACAAAGAGAATAAAATATATGCTAGCACATTTAAGTATTAATATATTTAAATATATCTCAACCACATTCATCTTATATGATGAATGTCAATAATTTTAATTTAAAAAATAAAAAGTATATATATATACATTCTTTGTAAGAGTACTTTATTTACATACACACTTTTACTCTTTGAACTCAAGGTTCAACTATTCATCATTTAAGATGATGATTGAGATTTTTTTAAGAAACAAACATATACCAGCTTATATATATATATATATATATATATATATATATATATATATATATATATATATATATATATATATATATATATATATATGTGTGTGTGTGCGTGGAATGATGGGATTTTGTTCACCTATGCTTAGTCATTGCTTGTGGATGATATAAAACAACAACTAAGTCTTTTCCCATACTAGACGGGGTCGACTACATGGATTCTTTCATAGCTCTATCATGTGCCATGTTAGCAGTTAACTCACAATAAGCTAGATAATTCTTTATTTTTTCTTTCCGACATTTTTGTGGTCGTCCTCTACCTCTTTTAATACTTTCCAAATTTAGTTTTTCATACCTTCTTAGAAGTTCTTCTTCTAATCTTCTTTCTATATGTCCAAACCATCTTAAACAATGTACTCTCATTTTATCCTCTATTTGTGTCACTCCTAATTTGTTTCTAATAACCTCATTATGTATGCGGTCTTTTCTTCTATGACCACTCATCCATCTCAACATCTTCATTTTTGTCATAGACATCTTTTGTACATATGATGGTTAATTGCCCAACACTGAGAACCATAAAACATGGCAAGTCTAATTGTTGCTCTATAATATTTACCTTTTAACTTTAATGGTATCTTCTTATAAAAAAAGAATACCTGATGCTCCTCTCCATTTTAACCAACCAACATTAATTCTATGTGTAACATCTCCATCAATTCATCCATCACCCTAAAAAATTGATCCTAGGTATTTAAAACTTATCTTTTAAGTGATGCAATGTGTGCCAATTTTAATTTCTATGTCCTCTCAAGTAAACAAATGATCAAACTTATATTCCAAATATTATGTCTTTGTTCTACTAAGTCGGAGGCCTTTGCTTTCTAATGCTTCTCTCTATAGTTCCAATTTTTTATTAACTTTTTCCTTAGACTCTTCCACTAACACAATGTTATCTGCAAATAACATACACCAAGGTACTCCATCTTCAATATGTTTTGTTAACTCATCAATCGCCATTATAAATAAGTATGGACTTAAAGTTGATCCTTGATGTAACCCAATATTAACTTCAAAGAAGTCTTTTATTCCTTCATGAGTCCTCACACATGTTTTTGCACCAATGTACATGTCTCTTATAAGGTTAACGTATGTCAATGGGATACCTCTTTTTTCCAAGGTTCTCCAAAGAACCTCCCTCGGTACTCTATCGTAAGTTTTTTCTATATCAATAAATATCATGTAAAGATCTTTCTTTTTTGCTCTAAAATGTTCAATAAGATGTATCAAAAGGTGAATTGCTTTAACATAGATCTACCTGGTATGAATCCAAATTTGTTCTCTGTTGTATTCAATAGTTGTCTTAACCTACGTTCGATAATTCTTTCCCACAATTTCATAGTATGGCTCGCTAACTTGATACCTTGATAATTCGCACAATTCTTAATATCTCCCTTGTTCTTATATATGGGTATAAGTGTACTCGCTCTCCATTCTTGGGGTATCTTTTGGTTTTTCCATATTTCATTAAATAGTCTTTTGAGCCAAGTGATTCCTATTTCTCCTAGTATTTTCTAAACTTCTATAGGAATATTGTCTCGTCCTACCGCTTTAACACTCTTTGTATATTTAAGAGCCTCTTTGACTTCATTATTTTGAATATGTCGGTAAAAATTATGGTTTATATACTTTTCTGATTTGGCTAACTCTCATAAGTTAATAGTAACATCTTTATTTTCATTAAAAATGCTTATAAAACTAGCTTTTTCATTTATTTCTTATATCATCATTTGTCACTATAATTTTTTCATCCTCGTCTTTGATGCAGCTAACAGAATTAAGATCTTTAGTTTTCTTATCTCTAGCCCTAGCTATCCTAAAAATATCTCTTTCACCTTTTTTTGAGTTGAGTTTTTAATATAAATTCTCCCAAATTTTAGCTTTTGCTTAACTAATAGCCTTTTTTGCTTTCTTCTTTGCTTTCTTATAAGCTTCTAAAGTTTCACTAGTTTTCTTAGCATAATATAATTTGTAATATGCCCTCTTTGCCTTGATTTTATTTTACACTACTTCACTCCACCACCAAGCTTCTTTTTGTGCCGGTACATCTCCCTTAGATTTACCTAACATATCTTTCATCACTTTCCTAATATGTATAGCCATATTGTTCCACATATCATAAGGTGTACCAACATGGATCCAAACATCTCCTTGAAGGACTTTCTGTTTAAATATATCTTCTTTCTTGCTTTTGAGGTTCCACCATTTAGTCTGAATAGCTCGATGCACTCTTTTTTTTGTCCATTTTTTTATTTTATTTGTAAATCCATAATTAAAAGTCAATGTTGGGTGGTTAAGCTATCTCCTAGAATTACCTTGCAATCTTTACAACACGCTCTATCTTTTTTCTACAAATAAAGTAATGAATTTGTGTTTGTGATAAACCACTCTTATAAGTAATTAAATGTTCATCTTGTTTTTTGAAGATTGTATTGACTATTAAGAGACCAAATGCCCTAGCAAAATTTAAAATATTCCTACCTTCCTCATTTATATCTCCAAAACCAAAGTTTCCATGAATACCTTCATATCCTAATGCCTCTTTATCGAAATGTCTATTGAAGTCTCCTCCTAAATGAATAATCTCCCTTTGTGGAATCCTTTGAATCACCTTATTTACCTCTTCCCAAAAAGTTGTCTTTATACTATCTTGTGTGTAAGCACAAACTATATTAAAAACCTCTGCTCCTAACACTAATTTCAACGTCATGATTCGGTCACCATATCATTGTATGCATACTATACTATCCTTTAAATATTTATTTATGATAATACCAACTCCGTTTCAAGCTTTTTCCTTACCTGAGTACCATAATTTAAAACTTGTATCCTCTATCTCCTTTGCTTTTTCTCCAACCCACTTTGTCTCTTGTAAACATAGAATATGAATCTTTCAGTGAATCATAATATCTACCACCTCTATTAGTTTACTGGATAATGTTTCGATATTTTAAGAACCAATACGAATCTTATTATATAGGACTAGCTTCCTTCCCCCCGCATCCGTCCATATTGAAATTGTGGATACTCTCTTTGTAAATTATTCACTATATTCAGGCGGCAATGTAGCGGGACTAACTTTTTTACCCACACCCGTCCATGATGTGGAAACCCTCTTTGCAATTGATTCACTACATCTTGGCAAAAATATAGTGGCCCTTGCTTACTTATCACTGTATTCGGGCTCTACAGCACATCGCTAGGCGGGGATGCCCCAAAGACACATTCATGATATGTTTTCTATGCGATGTGTTTATATAGGAAATGTGTGTTTCTCTTTAGGAGAGACACATTCATGATATGTTTCCTATGCAAAAGAAATGTGTTGGAGGTGCTTGTGTTTTTTTTTTCAAAACAAAGAAAGGAACATATGAAAATAGAAAGGAGATATGAAAAGGGAAAGAGAGAGGAACCACAATTGGTGGATGCCAATGGCAAGAAGAGAGGGGGAGAAAGGAGTGATGGGATTTAGTGATTGGTTCCAACTAAGAGAGAGAGTAAGGAGGAGCATTATAGGAAAGAAGATGTGTTTTTAGTAATTTGGGGTGTGCATTTAGTAACTATAAAATGGTGACCCTAATAAGGATGTCAATTGGTTAGAAGTATTACATCCATAACAGGTAAGCTTGATTTAGCATCCAAATTCATACTCCGTGAATGATTTGATTTCTAAACATTTCAAAATCTAAACATTGTTTGACTCTATAAGAATCCAATTATAGTGTAATGTCAGATCCAGTCCAAATCCAACAAGTTGCATTTGGTAAAAACATCACGCCTCGTCTATGGATTTGGGAATATTTCATTTTCGGAGTGTTTGACATTATAAGGATCCAATTGTAGTGTAAAATGTCAGACTCGGTATTACTCTATTGCATCGAATTGAGAATGCATCTGCTCTAATAGGTCAAATTTAGTAAACTAGTATTTGGACTGGAATTGGTTCATTTACATCCATTTGGATCCCATTAAGAACGTCTTGAAGGCTCTGAGTTCCACACTTGATGTCTGCACACATTGTAAGGGTTTGCCTAGCCCAAGTTGCTTGCACATCTCGTAAAATGTCAGACTCTGCATTACTCAGTTTTTGAGCTTGTGTACTATTTATGAAATGAAATATTTATGTTTTGTGGTTTTATTGTGAAATATGAGTATGATTCATTGACAGGTTTCTATGGACTTATTAAAGTCGTATTTGAGTCGGCCCAATTCATATCTTTTTTGGCCCACAAGGGTCGAAAAAAGTGTTCCCGAGTTGTGGTATGCCGTAAAACTCTGTGTTTGTGCGAGAAGCAATGAACGTGTTATCGCTAAGGTAGTAGTGACTCATGGTTGATTATGGTAGTGGTCCAGACCCTCACCCCATCGTGGGAAGCGGCGTTCCACCCTTCAGAAGAAGTGTTGAACAAAAGGTGATCTATTTGATATTATTTAAGAATACTTTTATTCATGACATCTAATTGTGATTCCTTTCTCAGTGTTGCCTAGTCCTGTGTCTTATAAGTGTTGAACAAAAAGTCATCTGTCTGATATTGTTCAAGAAGTTTTTTGTTCGTGACATCTAATTGTGGTTCCTTTCTCAGTGTTCCTTAGTCCGAAACGAAGGATTTGGTTGTGAAATGGGAGGTTGATCGTTCCCCAATCGATTAGAATTGCATGGATTTTGTGTCACCAGGAAATCATTCAACTCCGGCAAAATTCCAGATGCTATCTAAATGCTCCACTAGGGCATTTTCTTGTTAATCAAACGTGATCCTTTCTCTTTGTTTGCGATTACTGCCGATTGTCCACTGTCTAACAGTCGCCATCCTGCCTCTATCGAGCCTTGCCCCTAGTTATTGTTGCTTTGGCTTGCAGATTCTGCCCCCTACTACTTCCTTCTCCTATGTCAACTCTAAGTTTTCACTATTCATTTGGTCCTTGGGTTGGATCCCATCAACGGGATCTAAGCTAATCTCATCCAGATCCATTTTCATTAAGAACTTGATCGAGCCTGTCTGGTTGACTCAGCTCGGCCCATGCAACTAATATTGTATTATATGCCCTGAGCCAAATCGATTTGGAGGTAATAAAGACAACAAAGTTCTAGCGAACTTCATTTAGGACTTGGAGAAATATTTTGAGGCTACTAAGATCCCATATGTACACTAGTTGGTTATAGTGTTTTTTTTTATCTTGATAGAAACGCAAAATTGTGGTGGTGTGTCAAGGAGGAAGCGATAGATGAGGATGGGAAATTGTTGGTTACAAACAATGTGAGAGAGTATGTATGCTAATTTAACATGGGTCTCCTTGATGTATGTAGTATGATTGAGGAACTACAAACTATTTTTG
Source organism: Brasenia schreberi (assembly GCA_036023115.1). Lineage (NCBI taxonomy): Eukaryota > Viridiplantae > Streptophyta > Magnoliopsida > Nymphaeales > Cabombaceae > Brasenia > Brasenia schreberi. Next base: position 2,925,907 of record JAYKKT010000037.1, read on the forward strand.
TTTATTCACAATTTGTAGTACTAGACATAGGTGGAGATGTGTCGATATCATCTAAAAGATGTTTATGTAGCTATTATTACATAACACAATAAATGTGATAGGTCAAAGATGACACTCGATATTAAGATCAAGAGAGAATGTGTAGAGGTGATGCACGACCTCTTTCTAACCTAATGCAGGATTACACTTATATAATGCTTTCTAACTTGAAAGACACTTACACCCTTATTAAGGCTTATTAAGACGTTGTTGAATTACATAAAATTTGGAACCTTTTTATTGAATTTCGGATCCAATAACACTCCCCCTCAAGTTGGGAGAAATATGTTCAAGACTCTCAACTTGCTGCACAATTTGTCCAAAGTTGGTTTTGAGACTGCCTTAGTGAGAATATCTGCAATCTGGTCTTCTAACTTCACGTGTTGCACTTGTATTACTTTATTTTTAATCTTTTCTCTTATGAAGTGGTAGTCTACTTCTATGTGCTTAGTCCTCTCATGCTATACAGGGTTTAGAACAATCTATATTACAACTTTATTATCTATATATAGGACAATCGAAAGTTGAACTTGTCCCTTGGAGTCCAGTAATTAAGGAGATTAACCATAACCCTTCACTGGTTCCATATGCTGCAACGTGATATTTTGCCTCTGTACTAGACCTACCCACCACAAATTGTTTTTTACTCTTTCACAAAATTAAATTTTCACCAAATAAGGAAACATAACCTAAAGTAGACTTTCGATCATCTACACAACCTATTCAATCTGCATTTGTATATAACTCATTATTGTGTCCATGATTAGAATAAATAATTTCATTTTCAGGAGTCCTTTTCAAATATCTAAGTACTTTGAATACCACATCCATATGTATTTGTTTTGGTGCATGTATAAATCTGCTAAGAATCCCAACTACATAAGTAATGTCAGGTCTTGTAATAGTTAAGTATATCAAATTTTCAACCAATTGTTGACACCTCTTAACCTCAATACTTTTTTATTATTATTTATTCCCAATTTATGATTGATGTCCAATGGAGTGTCACTCAGTCATGATCCTTGGTACTTCGATTCTCAAAAAAAATGTAGAGATCTAAGGTCTTTCAAGTCAAACAACTGATGCAATTTCTTCTTCAAGCAACCAATTTCTTTTTCATCATTACCTGTCACTACTATATCATCAATGTATACAATTAATATTGAGATAGTTACCCAAGTTTAAAGAATAATGTATGATAATTTCTCCTCCTTGTGTATCCAAGACTTATAATACCTTCACTAAACTTCTCAAACCATGCACGTGGTGACTGTTTCAACCCATACAATGCTCTTTTTAGACGACACATATCATTGGGTCCATAGAGTTGTCTCAATCCCTTCGGTATCTCTATGTATACTTCTTCATTGAGGTCACCTTGCAAAAATACATTTTTAGCATATAATTACCACATATTTCATCTTTTATTTGTTGTCAGACTCATAGGAACCCATATAGTGGTCATTTTTGTCATAGGGGTAAAGGTTTCAGTATAGTACAAGTCGGGCTTTATACCTATCAATCTCTCTTATAAGTTTGTTCTTTATAGTGGATACCCATATGCATCCAACAATGTCTCTCCCTCTTGGTAGAAATACAACCTCCCAAGTGTGGTTCCTCTTTAATGCATTTATTTCTTCCTCCATTGCACACTGTTATTCTTTTGATATATTAGTCTCTTCCCATGTCTTTGGAATCTTATCATTTTCAGAATTTGCTACAAATTTTTTGTAGTTTTCTGAAATTTTTCCATAATCCACAAAGCTACTAATAGGATATGTTCTTTTCATAGGGCAATTGGGAGGTCTTGGTTTATCGATATTGGCTGAATTTGGTCATATTCTTCATCCACTACAAATCTTTTTCACATGCCTCTTGTACACTTTATAAAAAAAACTGTTTTTTTGTTTCTCATCTTTAATGCTGAGATTTTCTTGAGATTCTTCAAATTCATCATCGCTATGTTCTTCAACCAACATTGGTATCAGTGACTTTTCAACATCAGGTTCAGAGACTCCCCTTACTACTATAATAGTACTTGGTTTCATGAAATGTAACATATTTGGATATAAAGAATCTTTTCAAAATAGGATCATAGTACCGATACCTCTTTTGGAATGAAGAATATCCTACAAATGTATATTTTACAGCTCATGGATCGAGTTTATCTCAACCTTGATGTGGTACTTTGGAGTTGCTTCCTATAAATGGAGAATATCCTATTTATTAGGTAGACCGTTGTAAGAGTATTAGGTAGACCGTCGTAGGAGTTGCTTCCCCAAATAGGTACTTTGGCGTTGAACTTGCAATCATCAGGGTCTGTGCAACTTCTAGAATATGTTTATTTTTCCGTTCTCTTGCACCATTTTGTTGTGGTGAGTAAGCACAAGATATTTGATGTATTATTCCATTTGCTGCGAAGTAATTTCGAAGTATGCCTCATGTAAATTCACCCTATTATCTTATCGAATCATCTAAATCTTTTTTTGAAATTGATTCTCAATAAAACAATAGAAATATAGAACCAACTTCATCCTTAGTTTTTAGCAGGTAAATAATAGTGAAGCGAAAATAGTCATCTATAAAAGAAATAAAGTATTTGTGTCCAATAAGAGTAGAAACTTGGGATGAACCCTATACATCATAATGTATTAAACTAAACAGACTATGAGTTCTTGATATATATACTCCTTGGAAAAACAATTCTGACATATTTTTTTAATTGACATGCTTCACATTTTAGATTAATATCATTCCTAAATGCCACTTATTTAGGTATCATAGTTTGAATTTTTGAAATTGGTAGGTGCTCGAGATGCTGGTGACATAATGTCAAGTTTCGTTCGCCTTGTATTTGTTGTTATCCTCTCATTTCTTCCTTCATATGCGTACAACCCAACAACTCTTTGACAAACTCTAATGATCTTTTTCATCTTTAGTTCCTGAAAAACAATAAGAAGCAAAGAAGAATATAGTATAATTCAATCTTATAGTTAATGAGCTAATTGATAACAGGTTCATTGAAATTTGTGGGACATAAAGCACTGGATCTAATAAGCCAAGAGTTGTCCATAGTTTTCCTCTCCTTGTTGTTTGGCACAGAATCACAATTTCTCTTCTTTTAAGCATGCTTGCTCTGATTCCATATTACATAATACAATAAATGTGATAGATCAAAGATGACACTCGATATTAAGATCAACAGAGAATACACAGAGGTGATGCACGACCCCTTTCTTGGGTGGCGGCTCCTCCTTTCTTTTATTTCTCACACCTAAACCTAATACTGGATTACCCTTACTAAGGCTTACTTAACATATTGTTGAATTACATAAAATTTGAAACCTTTTTATTGGATTTTGGGTCCACTTTTCAAAGATTTGATGGACTTACGAGGTTCTTGAGTAGAAAAAAGGATATCATGAGTTCGAAGAGGGATGAGCAAAAACTTAAGGGTGACACTCATCCGATGGTATGTTTAGTGGAAGATAAAGACTTGACCAAAATTGTCAAATAGAGGTACACATCAAGATTTATCTCCAATGCCTTGTAGGAGACTTGTAAGATGATAGAGCCCTAAAACTTGTTACTATATTCATGGTGAGGTTCGTAATATGAGGGATTGAGAAGCTCACTATGCTAGGCTGAGCATTCAGGACAATGTTAGATTGAACATTTAAAAAAAATTGGTGAGAGTTGTATTCTTGTGGTTGTTGAATGCAATGGGCTGAGATTAGGGATGTTCATGGGAGTCCTACAGGGATCCACCCCTAGTGGGGTGGATTTGGAGGGTGGAATCGAGGGTGGGATGGGGATGGGGATGGGAATGGGAATAGGGATGGGAATGGGAATGGTGAGAGCATGTGGAACAATTGAAATTTGAGACCTGTGACGCACAAACCCGACCCTTATCCTTCTAAGTGATTCTAGAAAGTTAGGCCCATCTAAAAAGAAAATAAATTATAAAAGAAAATAAATAAAAAATATTATCTGTTTTTTGAATTCGTGAACTCATTGTCATTCTCCATATTTTATCCATAATAATTTGTTTTAATTTAGATGCATTTTACATAAATTACGTTTTATTTCATATCTAAAAGTGAGTTTCAACCCATATTCAGATTTCACCATTTGTAAAACCGAAATCAAACTGGAACAGGCATTTCCAAACCATCGCCGGTTCCGGTATTTAAAAAAGAACCTTATAATTTTCACTTTTAATGAAAATACCCGTTCCAAAACCATAACCGATCTCAAGTCAGTTCGGTTCCAGGTTATGAGCTAATCAGAACCGAAGGTTTGAAACCACCAGTTTCAGCTGGTTTACCCGAAATCCGATATGTTTACTCCTTAGGATGGAAAATATATATGCATATATATATATATATTAAAGAAATCAAGTTTCTAAGATAGAAATCGTAAAACAATCGGCTTCTGAAAACATCGTGTAAATATCGGACTTTCAGAAAAGTCAAATAGTTTGTGACAGTCACGCTTAGCTGTGATTGGGCGTTTAGTCTAAAGCAAAGAAGCAGCGAAGAATGAAAAGGGTTCGAGAAGACGACGCTTGATCGCACTTTCTTGCCTTTTCGTGAACACAAATTCGCTTCTCCGTCGCCCCGTGGCTGCAATCGTCTTTCATCGTCTTATTGACTGAGGGTACTATTTCGGGCTTCTGGTGAGAGTTTCCTATTCGTCTTTTTTACGGTTTCTTTCTTGCACGTTCAATTCTGTTCAGATCGTAGCTACGGATCGATCGAGGCTGCCGGATTCCGGCGCCAGCTGATGGAGGATCGCCTCCGCTGGTGGCATAAAGAAGGAAGAAAGAAAGAAAAAGAGAAAGAAAAAGAATCGGGATTGTGGGTAGTGGAGGAACTATGCTGACTGTTCTCCGTCTGCATCTCCCCTCCGATATTCCCATCGTTGGGTGCGAACTCACGCCGTACGTGTTCTTGCGGCGCCCAGATAGCACGACCACCAACGACGATGTTTCAGAGTCGAATCCCCTTGATGGTTGCTTCGTTCGATACAAGTGGTTAGTGGTTCTTCGTGAATAAAATCTGTCTGACAGTTTGATTTATGTTACTTTTCTCTGTTTGTTATTGCATTTGATTGGTGATCTCTTTCGTTGATTGTGGAATTGAGCTTGGCATTCTTCATTAGTTTTCTGCTATGCTGGGAAGATTGATACTTCTCTTGTTGTCGATGATGATATTAGATTCAATTCTCGTACACTCTTTCTGGTGATGAGTGTAAGAACCTTGATGTTTGTTAGAGCTTGAATTGGATGACTTTTATGATAAGCTTATCAAGTAGCTGCAGTTGAGAGCTTGAGATAATATAATGCTTGAAAGCGTCACAGTTTTGGCAGCAAGTGCTGTGTTCTTTGTACTTACATAGTGATATGACCTGCGAACTAACAGGCGCAGACTCTTGTGGTTCTCTCAACATTGTGATGCAGGTTATTTGACCTCGGAGCTTGTCAACATTGGTTCTGAATATTGATCTTTTACTCACTGGCTAGTGAGAAGGAAGATATTCCTATTCTTCATTTTTCACATATTCGTTCAAACAAATTAAAAGAAAACCCCACTATTTCCATCAAGTTTCCTGGAGTCATAGCCAGCTGGTTGAGCCTGAATTAAAAAAGACAAGTTATTACGTGCATTCCATGCTATCTGTTGGAGAACGATCTGTAGAACTTCTAGTTCTCCATTTTGTTAGTGGGAAGCTAAGGATTGTTTTAGCACCAGTTACAACAATTTTATAGATAGTGTTTTAACATAGCATAGGGTGTCATCAGTACATGTAGCGTAGGTGTAAATTATGTTGCACATAGCGTAAGCTATATCGACAAGTATCAAAAGGTTGTTAACTATAATTATGCCCACAACATGAATAAGATACAAAATATAATATTACATATAAAATATCTTAGTATTGACATACAATAGTTACATTGTATATGAAGCAGGATGAAATAAAAAAGAAAATAATGTACTTTTAAGCTGGAAATACAAAGCAGTTTACAAGTTATGAGTCATTATAAATCTATAATCATATCATGAACAAACATAGGAAAGGCAAAGAAGAATAAAAACACAAGAAGAGAACATGAAGAAGAAGAAACGAGATTGTAAGAAGCATGTTAAAGGCAATTTAAGATACACATATAGGTAGTTGTAGATAATAAGACTCACATAGGTACTTGGAAGTTGGAAGATTGACTAGAAAGTTAATGGAAGTGGTAGATACTATTATTAGGAGAAAGACAACAACAACAACTAAGCCTTTTCCCATACTAGATGGGGTTGACTACATGAATTCTTTGTTTCCACATAGCCCTATCATGTGCCATGTTAGCAGTTAACTCACAATAAGCTAGATCATTCTTTATTGTTTCTTTCCAACACTTTTGTGGTCGTCTTCTACCTCTTTTAATAATTTCAAAATTTAGTTTTTCATATCTTTTTAAAGGTTATTCTTTTGATATTCTTTTTATATGTCCAAACCATCTTAAACGATATTCTCTTATTTTATCCTCTATTGGTGCCACTCCTAATTTATTTTTAATAACCTCATTATGTATACGGTCTTTTCTTGTATGACCACTCGTCCATCTCAACATCTTCATTTTTGTCACAGATATCTTTTGTACATGTTGATGATTAATTGCCCAACACTCAGAATCATAAAACATGGCAGGTCTAATTGTTGCTCTATAATATTTACCTTTTAACTTTAATGGTATCTTCTTATCACAAAGAATACCTTATGCTCCTCTCCATTTTAACCAACCAGCATTAATTCTATGCGTGACATCTCCATCAATTCTTTCATCACTCTGAAAAATTGACTCTAAGTATTTAAAACTTTCCTTTTGGAGGATGCAATGTGTGCCAATTTTAATTTCTATGTTCTCTTAAGTAACCAAATGATCAAACTTACATTCCATATATTATGTCTTTGTTGTACTAAGTCGGAGACCTTTGCTTTCTAATGTTTCTCTCCATAGTTCCAATTTTCTATTAACTTTTTCCTTAGACTCCTCCACTAACACAATGTCATCTGCAAATAACATACACCAAGGTACTTCATCTTGAATATGTTTTGTTAACTCATCGATCACCATTATAAATAAGTATGGACTTAAAAGTTGATCATTGATGTAACCCAATATTAACTTCAAAGAAGTCTGTCATTCCTTCATGAGTCCTCACACATATTTTGCACCATTGTACATGTTTCTTATAAGGTTAATGTATGTCAATGGGATACCTCTTTTCTCCAAGGTTCTCAAAAGAACCTCCCTCGGTACCCTATCGTAAGCTTTTTCTAGATCAATAAATATCATGTGAAGGTCTTTTTTTTTGTTCTAAAATGTTCCATAAGATGTATCAAAAGGTGAAGGCTTTAACAGCAGATCTGCATGACATGAATCCAAATTGGTTCTCTGTTGTACTCGATAGTTGTCTTAACCTATTTCGATAATTCTTTCCCACAATTTCATAGTATGGCTTATTAACTTGATACCTCGATAATTCGCACAATTCTGAATGTCTCCCTTGTTCTTATATATGGGTATAAGTGTACTCACTCTCCATTCCTCAGGTCTCTTTTGGTTTCTCCATATTTCATTAAATAGTCTTGTGAGCCAAGTGATTCTTATTTCTCCTAGGATTTTCCAAACTTCTATAGGAATATTGTCTGGTCCTACCGATTTATCACCCTTCATATGTTTAAGAGCCTCTTTGACTTCATTCTTTCGAATACGTCGGTAGAAATTGTGGTTTATATACTTTTTTTGATTTGGCTAACTCTCTTAAGCTAATACTAACATCTTTATTTTTATTAAAAAACTTATAAAAATAGTTTTTCAATCTATTTCTTATATCATCATTTGTCACTATAATTTTTTCATCCTCGTCTTTGATGCATCTAACAGAATTAATATCTTTAGTTTTCTTGTCTCTATCCCTAGCTATCCTAAAAATATCTCTTTCACCCTCTTTTGAGTTGAGTTTTTTATATAAACCCTCCCAAATTTTAGCTTTTGCTTCACTGACGGCCTTTTTTGCTTTCTTATAAGCCTCTAAAGTTTCACTAGTTTTCTTAGCATAATGTAATTTGTAACATGCCCTCTTTGCCTTGATTTTATTTTACACTACTTCACTCCACCACCAAGCTTTTTTCTTGTGCCGGTACACCTCCCTTAGATTCACCTAACAGATCTTTCGTCACTTTCCTAATATGTATAGCCATATTATTCCACATATCACAAGGTGTACCAATATAGTTCCAAGCATCTCCTTGAAGGACTTTCTGTTTAAATATATCTTCTTTCTCGTTTTTGAGGTTCCACCATTTAGTCTGAATAGCTCGATGCACTCTTTTTTTTTGTTTATTTTTTAATTTGTAAATCCATAACTAAAAGTCGATGTTGGGTGGTTAAGATTTGTCGTGGAATTACGTTACAATCTTTACAACATGCTCTATCTTTTCTTCTATAAATAAAGTAATGAATTTGTATTTATATAAGTCACTCTTATAAGTAATTAAATGTCCATCTCGCTTTTTGAAGATTGTATTGACTATAAAGAGATCAAATGTTATAGCAAAATTTAAAATCTCCCTACCTTCCTCATGTATATCCCTAAAGCCAAAGTTTCGATGAATACCGTGATATCCTAATGCCTCTTTACCGACACGTCCATTTAAGTCTCCTCCTAAACCAATCATATCCCTTTGTGGAATTGTTTGAATCACCTTATCTAACTCTTCCCAAAAAGTTGTCTTTATACTATCTTCTAGTCCTACTTCGGGTGCGTAAGCACAAATTATATTGAAAACCTTTGCTCCTAACACTAATTTCAACGTCATGATTCGATCACCGTATTGTTGTATGTCTACTACACTATCCTTTAAATCTTTATTTATGATAATACCAACTCCGTTTCAAGCCTTTTCCTTACTTGAGTACCATAATTTAAAACCTGAATCCTCAATCTCTTTTGCTTTTTGTCCAACCCACTTTGTCTCTTATAAACATAGAATATGAATCTTTCTCCGAGTCATAGTATCTATCACATCAATTAGCTTAGCGGACAATATTCCGATATTCCAAGAACCAATACGAATCTTATTATCTAGGACTAGCTTTCTTAACCCCTGCATCCATCTATATTGAAAATGCGGAGACTCTATCTGTAATTTATTCACAACATTCGAGCGACAATATAATGGGACTAACTTCTTTACCCACACCCGTCTATGATGTGGGAACCCTCTCTGCAATTGTTCACTATATCAGGGCGAAAATGTAGTTGCCCTTGCTTATTATTAACTGTATTCGGGCTCTGCAGCAAGTTGCTAGGTAGGAATGCTCCAAAGATGATTATGAGATAGAAAAATAAAATATTCGAAATAGGGTTGGTATTATTAAAATTAAAATTGGTTACTTCAGAGGACATAGAAATTAAAATTGGCACACATTGCGTTACCCAAAAGGAAAGTTTTAAATACCTAGGGTCAATTTTTCAGAGTGATGAAAGAATTGATGGAGATGTTACGCATAGAATTAATGCTAGTTGGTTAAAATGGAGAGGAGCATCAGGCATTCTTTGTGATAAGAAGATACCATTAAAGTTAAAAAGGTAAATATTATAGAGCAACAATTAGACCTGCCATGTTTTATGATTCTGAGTGTTGGGCAGTTAATCATCAACATGTACAAAATATGTTTGTGACAGAAATGAAGATGTTAAGATGGATGAGTGGTCATACAAGAAAAGACCGTATACATAATGAGGTTATTAGAAACAAATTAGGAGTGGCACCAATAGAGGATAAAATGAGAGAACATCGTTTAAGATGGTTTGGACATATAGAAAGAAGATCAAAAGAAGAACCGGTAAGAAGGTTACAACAACAACAACAACAACAACAACTAAGCCTTTTCCCATACTAGACGGGGTCGGCTACATGGATTCTTTGTTTCCACAGATCCCTATCGTGTGCCATGTTAGCAGTTAACTCCCAATAAGCTAGATCATTCTTTATTGTTTCTTTCCAACACTTTTGTGGTCGTCCTCTACCTCTTTTAATACTTTCCAAATTTAGGTTTTCTAACCTTCTTACAGGTTCTTCTTTTGATCTTCTTTCTATATGTTCAAACCATCTTAAACGATGTTCTCTCATTTTATCCTCTATTGGTGCCACTCCTAATTTGTTTCTAATAACCTCATTATGTATACGGTCTTTTCTTGTATGACCACTCATCCATCTCAACATCTTCATTTCTGTCACAGACATCTTTTGTACATGTTGATGATTAACTGCCCAACACTCAGAACCATAAAACATGGCAGGCCTAACTGCGGCTCTATAATATTTACCTTTTAATTTTAATGGTATCTTCTTATCACAAAGAATACCTGATGCTCCTCTCCATTTTAACCAACCAGCATTAATTCTATGTGTAACATCTCCATCAATTCTTCCATCACTTTGAAAAATTGACCCTAAGTATTTAAAACTTTCCTTTTGGGGAATGCAATGTGTGCCAATTTTAATTTCTATGTCCTCTGAAATAGCCAAATGATCAAACTTACATTCCATATATTCTGTCTTTGTTCTACTAAGTCGGAGGCCTTTGTTTTCTAATGTTTCTCTCCATAGTTCCAATTTTCTATTAACTTTTTCCTTAGACTCCTCCACTAATACAATGTCATCTGTAAATAACATACACCAAGGTACTTCATCTTGAATATGTTTTGTTAACTCATCCATCACCATTATAAATAAGTATGGACTTAAAGTTGATCCTTGATGTAACCCAATATTAACTTCAAAGAAGTCTGTCGTTCCTTCATGAGTCCTCACACATGTTTTTGCACCATCATACATGTCTCTTATAAGGTTAATATATGTCAATGGGAGACCCTTTTTTCCAAAGTTCTCCAAAGAACCTCCCTCGGTACCCTATCATAAGCTTTTTCTAGATCAATAAATATCATGTGAAGGTCTTTCTTTTTTGCTCTAAAATGTTCCATAAGACGTCTCAAAAGGTGAATCGCTTCAATAGTAGATCTACCTGGCATAAATCCAAATTGGTTCTCCGTTGTACTTGATACTTGTCTTAACCTACGTTCAATAATTCTTTCCCATAATTTCATAGTATGACTCATTAACTTGATACCTCGATAATTCGCACAATTTTGAATGTCTCCCTTGTTCTTATATACGGGTATAAGTGTACTTGCTCTCCATTCCTCGGGCATCTTTTGATTTTTCCATATTTCATTAAATAGTCTTGTGAGCCAAGTGATTCCTATTTCTCCTAGTATTTTCCAAACTTCTATAGGAATATTATCTGGTCCTACCGATTTACCACTCTTCATATGTTTAAGAGCCTCTTTGACTTCATTCTTTTGAATACGTCGGTAGAAATTGTGGTTTATATACTTTCTGACTTGGCTAAATCTCCTAAACTAATACTAACATCTTTATTTTCATTAAAAAGATTATAAAAATAGTTTTTCCATCTATTTCTTATATCATCATTTGCCACTAGAATTTTTTCATCCTCGTCTTTTATGCATCTAACATAATTAAGATCTTTAGTTTTCTTATCTCTAGCCCTAGCTATCCTAAAAATATCTCTTTCACCCTCTTTTGAGTTGAGTTTTTTATATAAGTCCTCCCAAATCTTAGCTTTTGCTTCACTAACGGCCTTTTTTGCTTCCTTCTTTGCTTTCTTATAAGCTTCTAAAGTTTCACTAGTTTTCTTAGCATAATGTAATTTGTAACATGCCCTCTTTGCCTTGATTTTGTTTTGTACTACTTCACTCCACCACCAAGCTTCTTTTTGTGCCGGTACACCTCCCTTAGATACCCCTAACACATCTTCGCCACTTTCCTAATATGTATAGCCATATTGTTCCACATATCAGAGGGTGTGCCAACATAATTCCAAACATCTCCTTGAAGGACTTTTTGTTTAAATATATCTTCTTTCTCACTTTTGATGTTCCACCATTTAGTCCGAATAGCTCGATGCACTCTTTTCTTCTTTGTCCATTTTTTTATTTGTAAATCCATAACTAAAAGTCGATGTTGGGTGGTTAAGCTTTCTCCTGGAATTACCTTACAATCTTTACAACACGCTCTATCTTTTTTTCTACAAATAAAGTAATCAATTTGTGTTTGTGATAAGCCACTCTTATAAGTAATTAAATGTTCATCTCGTTTTTTTGAAGATTGTATTGACTATAAAGAGATCAAATGACATAGCAAAATTTAAAATCTCCCTACCTTCCTCGTTTATATCCCCATAACCAAAGTTTCCATGAATCCCTTGATATCCTAATGCCTCTTTACCGACATGTCCATTTAAATCTCCTCCTAAACAAATCATCTCCCTTTGTGGAATCTTTTGAAACACCTTATCTAACTCTTCCCAAAAAACTGTCTTTATACTATCTTCTAGTCCTACTTGGGGTGCGTAAGCACAAACTATATTCAAAACCTCTACTCCTAACACTAATTTCAATGTCATGATTCGGTCACCATATCGTTGTATGTCTACTACACTCTCCTTTAAATCTTTATTTATGATAATACCAACTCCGTTTCGGGCCTTTTCTTTACCTGAGTACCATAATTTAAAACCTGTATCCTCTATCTCCTTTGCTTTTTCTCCAACCCATTTTGTCTCTTGTAAACATAGAATATGAATCTTTCTCCGAATCATAGTATCTACCACCTCCATTAGCTTACCCGATAATGTTCCGATATTCCAAGAACCAATACGAATCTTATTTTCTAGGACTAGCTTTCTTACCCCCCGCATCCGTCCATAATCAAAATGTGGAGACCCTCTCTGAAAATTTTTCACTACATTCGGGCGGCAATGTAGCGGGACTAACTTCTTTACCCACACCCATCCATGATGTGGGAACCCTCTCTGCAATTGATTCACTACATTCGGGCGAAAATGTAGTGGCCCTTGCTTACTTCTTACTGCATTCGGGCTCTGCAGCACGTCGCTAGGCGGGGACGCCCCAAAGCAATGCTCATAATTTTTGTAATCCATGTTGTAGAAATCCGACGAAGTTTTACGCTGGCTGTCGGAAGCCTAACACAACCCTCCTCCTTTATCCGGGCTTGGGACCGGCAATGCAAGGGTGATCCCTTACATGGGCGGAGTTAAAGGGGTAACCAGGTGCCCGTGGGAGTCGAACTCTCGCCTGACTTAACGGTGGAAAGCGTTCTACCATTAAGCCAGGCATCGATATTACATGGGCGGAGCTAAAGGGGTAACCGGTAAGAAGGTTAGAAAAACTAAATTTAGAAAGTATTAAAAGAGGTAGAGGACGACCACAAAAGTGTTGGAAAGAAACAATAAAGAATGATCTAGCTTATTGGGAGTTAACTGCTAACATGGCACATGATAGGGATCTGTGGAAACAAAGAATCCATGTAGCCGACCCCATCTAGTATGGGAAAAGGCTTAGTTGTTGTTGTTTGTTGTAGAGTTGGTATTATTATAAATAAGGATTTAAGGGATAGTAAGTAGACATACAACGGCATGACGATCAAATTATGATAGTGAAATTAGTGTAAGGAGTAGAGGCTTTGAATAGAATTTGTGTTTATGCACCTCAAGTAGGACTAAAATATAGCATAAAGAAGGCATTTTAGGAGGAGTTAGATAAGATAATTTAAAGAATTCCATAAATAGAGATAATTTGTTTGGGAGGAAATCTAAATGGGCATATGGGTAAAGTGACATTAGGATATCAAGGTATTTATGAAAACTATGGTTTTACTCAGTGTTGTTCGACGCGTATTGTATCGTGTATCATTTTGGTCCACGATACGGGCGTATTGTATCGTACTTTAATATTAAAAAATTAATAAAAATCTTTAAAAAATAAGAAAAAATTAGAAAAAACCTGATAATTGTAAAGAATTCATATAATGCAAAGTTTAGTATATATTGATCATTCACCATTGAACAATTGAAAAAAATTTACATATTTTGAAGCAAAAAATGAAATACATTTACATTTACATATTGTAATCAGAATCATCAACTAAATAATCTTCATCTTCTCCTTGCTGAAGATCCTAACCACCTTCTTCTTCAAAATCAAAATCTTTATCTCCTTGATGATGTTGTTATGCTCCTTCCAAATTAATCCATGCAATGTCTTCTTCGGTTATGAGTGCATTTTCTTCGTTATCTTCTATAATCTACTCCTCTAATATATCAAAATTAACAAATTGCTATCTTTGTACATATAGTTGGCACATTTGTTCATTTTCATATGTGAGCAAAACGATGAGCTCAATTTCTTTGATTATTGAGTCTATGACACCCCAGTGATGTGATATTATTACTTGATGATATCTTCTTTTTCTCTTACTGGAGACTAGCTTTTTAACTAATACTTGAAGTGGTTTGAAACACAAGGATGATGGATGAATGTTGTGGGTCAAAATCAGGTCATTTGATTACTTCTGAGTTGCTTGATCGAAATAGGAATTTTGGATGTGTAACTATGATGACATGCTCACTTCACAAGTTGTGCTAAGCCTCACACACGTTGATCATGTTCAACTCAATAGAAGACGTGTAAGGTGAACCCTAAAATAGTGAAGCTATAAAATGCCCACTCAATGAACTAAGGCAACCAAATTGTTCTTCATTGTTTGCGATTTCTTGAAATTAGAAACTGGTAGCAGAAATATACCTAAAAGTTGGCAATAGAAAGAAAAATGATTTTATCACAATTCTTATTTGTTCATAAATTATTCTTCAACAACAACAACAACTAAGCCTTTTCCCATACTAGACGGGGTCGGCTAAATTCATAAATTATTCTTATTCAATAAAATTCTTATAAACTAACCCGAATTTACACGTTACACGCATGCAACTTGCAATACCAAATGAGCATACCGGAGAATGCCTTGGGGAGAAGTGAAGAGAGGCTAACAGAGGCACTTTGGTTGCGCGATACAGAGGCCTATATCGTATCGTGGCGTTCCACGATACGGTGCGATACAGATAACACTGGTTTTACTGACTTAAATAAAGAAGGTAAGGATATTTTAAATTTTGATATGGCATATCTCTTTGTAGCCTTTCATAAAACAAGTTGGACATTTAATTACTTATAAGAGTGGATTGTTACACACACAAATTGATTATTTTGTTTGTAGGAGAAAAGATAGATCATTTTGTAAGGATTACAAGGTAATTTTAGGAGAAAACTTAACTACCCATTGTCAAATTTGAGTTGTAGATCTACACAAAGAGACAAAGAGTAGATAGAGCTACTGAGACTAAAGAGTGGAACCTCCGAAATGAGAAAGAATAAATATTTAGAAAGAAAGTTCTTAAAGGAAATGCTTAAAATTATATAGGTATAACTTGTGATATGAGGAATGATATGGCTAAGCATATTATGAAAGCGACAAAAGATGTTTAGGTGAATCCAAGGAAGCGTACCAGCACAAAAGAAACCTCAGTGGTGGATTGAAGTGTTTAAAGATAAAATTAAGGTAAAGAGGGCATATTACAAATTGCGTTATGTCAACAAGATGGATGAAACTTGGGAGGCTTATAAGAAGGTATAGAAAGAAGCAAAAAGGTCGTCAATGAAGAAAAAGTCAAAACTAGGGATGATTTATATAAAAACTCAACTCAAAAGAAGGTAAAAGAAATATTTTTTGGATAACTAAAGTTAGAGATAAGAAAGCTAAGGATCTTACTTTTGTTAGATATATCAAAGATCAGGATGAAAAATTCTAGTGACAAGTGATGATGTCATGAAAAATTTATTTTCATAAGTTTTTTAACAAAAATATAGGAGTAGAGCTAACAAACTCAAAAGAATATATAAACCGTAATTTTTACCGATATATTCAACAATATTCTTAAAGAAGTATAAGAAATTCTGGGAGAGATGAGTGCTACTTGGCTTAAAAGATTATTTAATGAAATATGAAGAAACCAAAATATATTTAAGAAATGAAGGAAGAACACAATTATACCCATATACAAGAACAAGAGAGATATTCATAATTGTGTGAATTATCAGAATATCAAGTTGATGACTATTTTTAATGAACTCAGAAAATCATATTTGCTCATTTACATGTAATTCTTAAGTAAATGACAGTAAAAATGAGGATATTTGCTTAAGTAAATATTACATATAAATAAGCATTAATAATATAATATTACAATGTATGCATATATTATGCATACACTAAATACTGTGGGCTGGGATGCTATGTTGCCCAATGAGCTATTGCATGCACTATATCTCACACAACGCACAATACTATTAACAACATTGATTGGAAGGTCTATCCTTGGGAGGATTTCTTTTTCCTCTTTCGAAATGCCTTGGGATAAAGCTACAACGCCTTGATTCCACAAGATCCGAGCAAGAGAATCGAGGAGAAAGCAATGAGAAAAGTTATGTCATGCAAGCACTACTAAGAGGATAGGGAACTCATGTTGGATACTCTGACACCTGGCCAGGCATTTCTGAGTACCTTTCCCATGTCCGACAGTACTAACTATTTTAGAACTCTTAACCAATAACTGCGTGGATCATACTGGGGACTAAAATGGACTTGCATGTTCAAAGAGTTCTAACTTAAGTTTTATTACTACTTTATTATTGATAATAACTAATGGAAACTGAGCTATTATTCAAGTTTAACAAGATATTATCATTTATTTAAAATAATGTAAATAATGTATACATCTATATCACCTTAGTGGATATACATTCTCAAATAAATGTATCATACGCCTACAATCTCTGGAAAGTTTATCTTAAATAGTTTCTAACCTTTATGAGCGATTCACTTGACTTCCTTAACATCAGTCATCTCGCTTCTCTTTACTAGATCATTAGCATATCTTTTATGTGGTTCAGATATGCTCGCATTGGTGTAGGAGACAGGTGTTGCTATGTTGCAAGGTGGCAAACAACCTTTCCTTGTTCTCCCCTTTGGCCTACTGTCATTCTCTTTGCTTCTTTACTCCTTTCCAATTGTTGGCCTTTCCCTTCATTGCTGGCTCACCCTAGCTCCTTATGTCTAGAAAACAGCACCCCGCTTCATGCATGCTATTCTTCTTCCCAGTCTGTTTACTATTTGTTTATTTGCTTGGGAGCATGTTGGTTCGAAGCAATTATTGGGATGTAGTTCTTGGTCATCTTTAGGGAAACTAAGACTGATATTCTTCAAGGGCCTTATAAGTGTTCTCATCATAGTCATTGTTCTTGGGATTTTCTCAAGAACGTTTATCTTGGGAGAAATTCTCAAAGAAATGGGTTTTCTTGGAAATTTTAAGGAAAAACTTGGACACAATAAAATAATTTGCATTAAAGAAAGTGAAGGAGTTAGAAAGAAGAGGCAATATTACATTCTTTGGAATACATTGAAAAGCTACATAGGAAAAGCATTTAGGGAAGAAACATTAGAAACGGGTGTCTTGAACATATTTAGATTAATAAAAGAATGGATACATGTTGCAAACAAAAACCTGGAAACATTTCCCCCCTAAGATTTTCAATTTCTGATGAGATTTTTTTAAGCTAACCATTTCCTCGTGCATGAAATTGAAGATCCAATAACTAAATATACTTCTATTGTAGATATTGGTCTCTCAAGCTTTAACCTATTAGTCTATTGTAGCTGAGAAAAGAGCTTTTATATTTTTCAGATATTAAAAAGCTATTGTTGATAATTCTGTGATACATATAATTCGTGTTTGTCGTGCATGTGATTAATATCTATGGCATTTCTGAGTTATGACCATTTGTATTTCTGCTTGCCTTTGTAGGTATCGAATACAGAGTGACAAAAGAGTCGCTGTCTGCAGCATACACCCTTCTGAACAAGCAACTTTGCAATGTTTGGGCTGTTTGAAGGCGAAGTTACCAGTGGCAAAGAGCTACCACTGTACTGCAAAATGTTTTTCAGATGCATGGCATCATCATCGTGCTTTACATGACCGTGCTACAAGTTCTTCAAATGAAAATGGTCCAGAAGAGGAAGATATGTTTGGTAGAATCTCTAGTGGTGGATCTGGCATTCTTAATGCATCTGGAGGGTTGGGTGGGTCAACCTCAGCTACCAGTCAGAGCCCAAACTTGAATAATGGTTCTGTTCCTGTGTATCCAGTACCAGTTCCAGAAAGAAGTGGAGGCGAAACTTGGTATGAAGTGGGGCGATCAAAAACATATACACCAACAGCTGATGATATTGGGCACGTACTGAAGTTTGAATGTGTGGTAGCCGATGTGGATACCAGAATACCAATGGGCCCAATTAGTACACTTTTGACCTCACGTGTTATTCCAGCTCCATCTCCTACTCCTCGTCGTGTGATTCCAGTAAATGATGTTGCAGTCCACTTGGATTCAGATGTTCGCAGTGTATCTTTAGGAACTTTCTCTGTTCTTTCCTACAATATTTTATCAGATGCATATGCTACGAATGAAACATACAGTTATTGCCCATCTTGGGCCCTTTCATGGTCATATCGGAAGCAGAATTTATTACGAGAAATTGTTGGCTATCATGCAGATATCTTTTGCCTTCAGGAGGTACTGTACATGAAGTTGTGAGTTGTTATTACTCTTAAGGATTGCACTCGAGTTATGTACTTGGTCTCTTAGTGAAAAGTTGGCTGAATTGCTTCACCTGTTGCATCTTTGTATTCCTATAGATTGTTAAGCTGAAATTAGTTTTGAACCATGCGCTACTGTGTTACTTTGCAAACTTTTAATGTCTTGGATCAAGTTAGAATTAACATACAATAATTACATGTTGGGAAAAGAAAACACAGAAAATAACAAAAATTAGGTAATGCTCAATGATGCTGGAGACAAGATTTCCAGCAAACGGCAGGTTTTTATTTTGACTTCATTAATTTCAAACCGATCATAATGGTGAGCTGCTGGAAATATTGTAGAGTTGGCAGGGAGAGTCGTTGCAAAGGTCTACTGTTTAGGAACTAGATACTTATAATATGGGTACTCATTTTTCCCTTCCTTTTTACTTTCTAGGGAAAACTAAATTGCTTTCTGCTGACAGCCATGAGTAAATTTTAAGCATGAGAGAATTACATGAGCAAATTTTACTCATCTCATCTGTTCCACAGTTTTTGACTGTACATCTCCAATGTGATTCACTCCTCTTGTGTTAGCTATCGTGCAATTTAAATATTTTTCACATGAGAGCTGTTTCTTTGGACCTCAGATATGTATTAGCTGTTATGTCTATATGAATTACCGGTTTAGCTGTCTTTTGTGAATATAAAAATGTATTTAGTAGTTAAACATCCAATTTATAGTAGGCTTGAGGGGTTTAAATTATTCTTTTTCTTCTTGTGTTGTGCATTGATATATTATTATCTTATTAGTAACTTCATATCTAAGTAGCGCACACACTTGTTCTTCTGAACTTGCAGTTTGATCACACCCTTGCACCCTCACCGTGACTGACAAAATATCAGGATGCACAATCTTTTGATTTTCAACTAATACAATATCTGCATGCTTCCAACGTGTGCCTACAGGTACAGAGTGACCATTTTGAGGACTTCTTTGCTCCGGAGTTTGAAAAGCATGGCTATGTATCTGTTTATAAGAGGAAAACAGCAGAGGTTAGATTTGACTTTGCTTACTATGAATACCAGAAGCGTTGCTTTCTTAATATACTCTGTGGTTCACAGGTTTTAACCAGTGGTGTTCGCCCAGTGGATGGTTGTGCAACATTTTTCCGGAGAGATCGGTTCTCGTTAGTCAAAAAATATGAGGCAAGTAGTCTTACAAGACAACTGCATACTTGAATTTACACTAACTCTGTTTGTACAGGTTGAGTTCAATAAGGCTGCACAGTCTTTGACTGATGCTTTGGTTCCACCTGGCCAGAAGAAAGCTGTTGCTCTCAGTCGGTTGCATAAGGTGCTTTCCTTTCTTATGTTCTATGAGCATATGTTTTTCAGAGTTTGACATTCTGAACTGTTTTTAGGATAACATTGCTCTCATTGTGGTTTTGGAGGCAAGGTTTACTAACGACGTGATGGATACTTCTGGCAACAGACAGCTTCTGTGTGTGGTGAGGAACTCACCATGGACCTGAAATCCTTCTTTTGCTTCTGCCTCATGTCCTATGTTGCATGTGCATTTGGGTTCACAACTCGCTGTCATTTTTCATTTCAGAGAAAGAAATGTAGCTATTGCTTTTCCTTTCTGCAGTGGAAGACATGTTTGTGTGTTACTATTTTGCTACATTCAAGTGTACTAAAACCTCTAGTAGCAACCACCTATTCTTTACATTTTTCTTTTTCTTTTTTGGATATCCTAACAAATATATGGTATATGATATGTTTAGCCAAAAGCATGTTTAGAGTGTACTGTGTATAGGGAGTAAATCTCTTTTGAGTTTCACGTTCATTGGTCTGCATTGTTAGTAAATGAAAAAAATTCTGCTTCTGTGTTGATCCCAAGCTTCCCAAATGCATATCAGAAATGGTGTTGATGAACAACAGAGATGTAACAATGGCTAGGATAAAAGGTCACAGTCACGTGAAGCTGCAGCAGTTGAAAATCCCATGTATGTCATTATAACAGGTAGCGGGGAAGTTAGCATAGTGCCTCAATAGAGCTTCAGTGGAGATATAGTGGAAACATGGCAGATTTTGTGGAGCACCATCTTTGAGACACCTTACCTTACCTAAGCCTTTTTCCCGAGCAAGGCTTGGTCGGCTAGAAGGTGCAACAAGAGGACTTACTAGGAGATGAGCATCCCAATGCTATTATTTGCCCAATTGTGCTTAACTTCGGAGTTCAGATGGATCTGGTGCACTAATGCTGGAAAAGTTGCACACTTAAAGACTCGACAAAGTTCTGTGCTGGCTGTCGGCTACCGAACGCAACCCTCCTCCTTTATCGGGACTTGAGAGGGGCCATGCATGGGTAGCCAATGAGACGCCAATATATAACCCATTAAGCAACAGACAAGTTATATATACAATTGAAGATAAAGAAATATACAATTGAAGATAAAGAAATCAGGGAACAAAATAAAATATTTTACAAGGTGAAGTCTGAAGATTACACATATAAACTATACCTCAAATAACGATATATGCTATAATATATGAATAGAACACTAGGAACAAAACAGAAATATACATCATAAGCTCAAGACTAACAAGATTGCTTTAAGCTAATAACCAAACAATGTAATAATTTAAGTACAATAACAAGTTATCAACTATAAGATATTCATCGCAGGGTCCACAACCATAGTCTATAATTTAGGAAAGTCTAAAAGACATGTAAGGTCAAATGTCCTTTGCATGTCACAAGAAATAGAATACATATTATACAACAACAACTAAGCCTTTTTCCATACTAGATCAAGTCGGCTATATGGATTCTTTGTTTCCAAAGAGCTCGATCCTATGCCATGCTAACATTCAACTCAACAAAAGTTAGATCATTCTTTATTGTTTCCTTCCAACAGTGTTGTGGTCTTCCTCTTTCTCTTTAACACTTTCACTATCTTGTTTCTCATACATTCTTACTGGAGCTTCTTTTGGTCTTCTTTTCACATATC
Organism: Brasenia schreberi; assembly: GCA_036023115.1. Lineage (NCBI taxonomy): Eukaryota > Viridiplantae > Streptophyta > Magnoliopsida > Nymphaeales > Cabombaceae > Brasenia > Brasenia schreberi. The sequence goes on from JAYKKT010000037.1 coordinate 2,947,606, forward strand.
CAAACCATCTTAAACAATTTTCTATCATTTTATCATTTATTAGTGCCACAATTTGTCTTTGATAATTTCATTACCAATACCATGTTTTCTTGTGTGACCACAAATCTACCTCAACATCTTCATTTATGTCACAGACATCTTTTGCATAACTCTCCAAGACTCAACACCATATGACATAGTGGGTCTAATTGTTGTTCTATGATATTTATGTTTAAACTTTAATGCTACCTTCTTTTCATACAAAATACATGATGCATCTCTTAATTGACATCTCTATTATTTTTTCCACCATTCTAAAAACTGATTATAAGTATTTAAAACTTTTCTTTTAAGAGATGTAATGTGTGTCAATCTTAATTTCTGTAAGTTGTAGTAACCAAATGATCATGCTTACATTCCATATGTTTTATCTTTGTTTTACTAAGTCGAAAGCCTTTATTTTTAATGTTTTTTTATAGTTCCAATTTCCTTAGATTTATCTACTAGCGCAATTTCATTGCGAATAATATACACCAAGGTACTTCATCTTGAATATGCTTTTGTTAAATCGTCAATGACCGAGATAAAAAGATACAGACTTAAAGTTGGACCTTGTAATTCAATATTAACTTCAAAGAAATCCGATATTCCTTCACGAGTCCTTACACATGTTTGTGCACCATCTTATATATGTTTTATAAGATTGATATACATCAATAGAATACGTCTCTATTCCAAAGTTCTTAAAAGAATATCTCTTGACACCTTATTGTAAGCTTTTCTCTAAATCAATAAATACCATGTCAAGGCTTTTTTCTTTAAAATGTTCTGTAAAATATCTCAACAGGTGAATAGCCTCAATATTAGATCTCCTTAGCATGAACCTAAGTTGATGCTCCGTTGTACTTGATACTTGTTTTAAACTTCGTTCAATAATTCTTTTCTATAATTTCATTATATGACTCATAAACTTGATACCTGATAATTTGTACAGTTTTGAATTTCTTCCTTGTTCTCCTATATGGGCATAACTTTGCTCTTCCTCCATTCATCAGGTGTCTTTTAGTTTCTCTATATTTTATTAAATAGCTTTACAAGCCAAGTGAGGACCATCTCTCCTAGGATTTTTCATACTTTTATATGAATATCTTTTTGTGTCTCTTTGACTTCATTCCTTTGAATACATCAGTATAAATTAAGCTTTAAAATACATAATTATAAAGACATTGTAAGTTTAGATATCATATTGCAAAAAATGCACATTCAATAACTGCATTTGTTAGAACAAGTATAAGCTTCTCAAACTATGTTTCGTCAAATGAGATAACAGAAACTGAAAGTATTTTATTTCGTTCACAGTAAATGAAATAAATAAGCAATATTTAGTATGGACAAGATAAGGCAAAAAGGAAAGGAAAAAGCAAGCAGCAAGTCAAAAAGGAAGATGAATTATAATGATGATAATGACTGATAAAGTGGACTTAGCTGACTAAGCCGTTGTTATGGCAGACCTGATAGACATAGTTGTGTACAACTTTGTCATCACCAAGTGACATCCACCTTAGTAGTGGTGGATAAGGTTGCTATGTCTACTGCTAGTCTGCTATATCACACAATTGATTAATATTAATCCCATCCTTCATTTGCTGAAATTCACCTGCATGAAGGTGGAATTTGTGTGTATTCGCAAGCACATATGTGCGCATGTGGTGTACTTGAGCTCATTACAAATGCTTCCAACTCTGGTTGCAGGCAAATACGCATGTCAATGTCCATCACGATCTAAAGGATGTGAAGCTATGGCAGGTTAGCATGCTTTTCTTTGTATGATGCTGTTTATAATAATCAGAAATAGCTTATTTTATGTGCTTAATCATATAGGTGCACACACTTCTAAAGGGACTTGAAAAGATTGCGGTTAGTGCAGATATTCCAATGCTCGTTTGTGGGGATTTCAATTCCATTCCTGGAAGGTCTTTGCTTGCTCAATGTCATCTTTGGTTGCTTATTTTCTTAGATTTTCATTTTGACTCTTCATATTTTGATATTTCTCATTTGAACAGTGCTCCACATGCACTTTTGGCAATGGGTAAGGTTGATCCAGTGCACCCAGACTTGGCTATTGATCCTTTAGGAATCCTGCGTCCACCTAGCAAGCTGACTCACCAGCTTCCACTGGTAACGGTTTTGAAACACCTCATTTGTCAGATTCTGTATTTTGCATTGTAACAACTTGATACAGGTCAGCGCATACTCATCATTTGCAAGAATGGTGGGAGTTGGTGCAACTTTGGAGAACCAAAGAAGAAGAATGGACCCAACAACAAATGAACCATTATTTACAAATTGCACGAGAGATTTCACTGGCACCCTTGATTACATTTTCTACACTGGTAATCCTCCATAGTCATGGAAGTTGACATGCATTCTTGGATATCACTGTCCTGCATCTAAAATTTCCATTTGCTCACTAAAGGGTTCTATTCCTGACCGGCTTTCTTTGCTGTAACTGCAAAAATTCAGAAGTTTTGTTTCAGAGATCTAATATGCTCCATGATTGTATTTATCCACTACAGCGGACTCATTGATGGTAGAGTCATTACTGGAACTTCTGGATGAAGAAAGCCTTCGAAAAGACACAGCCTTGCCATCTCCAGAGTGGTCTTCTGATCACATAGCCCTGCTAGCTGTATTCCGCTGTATGCCCAGACCTCGGCGTTAAGATATGATGTAAGGTCTTGGTTGTTCTTCTTTCTTTGCAACACAATATTTCTTGATTCTGCCTTTAGTTGACTTTACGGTAGTGTTATTCTATATTCCCGTATCAGAAGGTTTTAAGTATTAATCTGATTGTAGATGCAGACTGATGAGTATCAGTATTGTGGATAAGAAGGATACTTATCCCAACGTACATTAACTGAAAGAAGATTAATGATCAACTAACTACCTTTTGACTAAAATTGTTAAGATTTCTATCTATATGCTATATGCTATTACTTTATTTAAACTATTTTATAAGTTGGTTACTTTTGGGGGCTTCTGTACATGGAGAGATATGTACCCGCTCTTTTACTTTTATCATTGAATTATGTTTTATATTGCTGTAATTTTTTAATGAACAACAACAACTAAGCCTTTTCCCATACTAGACGAGGTTGGCTACATGGATTATTTGTTTCCATAGAGCCCTATCATGTTCCATGTTAGCAGTTAACTCAACAAAAGCTAGGTCATTCTTTATTATTTCTTTCCAACACTTTTGTGGTCGTCCTCTACCTCTTTCAATACTTTCAAAATTTAGTTTTTCATACATTCTTAGAGGCACTTCTTTTGATCTTCTTTCTATATGTCCAAACCATCTTAAACAATATTCTCTTATTTTATCCTTTATTGGTGCCACACCCAATTTGTTTCTAATAACCTCATTATGTATAAGGTCTTTCCTTGTATGACCACTCTATCTCAACATCTTCATTTCTGCCTAATACATCTTTTGTACATGTTGATGATTAATGACCCAACACTCAAAACTATAAAACATGGTAGGTCTAATCGCTGCTCTATAATATTTACCTTTTAACTTTTATGATATCTTCTTGTCACAAAGAATACGAGATGCTCCTCTCCATTTAACCAACCTGCATTGATTCTATGCGTAACATCTCCGTCAATTCTTCCATCACTCTGAAAAATTGACCCTAGGTATTTAAAACTTTCCTTTTGGGGGATGCAATGTGTGCCAATTTTAATTTCTATGTTCTCTCAAGTAACCATCTGATCAAACTTACATTCCATATATTCTGTCTTTGTTCTACTAAGTCGGAGGCCTTTGCTTTCTATTGTCTCTCTCCATAGTTCCAATTTTCTATTAACTTTTTCCTTAGACTCCTCCACTAACACAATGTCATCTGCAAATAACATACACCAAGGTACTTCTTCTTGACTATGTTTTGTTAACTCATCAATCACTATTATAAATAAGTATGGACTTAAAGTTGATCATTAATGTAACCCAATATTAACTTCAAAGAAGTTTGTCCTTCCTTCATGAGTCCTCACATATGTTTTTGCGCCATTGTACATATCTCCTATAAGGTTTATGTATGTCAATGTGATACCTCTTTTTTGATGAACGTATATAGTTATTTAATAATATCCGGAAACAGTAATTATTTGTACATGTCTAAGTGGACCAGCCCAACATGTGTTCTGTTTGCTACTTATGACCTTTGTCCTCTTCATTGGAGTTTATTTTATCTCCCTTCATTGGTGTATGGAGGTTTCCTAGGATGCTTATTAGGTAAGGTCAACTATGTCCTATTTTGGTACTTTTGCTCTACAAAGAAGAAACCAATTTGCTTTGCTATTTTGCCATTCTCCATTTACTTTACTGGTTTTTATTTTCAGCCCTGGCATCCACTTGATTGGACCACTCTTGTCTATGGTTTTCTTTCAATAACCCATTTCTCAATGTTTTATGTGGTGCTAGTGACTTTTCTATTTTCAGCACATGCAAAGTCTAGGCATAGTTTTGAATAGGGAGATCTCCATGATTTCTGCTAGTACATTCTTATGCATAACTGTGATTAGTTCTACTTTTCTCTCATATTTCTGTTGAACCTTGTATCAAGCCTTTGTTTTCGGGGGGGATTTTAATTGGACCTTCTTCCTTTTCCTCACTTTGCGTCGTTAATAATTTACTGGCAGTTTTCTGATTTTTCATCCGTGGCTGTTAAACGTAGTGTTTATGATGACTGCAATGTGAAGTTTTGTTTTCCATTTGTCGGAATGCATTGAAGTTAACTGTGCCCTTTCTTTTCTTTATACTAATAGTGAATCGATTATCTCTTTCTTCCCCATCGTCATATATCATTGGTATCTTTTCTTCCTGTTCTCTGATATGCTGGTTACTCAACATTGTCAAATGCTGCTGGAAGTTCAGACTCTTCTAGTTGCTCCTAAGTGTGGTTTTGAGTTGTTCAGTTATCTTTCAAACATAAGTTATAATTTTACAAGGTCTCACCTTTACATAACTGGTCCCAACTCAAATAAAGCGGGGTTGCATTAGGTGGCTGATAACCAGCATAAACTTCGTCAATTCGTTTTCCATGTTGGTAGATATTTCCATCACAGTACATCAAATCTCATCAGAATTCTGAAGTTCGGTATGCTTGGCAAGGATAGCAACAGAATTTAGTGACTTCTAAGGAAGTTTGTGTTGCATGTACCGCTACCTAGTATGGGAAAAGGTTTGTTAAGGTTAAGATCAAGGTACATGGTTAATGATTTCATTAACAATTGTTAAAATGCTATAAAGTGATTTCTGTGCAATTCACTAATTAAGCTTTATGGAAGTGCAGACTACAACTTAACATTGTAAATGCTGATTGGAATTATTACTGGCTGAGCTTTTAACTTGGGTGTGCATGTAACCTATTTTAAAAGTTTTCTTGTGTCCATGGACATGCTGGAAGTTAACTAGTCGTTATTGCTTTTATGTATCAGACCTGTATAGAACAACTGGAAGAGGTGTGGCCGTGCATCTGATGAAGAGGATGCCCATTGACTAAAATGTTTTAAGGTGGATCATTTCCTCGTTTCATTTATGATGCTTCATTCAGGGTGTTTGATCTGGTTGTATTCTTCTACTTTTTGGTCCATAGAAAATTATGAATCCTATCTTCAAAATTCAAGCAGCTCCTCTGCGGACAATTGTAATCTAGTTTCTTTTTTCAATCATGGCTGCATGTTTGGTTTTCTCATATAGTTTTTTGTACAAGTAAAAAACATAGAGCTCAATTTGAGCAAGTATCAATTGACAAAGCCGCTTAGAGCTGTTAATTCTGGTAAACTGGAGCCACACTATGTGCACTTTATTGCTTTCTTTTAAGCTACGAGGTTGATATTCTGACACTGTTCCTTGTATAGTACACCACACATAACCTCATTCAAACACTCTCTGGAGAGGGCCCTTAGGCTATGTCAATTGTGGTAAACAGGGCACAAACAATGTGCATTATGCTCTTTGTTTATCGTGCAAGTTTGATGTTTTAACATAGTTCTTTCTGCAAGGGACTATTTTATTGGAAGGCTTCTGCAAGGCATAATATTTAAGCTCATCTTGTGCAACTATAAGTGAACCTAGCACAGAGTATCAATGAAAACAAATGTTCCTTAGAGCTTTTGACCTGGTGAACAGGGCCAGAATGTGCGTCTTTTGGACCTATAATGAATTGATTGTCTTACTCCCACAGTTGCTGCTTTGGTTCTTCCTTTCTAATAGCCATTTGCCTGAACCCACCATGTTTCCTAATCAATGTAAGTTTTGCAGCAGGTCCCCTATCACACAATGTAACTATGTGCGATTATCGTATTTGGTATGATACTTTGTTTTATCTTTAGTTAATTAGAATTAATTTTCAATATAAAGGATCAAACTTATCAATAGATCGAAGTATGATACAATGTAATACATTGATGTCTTACATCAAAATGATACAGGTATCTTACTCATATTGATCCATTTACGAGTATATGATATCATATTGGTATTGGGTATTCATAACATAAGAGTTATGGCACAAGGGAAAACTAGCTAAAATGCTGAAAGCGTGCACAATGAGCAATTAACCTGGTTAAGGGGTCAGCTTGCAAGTTGAAGGGTGTGGGTTTGATACCCGCGGCGTGCATCTGGACATGGTGGATTGCAATTTGACGCTTGTCCTCCAAACCATGTTTTACATGTTCTTCTGTAATTAGCTTGTTAAACTAATCTTTCGTTTGCAATTAATATCTAAAACCAACTTGTATCTTCCATGTGAAGCAAGCTATAATGATGTCAACTATGATAAAGAAAACCAATTTGAGCATTCTTTTGCCCTGAATAACCCGGCTCGGACCCGCTGAGTCAGAATTGGCTGAGCTGGGGTCAAATCTAAATCCAACTATTGCTTTTGTCTCACCAAAGAAAAACAATGGCTTGCTGAGTAAAGTGTGGCTTGTGGATAAGCTAAAGCTCAGTGGGACAGGGCTCCTAACCTTTATCAGCTAATATGGATTGTGACACAATAAAAACAAGTTGCTAATTAAAATTCGAGGATATTTTTATATAATAATTGAGTCTAGGCTTGATCATTTGGTACATCCATTGATGGTTATCGAAACAAGAATCACACTGGCACGTTTGATACACAGAAACACTGGTAGTAGCTGAAAGAGTTCCGCTTCAACTATGAATCCCAAAAGGCCTTCTAGGTTCTGTATCTCTGCGTAATACATGAAAAAAGAAAGAGAACTAAAAGGACCTGAAATCCATAGTTCTACAAAAAGATTAATGAACGTCACTCTAACACAGGGCTGAATTAGACAAGCTGAACATGCTTTTTTTTCTTCAAGGCGAATACAACTGCTTCTTAATGTTAAAAATGTAAAATTTTGAACCTATAACTTTAGCTAGAATTTGATTTCTTGATTATAAAATTGTCACAACGACAACATTTCATGCATTTCTTGTAAAGTTAAAAGATATAATCGGTTAATTACATCATAACACCCAATTCATTGGTTTAACATGGTTCTCTTTAACAAACATATGACATATAAGCACCGGACACACACACACACAGAGGTTGTATATGCTTAACTAAATGAACTAATACCAGCTGAACCAAACAAAACATGCATTGTCCATGTTGAGCTCATATAGCCTGACCAGCGAGCTCTGGTTCGAACGTGAATGAGCCAAACTGCGAGAAGTTTGGTTCATTTGTCTGCGAGAATTTGTAACTAAATTTGGGTGCCAAAGACGCTGAAAGGAAGAAGAAAACGGTATTGCTTTGAAAACTGGAATTTCTTCAAGCGTGTGTGTGTTGTGTTGAGTCAAATTAAGAGGAGAAAAAGGAGGGGCTAACATCTGCGAGGGTCCTTATAGACAAAGATGTAATTTAGCAATGGGTAATTCCGTCAAAAAACTGAAAACTCAAGAAGGACGTGTTGGGATCACAAGGACATGCACTCTGAGATGTGTCTTGGTTTCATGTTGTTGAACTTCGTAACAAAGTTTTGGAGATTATGATAATTGTCTGAAACTGAAATTGGCCTATCCAAAAGCATACATGAAACCATAGATGACCTTATGATATAACGAAAACTAGTGCAAACAATTAAAATTAAAATTGACGTGTCCGAGTCATCTTTTTAGTGTGTTGGAGACACACTTATTTAGCCAGCTGCTTGAAATATTTTCAGAAATTAAGTGGCAATTGAAATTTCTAAATGTGTGTGTGTGTGTGTGAAATGTGTGTGTGTGTGTGTGTGTGTGAGAGAGAGAGAGAGAGAGAGAGAGAAACACAAAAGCCGGAAAAGGAGTAGCCCACCGGAAACGAAGTTCTCTCTCTCTCTCTCTCTCTCTCTCTCTCGCTCGCGTATGTGTGTTTCGTCTGTTCTTTCGTTGTGCAGAGAAGGATAACGGAGAGGGAAAGAGGGAAATCGAAAAGGAGGAAGAAAGAATGAGCGTCGATCTCGTATCTTCCGACTCCCGTTCGAATCTCGACGGTCATATTTCCCAGCTCATGGAATGCAAGCCCCTCTCGGAGCAAGAGGTCTCTCTCTCTGCGTTTGTGGGTTCCACTATTTTCCCCATTTCGTTTGGTTTCTCTTCGTCAGTGTCTCTAGGAACCCTAATTTGTGTGAAATGGAAAGAAGATCTAGCGTGAAAATGCAGTTGGTCTGGTCTTGCATCGATCCGGTAGCGAGGTCCCACATTTGGCCTCCGTTTCGTTATTTGCATTCGCGATCCGGTCTCCCTCTCTGCACGTTGGGCATCTTGGTTTTTTCTGTCAGGAAACGTTCATTATTTGCTGATATTATGGTCACTTAGATGGTAAAGATCATGGTCATCATCCGCCACACGCTTCCTTTCTTTTCTTGCTTTCTCTTTTTATTTAAATCGCTAGCTTCTTTTGTTTTTGTATAATCACAGTATCTACTTTCAAAATCTACTCCTCCGATAAAGATTGATTGAACAATACATGGATTATAAGACAACAAAAGTAGTTGTACATGACGGTTTTCTGTTCCTAATTCTCTGATACTGCTTGTTCGGTCTCGCTGAACTGATAATCATTTTTTAACGTGTGGGAAGAAATGTAGGATTACGATAACATGGCCTTGGAGTGAACCTAAGCTTTTGTCTAGTCAAACTTATTCTCAAGATTCATGTGCTTGGTCATGTTCTAATTAAATGATAACCGTTTCCCCATTTATATTTCATTAAATTTCAGTTATTTTTTGCCCTAAACTTAATTTTTCTTGGTTGTTTTCCATCTCATGGCATGCTCCTTTTTTCTTTTCCTGGCATGCTGGGATTATTTTTTTGCCTATACCAAAGGTTCTGTAGTGCAGATATTTTATCGATTACTATTAGTTTATTTTTTTCCATCAAGATGATTTCTAGTATTATAGCTTGTATTTTAGGTAAGTGACATGCTGGTATCTGGGCATCGTTAATATGCACTATTTGTGATTAATTTGAAATGATCCTTTCATTTCTCTGATTATTTTCGTAAATCCAGGTGAGAACGTTATGTGAGAAAGCTAAGGAGATCTTGATGGAAGAAAGCAATGTGCAGGTGTGAATGTGATGATCTTTATTGATGGTGTTTTTTTAATTCAGTGTAGCTGTTGTCTCCAAAGACCTTCCATATGTATTCATACTTGTATTGTAATATATCTAGAGCTAGCGAATATGAGATCTTTGTGTGCTTTGTTGATCAGTGCAACATATTTCAAAATAATATATCTTTGGTAAATAGTGTGCCTTATATCTTTTCCTTTTTAGTGCATAGAAAGTCAGAAATTAGTGCACCCAGCATTTCCTAGATGTTGGCCAGGCAGAGTATTTAAGCTTTTATTTTTCTGCTCCTGGTGCTTGGATTAATGTTCTGTTTTGTTGTTTTTATTATGGGATGCCCATAACTTGCATTGATTATCTGATTATGCAGCCTGTGAAAAGTCCTGTGACAATTTGTGGTGACATCCATGGACAATTTCATGATCTTGCAGAGCTTTTTCGTATTGGAGGGAAGGTACATCAGTCTATCTCAGCATGTTCATTCTTTTGATTTAGCGGGGAAAGATTCAAATTCAAGTTAATGCAATAATCTTCCTTGATGTTGTTTTCTTTTCCAATTACTTTGCTTAATCTTTTCATAGAATTGACCTTTGGATATATGCTTTATGGGCATTGTTTAATCTACTATCAATTATGTTCTTCTGAACTTTCTTTCATAAAAAATAATGAAAGAATCCAGAATTTATCATTGTACATTTCCTCCCCCCTTTGTCTCTCATTAGAGCATGTGTTCTGTGACTTAATTTCTCAACATAAGCTTCAGTAGAGAGAAGGAACCTCAAGTGATGGTAAACAATTAGTTTTCTTTTGTCTTATTGATGTGGGAACGGAATTTACTCATTATTCTTATGGTTTTGCTGCCTGTGGTCGCTGATGCAACCGATTAATAAGTTGGATTGGCTATATTTATCACCTGAATATCGATAGACCTTTACTTGGTGAGTTAACCTATGGAAGCAAATATTTGGATTGACATATTTACAGTTTTTGGAGTTGTTTGATAGTCATCAACAGTTTTCTGAGATATTATGAATTATATATAAAAATATATAAATTGGACTTATATATAGTCTTGTCCCTGCACCATGATTTTTGAAAATTGTCATGTCTCACACTTGCACCTGTGTCTGCGCCCACACAGGTACCTATGTGACATCTTTTAAGTGTGTTTTGCTTGTTCTTTGATTCCTGCTACTTTAGAGGATTGAAATCTTCGTGTTGGTTACAATACTTTTGGATATTAACCTAGTTCTGGAGCATTTGCCTGAGCATGCTGCTTGCAAATATCTTTCTGAATTTGTTTTTGTGTTTCTTCATCAGTGTCCAGATACCAACTACTTGTTCATGGGTGACTATGTGGATCGTGGATACTACTCTGTTGAAACTGTAACAGTAAGTGATACTCAACTGCTTCCATTGCCAATCCTGGCACATACGTTCATGATGGTGTCTAGAAGGAAGATCCTTCTCTGTGTTTGGCATATCAATGTGAAGCATATGCTTGTCATGCACTTCATCTCTTGTTTCTTCTAAATGCCTATAGAAGGGAATATGTTCCACTGGAACAACACGAGGTATCAAAACAAAAATGCATAGCAACAGGGAAAACATGATCCCATGCAACTCTAATTTCTGATATTTTCTGCATTCCTTCAACCTCAAAATGATATATTGAATCTTGAATATTCAGATAATAAAGCGAGATTTAGGCATTTTGAGAAGTCATCACTGTGTCAATCCTGATTTGATTCTATGATCTTCTCAAAGCCACTGACAATTGACCATGTATGCACTTAATGTTTCTCTGACCCGTACATCAGCTGGTGTTTAGGTCAGAAAATGTCGGAAATTGGCTTCCGCATTTGGGTGTTGCTTTTATAATATCAATTAATATATTATTTCTATCATGTTTTTTGAGAATAATATAATAAATGCTACTTTGTATGTCTTGAAGATGCTGCTATGATAGTTTCTAACTTTGTTGCAGCTACTGGTTGCCCTAAAGGTTCGTTACCCTCAGAGAATTACCATCCTTCGGGGAAATCATGAGAGTCGCCAGGTAATGATTTAGAACAATATTCTGTAATAGTCTTTTAGAGTTATAACTTTAAGCGGAACATAAGTGTTTGTATACATGGTTACTTGGTTTTACATGGTGAAATATGTGAGGTTGATAATGTTTTTCCCTGACATGAGTTCAAACTTCTTTTCTTTCCATATGTGGCCTTCACATGTTTAACTTATAGGTCATAGCCTGAGCTTTCTTGGGAATCCCTTATGCTTTCTTTCTGTTCCTTTTGCAGATAACTCAAGTTTATGGGTTTTATGATGAATGCTTGCGGAAGTGAGTTTTTTATATGCTTTTGCTTTTAAATGTGATAGTTGAATGGCTATGCAAATTCCTGCTTTATTTTGATAAGTGTTTTTGGCCCATGAACGATTCTCTATTGTCTGTTTTGTATATTTACATAGTGCATCAGTACTTTTTCTGAAACTCTTGTATGGAGTTCTTTTGCACTACATTCTCTATTTGATTCCTTATGGACCAACTTCCATGTCTGCTTCCAATAGCATCGTTGGGCCTTGAAGGTGCAACTATATTTTGTGTGCAAGACTGTGATGTTGGATTGGTGCAGTATATTTTTTTGTGAACTCATTTCATTTCAGCCTACATGTATCTTTTCCAGTTTTAGGTTCTTGATCAATATGCATCTGCTGCAGAAATCATTATTCTTAAGATGTGTTGAATGTTAAAACAACTATTATCATAAGCGGACCTGGATCGATGAACTTGTCAGTGCCACCAGAAGATGAACGAGCTCATGGTTTAAGGGATGCTTTTCTGTAAGGACAAACGGACAAGGGCATCATCACCATTCTGATTGATGGCTTACAACATTGGAGCGTTTAATGGTTTGCTCTGCACTAGTTAAAGGTTAGGATGCAAGTAAGAAGAGAGTATGACAGAACAGTAAACAGAGCACACTTGGAAGGATTCTAAGCTTCAGGATTGATTGGTGCACTCTTAGCATTTTTGGTCCACTCTGTATTCTGTTTTATCTCTAGATAAAAGGTCTCACTCTTGATTGTAAAAATTTTCATATACCATTACCAGGGAAGATGTACTAGTGCTGACAAAAACCCTGTAAACAAAATTCTTTGGTGTAAACATACCTGCTGTACAACAAATAATCGATAGAATACTAAGATTCTAATGTCCTAGAGTTTTAGTTAACCTTGTGTATTTCCATGTAATAGGATTGGTTTCCATATGAAATGCTAATTTTTCTATTCTGGGTGCTAATATTGCCAGGTACGGAAGTGCAAATGTTTGGAAGATCTTCACTGACCTATTTGACTATTTTCCATTGACAGCCTTGGTGAGTTATTCAAGTTGTATGATGTTGCTCATTAATTTTCCATCCTTCATAAACCCTTTTTACTTCATTGTCTTTTCTAGGTTTCTGATCTTGATTCTATTGTGATTGCTGGTATTGATATTGTGTGTGTTGACTGATTTCTCTAACCTAAACAACTTTATCAAAGTTCAACATATTGGAGTATGACCATCTATAGCCTCCACTCTGATGTTTAATTACATTCATTCATTTAGGACTGTTGTATATGCATGTCAGTATAGGTAATGGTAATTATGGTATATGTATCTATCGTATTCACAACTGAGGCCAATGTAAAGAAAAAATGGCAGAACCTTGTGTCTTGTTGAATTTCTTTATTAGAGTTTTCTTGTGCAAAAGATATATTCCTGAAGGTATAGAAAGGATTTGTCAGACAGTGGCATTAGATGACTTTGTACACAATTTACTGCATAACCATTTGGAAGTGTGTCAGGTATTTCATTTGACAAGAAGATACCCCTATAATTGAAAGGAAAATACTATAAAGCGGCTGTAAGACTTGCTATGCCTATTTGGCCGAATGTTGGCAGTCAACCATCGACACGAGGAGGAGATATCTATGTTAGAAATGAAGATGTTAAGGTGGACGCATGGACACACTAGGAAAATATAGGATCTCTGATGGTTTTCTAGAGGAAAAGTTAAAGTGGCCCTAATTGGATGACAAATTGAGAGAAACATGCCTAAGGTGGTGGTTTGGACATGAGGCAGCTTGAATGCGCCCCAGTAAGGAGTGAGAAATTAGAGGGAAAACACCTTAAAAGAGGTAGATGTGGGCTGCATATGTGTTGGAAGGATACCATAAAACACGATCTTGACTTTTTGGAGTTAGATGCTCATTTGACATTTGATCATGCACAATGGTGATAAAGAATCCATTTAGCAGACCCCACTTAATATGGTATAAGGCTTGGATGGTTTCAGTTCTGAGAAGGGTGTCTGTCTTAGGGTTTAAATGTATATGTATGAATGCTACCTCCAGGTGTGGTGTATATGTAGCACTGTTCTACGTGTAGGGTTTTCTTGGGCTCTTCAAATAGAAACAAATGTCTTCCTAGTTGTGCCTTGTTCGCTTACATAAAACTGAAGTATATTAGATTTTTTCTATAGTTTGTGTTTGATTGAAAGTTGTTTTCTTTAAGCATTGCAGGAAGTTACCTTTTTAATAATATGATCTGTGAAGTTGAGTCAGGACTCAGGAACACTCGTAAAATGATACAAAATGGAATTTGTTAAACCTAGTTTATGACTTGACAGAAGGTAACCGCAAGGAGATAACATGTAGCTTTGTCTACGTGCAAGAACCACTAGAAGGTGCTTGTCTTCTTTTTTCTTGCTTTAGTTTTGGTCACCTATAAGTGCATATCCGTGCTCCTACATCACATGGGTTATGATGCGGGATACAACAATTTCAAAAAACTTTTTGGCATGGAGACATGTATGTACATGTATTGATGACTTTGCTGTATCCATGAATAAAACATTTGGTTAAACATGTAGTTGTTGACTCTGTAGGTGGAATCCGAAATATTTTGTCTGCATGGTGGTCTGTCACCATCTATCGAAACTCTGGACAACATACGAGATTTTGACCGTGTCCAAGAAGTCCCTCATGAAGGACCCATGTGTGACCTATTGTGGTCTGATCCTGATGATCGCTGTGGGTGGGGTATATCACCACGTGGCGCTGGATATACTTTTGGCTCGGTATTTCTTTATGCTTGCCTCCTGCTTACTACAGCCGTTTGTTCTACTGTAGTTTGTTTCTAACCTTATATACCTATGGCACAGGATATATCTGAGCAATTTAACCACACCAACAGTTTGAAGCTCATAGCTAGAGCTCACCAACTTGTCATGGAGGGTTTTAGCTGGGGCCATGTAACTCTTTGAACCCTCCATTATTAAGGAAAAATTACCCAAGTTATTATGTAACCTTATTTTATTGTTGCAGGAGCAAAAGGTAGTTACAATTTTTAGTGCACCCAATTATTGTTACCGATGTGGGAATATGGCATCTATTTTAGAGGTTGATGATTGTAAAGGGCATACATTTATCCAGGTAAATGGCATCTGCATGTACGGTTAGATGGATGTCTATATTCTACTGTTCTGTAGGCCTTGTAAATGTTTGCACTGATTCATTTTCAAATGCTATTCTTTGCAACAGTTTGAACCAGCTCCACGGCGGGGAGAGCCAGATGTAACACGCAGAACACCGGATTACTTTTTATGATGAAACTGGCTGCTGGTTACTGATCCTTTGTGGGAGTGAAAGCATACCCCGTGCCAGTTGAGGAATAGAACATGGGTACAGTTATTCGGTTATCTGATTCATTTTGGCAAGCTTATTGCTGGTCGGATCAGAGATGTAAAATTGAGTTTTTGATGAAGGCTCCTTAGTGGTTGGGTCTTAGAGATGTGCAGACTCTCGTGGAGTGAGGGTTATAGGGTAGGGTCTCTGTACCATGCCATTTCTGTAAGACATTTTCCTTCGAGGATTGTAGAGGATGATGTTATGTTTCCCTGTTAATTTTCCTAGCTTATGGACTTTTTATTTATCATGTACTTGTTCCCATCTGCGTATTCCATCGTTTTCTGCTCTATCTCTATGACATTGTTTTGTTTTTGAGCCTGCAATGGCCTCTTTCATGTATAATCTTATTTGATGAAAATAGATTATACCTGAAGGGATTGTTTTCGTCAGAAGCAAATCTGATGGCATGACGAACCATATTCTTGCTACTCTCATTGGGTTTCTCTTTCCTATAATTCTTTGGAGGCAACATATAGTTGAACTTCAATTTGATATGTTTGACAAATTGGGGAAATTGATGCAGTGAAAGCGACATTATCCCTTTAATGTGCGGTTTGAAGTGCCAGACTCAGTCACGCATAAAGGTACACGACCGTCTTCATGGATTGCCACCAATGAATGATATGGTTATTGCAATAGCTGATTTTTGCATATAGAGCGTAGGCGGTGAAGTTCTTGTACAGCCTACAGTATAGTGAAGTTGGAAGTTGGAGAATCCCTTTCAAGCCCAATAGAGACCAGGGATTGTGCACTGGTAAGTCATGATCTCATATGATTGTTGGTTTTGCTTGATGTTGAGCGAGGAGCACATAGTCATCCAATTCATATTGCTTTGAGCACATACTCGTTTGGAGTACTTAAAGCATTTCAGGTATTGAAGACAGTCACCTGCCCGGCGCTATAAAATGCCAGACCTCAGCCATGACCCCTCACCTCTAAAGATACTCCACCTTCAGCCTTGTCGTGTGGGGTCCGCCCCACTAAATCCATAAAGCAGGTAAACACACCCACAACTACTTACAATTCACCAAGTTGTTTAAATTCTCAAATCCTCTACAAAGAAATGCGTTCATATCATTAAACAAGGAATGAGCAACTGAAACATGCAATGACATGAATTAATAGACAAATTTCAGCCTATATGTTGTGCGACCATGTGTAGGTTTATGAGGCGGAACACAGAGCAAGGTGGGTAGATCTCCACCCCGGGTTTAGCTTAAAGAGAAGTAACCGCTTTGAGGAAAGAAGTAAGCTGTCACAGTTTCTTGTAAGCTGGTCCTAAACCCTCGGAAAGAAAACCCTTGGAAATCTTGTAGAGGAAACGGAAAGCCTACTGCTTTAACTAGCATATATGGTAAATTCATTCTAATTTTAGATAGATTAACATGTAGTGAGCTAAATTTTCGTAAACCGGTCATGCTCAACGTGGGTGAAGAATTCTTTTTTTTAACTAAAAGAACGGATTCTTTCAAGGGCTAGAACAATCTACTGCGAAACTCTAGGGACTGTTGAGCGTCACTTTCAGCAAGCTTGGCGGAGTATAAAAGAAAGCATTTGACTACTAAAGAGGCAGCTAAGAGTTTGGCTCTCATGGATACTATCTGAACTTCTGTTCATCATTGGTTCCAAGAGCAAAGGTCGTTCTTGGAGATTTAAGCTTGGGCTATTCCAACCCATCAACCTCTCGAAAGCTGTGGAGGGAAAGTTCGTACAAGTATGCAAAGGTCTATATATTTACTGATACTAGAATGCAACTTTACTAAAATTGGTAGAAATGATATAAATGACGAGATATTAGAAAAGTAACACAAGCAGACAACATATAAAGATAATTTCATTCTCTTCCGAGTATAAGCAAGTCTAAAAGTTCGTTAGAGAATTCAAGTCCTTGCTTTTAACAGGGAATTCTAAAACGTGTTCTGAAGATGGATTTCCTTTAGAACCTTAGATGAGAATCAACATACAGAACAAGCAATAAGATAGCTCACTTGGACAGGGGGCCAACTCACAATCTGAAGGTCATGAGCTCGATACCAGGGCATGCATCTGGGGTCACCCTCCTATTCTACCAAAAAAGAAAGATTGAGAATCAACATTGGGTTTCCTTTATATATAGACAAAACGAACTTCATAATCCTTTGTACGTCCAGTACAAAAAAAATGTGACGTCTTTGGTTTCTTCAATGATGAGTGGATGGATCAGGTTTAGAAGCAGGCAATCAGACCGATTCTTGCCTGGCCGAGGTATCCATTGGAGGATACCTATACCTATAAGTAGATATAGAAAATGTAGCATGCTTCTTACCACACATTACCTTACCTTACTTCAGCCTTTTCTCGCACTAGGCGATCGGTGTCATGAGGACTTAAGAGATCACCCATCCTAGTACTATTCTCACTTGTGCATGCTTAACTTCAAAGATTTGATGGAATTTGGTGCATGAATAGTGGAACCATCACATCCCTTGAGATCCAATAAAGTTTTAGCCGGTTGTTGGTTACCTAACAGTCTTCCTCCTTTGTCCAGGCTTCAAAGCGGCCACATAAGAGTCATCCCTTGCAGAGCTAAAAGAGAATATAACACGTTCAACTGCAAAAAGAAAGGCTCTAGAAAGAAAGCATTTGAATGAAAAATAGTAACTATTAAAATTACAATGAGTTCGATATCAATGATATTTTGAGTACGATTGTTGAGGCAGGAAGCCTTGCTAAGTACCTCAGTCGTAACAGCATTGGTCGAAGAGTCTAGAAATTTCATTCTTGCCATGTTGTAGACCATGATTGTTCATTTTTATAAAGGAATGATTTAATTTTCTTGTCAAATTAAACAATGTTCTTTCTCGCAATCTAACAATCGATATCAGTGACAAAGTTGTTAGCACAAGGTGCATGACAACCTACTTGATCTTCGACCATGTGACGTCCAAACACTTCCAAAAGGGGAGGTTTTAGCTGCAAAGGGAGAGCTACTCGTCTCTTAGCTAAACACAAATAGGAATTTGACACAAAGAACCTCACAAGGTTTCGAGTTCGATCTCTATCTCTGCATATATTGTATGTCTGTTTAACAAAATTGGAGATTTTCTTTGAGCGTGTCTTCATTGAAGAGAGAGAGAGAGAGAGAGAAAGAGAGAGAGATGATTGATTCCCTGCCACAGACGCCACTAGTTGCTCGTTTGGATGCGTCCGCTCCGTCGGCGAAAAAGATTACACAAAGATCGCATTCGCTCCCACGCCTCAAAGTAGGACCCTTCCCCCTCAGAAGCCCAAACGACACATGGCTTTCCGACGACTAAAGCTTTCCTAGTCTCACCATCTCCTTCCTTTTTTTTCCGACGTCACCCAACAAACAGAAAACAATCCGCCCTTCGCAGTCAAATCCAGTAGCGAATTCCCTCGTAGATTTTCATTGATGCTGAGCATTACGGATTCAATTATCTGTCTCTGCTTACTTCTTTCATTCGTCCGATCCATTGAGGTAAGGGAACAAAGTTTTTGGCTCTTTTCGTGGTACCCATCAACATCATTGAAGATATTTGATGGGTTATGGGACAATCAGCTTAGTGATCCTAATTGTTGGGATTCGTGGGTGTTTTTGAAATTTTGAAAATGGAGTTTGCCCTCATTGATTGCTCTTTCTCGTGCTTCAAATGCGTGTGCTGGAGCTGCCAATTCACCATCATCACCATTGAACGATCTTCGCCAAATGTGGTCGATTTCGCGATTCCATGAGGTCGATGGGGGGACCCTGAAAGGCGAGAATGTGGTGTCCCTGTTGAGTGGTGACAGTAATCAGCAAGATAGGAGTCGACTTTATCGGGATTCGAGAGTTTGGTGTGTGGAGATGACGAGCAATTGTGATCCTCGCTCGGTGATTCGTTGGAAACGACCGAGCAGAGTGGTGGCCATGATCCTTCTTCCTTCCGGAGAAGAAATACCACGAAGAAGCGGAGAGATGTAATGGATGATGATGAGTTCTGCAAGCTCCTTTCTGATAGTTGCCCTTTTGATGACAAGGTTTGTTTCTCTCTCTCTCTCTCTCTCTCTCTCTCTCTCTCTCTCTCTCTCTCTCTCTCTCTCTCTCTCTCTCTCTGTGCGTGTGTGTTTTTCACATGCTGTTCATTCTAAATTACTTCTGGGAATTGATTTGCATTGTTATGTTTCTCAGGATTTATTGCAGTACAACCTTTTTTCTTGAGGATTGAATTATTGTTATGATTCTAGGGGCTTAATTGGTGTAGTTTCCATGTATCTTTTACTTAATGGTACTTCAGAGGCAAAAATTTATCTAGAAAGCTTGGATAAATTCGTATTAGCATGTTCTTTGTATAACACGGTTTCTTAATATATCCTGCTTTTTTGATGTAGTGGTGGCATTCGGTGCTTTTCCGATGAGTAGACGTGTCAACAATGTTTGGATAAGTTTGAATATTGGATCGTACTCTATTACTCAATTATCTCACTTATTCCAATTTTCTATGTTGAGAAGGTATTTTCTTTCACCAACAACCTGACCATTTTGCTGAAGGACTAGGAGAAAAATGTTGTCAGAATTGGTTTTTGAGTTAAACCGGCTTGGAAAAGGATCAAGAGAATCAGCTGCATCTAATCAGGTTGATGCGATCTGAATTGGCAATTTAAAATTCTGATAAATAGATAATAACCACTTAAATTGAAAGACAAAGAAAACTTCAGAATCTTCTGATTTTGGTTAATTCATTCGATTCCACCAAAAGTTAGTGAACTCTATCCACCAGCGAGTTGATTCAGGTAGATTTGATTTGTTTGACAGAACACTGTTGAAACTTTATGAACCTTTTTGTTTTCCGAAGGAAGGTTTTTTATGAATTTTGTTAGCTATTTGGTTCATGTGCTCAAGTGAAATCAGTTAGGAATGATTATGTAGGTTTAAGGTTGGCCTTGTTCGCTTGTCACTTTCAGAAATTTTGTGCTTTCCTTCTGAAAACTGATTCCACTCCATGGCCCAGCCTGGTATTCAATTGAATTGTCTTTGCTCATAAAAATCACAGATTGAGATTAGACTGTCAATGCATTAGTGATTAGCCAGATGCTGGCGTGCATGCAAACCCTTTAATTTGTATGATTGTGCATCACCCAACTTAAATTTTCCTTTAATTATGTGTAGCAGATTGATTGCAATGGCAAGAGGCCAAAAAGGACAGAATGTTGCGACAGAAACGTTGATCTGAAAGTTGAAGATGAAACAAATCCTGGAGTAAATGCCAAGGTGATGGAGCAAAGTTCGCAGCCAATTGAGACATCAAAGCAGGATTATATCCATGTGAGAGCTAGAAGAGGCCAAGCTACTGATAGCCATAGCTTGGCCGAAAGAGTAAGGATTCTCTTCTTACGCAGTTGTTGAAACCCCAAACTCAGCCTTCTCCCTTTATCTGCGGAAAGAGAAAGGATTCTTTTCAAATGCAGTTAGTAGAATGATGAAGGACCAGACACTAATGATCTATTTAATCTAGCCAGATGGGCTCACCGATCGCTATTAGGGACCTCTTACTCGTGCCCGAAGTGAAGCCTCAACCTTGTTAAAACCTAAAACGTTAATGGGTGAATGGAGCATTAATGACTTCATCAAACTCAAGGTTATTTGTTTACTCTATTAGGAGGTCACTCAAGAGTGAAGCCCACATTTTAAGCATTTAAGCTAGTTAGGAGATTCTCAACATCTCTTAGAATCAATAACTCTAGTTGGCTAATTTTGGAGATAGACAATTCAAATTTAATGTTCTTAGTTAATTACATTTAGTGGTCTTAGCAATTACCGAAACAACAATGGCTGAGCCTGTATCAATATTTTATCACATGATTGCTCATTTTCTAAGAAAGTCTTTATAGCAAGATCATAGATAGTTGAGCCTATATATGCATTTTACAAGGTGATTGTTAATTTCCTAGGAGAGTCTTTATAGCAAGTTAACATGCCTTGAACCTAGCTCAGGGGGTTATCCTGAGTATAAATAGGATCAAGTCTAAGGAACTCTCATTTGGTTGTTTCTCAGCGTTGCTTCAATTCTCTTTTTTATCCTTAACTTGTGGTGAGTGAGTGAGTCTTTATCACCTTGGTGAGTCATATCCATTATATGCCAAACCGTGTGTGTAAGTAAATTAGTAAGCTTGCGTAATCCTCTCAACATTGCTTCAAATCTCTCTCTTATCCTTAACTAGTGGTGAGTGAGTCGGTCTTTATCACTTTGGTGAGTCATATCCATTATATGACAGATCGTGTGTAAGTAAATTAGTAAGCATTCATAATCCTCTCAACTCAAGTTTCATATCATTCGGTACTTTCATTGAGATTGAGAGGATGGAAGGACAAGATTTCGATTTCCCCAACACCATGAGGTATGTCTCTCGACGAAGTTCACATCATGGCACTATAATGTGGACAGGAGGCACTTGTAGCCCATATGACAGAGCTTACCCAAAGTGTGCGACAACGATCTCCTTCTCCTAACCGCTCTAACACATGATGTGGACCCAAACTCTCTTGAGTTGGGCTCAACAGTACGAATGCACCAGGAGGCAAGAATGGATTAAAGAGATGTGGATCACTAAGTCCGAATCAAAATTTCCTCTTTCACTGGATCAAGCTCACTAGAAGAGTTTCTTGACTGGGAGCAATGGGTAGATAAGATCTTCAAATATTATCAATACCTCATAAAAAAAAGAAATGTTACGTGGCTGTTTTGGAGTTCATCGATTATGCTAATCTCTTGTGGAGAAAACTCAAAGATCATTGACGCAAGGAAGGAGATGGGACATAATGAGTTGGGGCTAGATGAAACGCCTCATGTGAAGAGATTTGTTCCTGACTATTACCAATAAGAGCTCTACCTTTGGTTGCAAAGCTTGTGACAAGGTGGGCTCAGCTCGAAAGACTACGTCAAAGAGTTTGGCACCTTGATGCTACGTAGCGAAGTATAGGAACCACTGGAGCCAACCATTGCATGATTTCGTAAAGGGCTAAACAAAAAACTAGCTAACGGTGTAGAATTACAACCTTATTCATTTGTCGAGGACGTCTTTCAACTTGCTATTAATATCGAAAGACAATGGAGAAAAACTCCTTAGATATCCGGTTTCTAAGCCAACCTGAAACAAGGCTTTCTCATGTACAACCAGTAATTTCAAAGAAATTAAGAAAACCGAACCTACTACCGCAACAGAGTCTGACCAAAAGTTAAAAGAGGCATCTGAAAATCCTTGCGCTACCTATTGTAGCTGTGATATTAAATGTATTGAGTGTCTTGGCCATAGGCATATCGCTTCCCAATGCCTCAACAAGCGAGTAATGATGCTACACGAGTATTCAGAATCACTAGATAGCAAGGACGAATAGACCCCTGAAGATGTTAAGCCTGAAACTATTGAAGCCTTTTGTTGCTTCTTGCACTTTCCTGAAATTAGTGATTCACCTAAAAAAACTTAGAAATCTATAGTAGAATGCCTGTTGTTGACATCTCCATCCCAATTAGCATCAGTATACACATATAAATCAAAGGACGAAGAAGTTCAGAGTACCCCATTGTTTGTAGAACTACTTACATATCGAATAATTCTCATAACAACACTCATATGAACAATAGTAGATGTTTGCTGAAATTGACTAGCTGTATGCACTACATGAGAATATCAGGTCTAGTGATAGTGAGATAGGTGAGGGCACCTATCAATTGCCTATAGGGAGTTGTGTCTGCTAATTTTTCTTCGTTTATAGCTCTTAACTTTGTGCCAAGGACCTCAAGAGTATCAACTTGCTTGTTGTCAGTGATCTTATATCTATCAATTATTTTATTTGCAAACTTGGTTTGTGACATAAAGTATTCTCGATTGTTTCTAACAATCTTGATACCTAATAAATAACTAATAAGACCAAGGTCTTTCATATTAAATTAATGATGAAGATCATGTTTAACCTGTGCAATTCCTCTTTCAGTGATGACCATATTATCCACATAAAAGAGTAAGATAACAATGCCTATGTTAGATTTTTTTATAAACAACACAGTATCAGTATAGCAAGAAACAAAGTGATAAATACATGAATTTTTCAAAGCGATCAAACCAAGCCTTGGGGGCTTGTTTCAAACCATAAAAAACTTTTTAAAGTTTAAGAATATGATCTTGAGAAATGTCAAGTCCATGAGGAGGAGTTATATAAATATCTTTATGTAAGTTTTCATTCAAAAAGGCATTTTTAATATCAAGTTGAAAAATATCTCATTGTTGGATAGTACTAAGGGTTACGAGAATCCTAATAGTGGTCTTCCGAGAAGCAAGGACAAACGTTTCATCATAATCAATTCAATGTTCTTGAGCATAACCCTTAATACCAATCTAACTTTATATCTTTATATATTATCATTACTATGTGTTTTAATTTTGTAAACCCATCTATATCCAATTAACTTTTTGATCCTTGGGCTTGGTAACAACGGATAACGTTTGAGCTTTATCAAGGCATTTAGCTCTTCTAACATACCATCCTCTCATTCTTGAATACCCTTTGCTTGACGATAGAATCTAGACTTTTGTACATGTAAAATGGTTGCAATCAAGTTTTTTCGTTGGGGTTGAAAAGAGTTTTAAGACACAAAGCATTGAGGAGGTTTTGAAACTCTAGTTGCCAATCATGAGGTGTTTTGTTCCCTAAATCTTCTAGTATGGTGCAAAGGAAAAGGTTAAGAATAGTTGTGTGTTAAACCTTTCATCAAAAACATCATTTGTATCACATGAGGTACTATCAAAATTGTCTTAAGATCACTATCATCAATTTCATTATCTTCTAGATTGATACACATTTGAGAAGATATTCTTTATTATTTTCAATAGAACTAAATTTATAATAGGAGTCATTTTTAAAAAATTTTACATCTTTAGAAACATAAAAGTTTATTTTGATAGGGTCAAAACATATCTTTTTTTATAGATTTCGTATCCAAGAAAAACACGTTCAATAGGAAACAATTTATCATTCTTGTATAGACTCGAACTGAAAATGGGGCCTGGACCCGAATATGGTCTGACCCGTAAGTAACGTAACGGCCGGTGAGGCCGGCAGGCAGCGAGACCGCCGCCATGGCGAAGCTCCTCCGGCCTCTCGCAATCGGGAGGTTGCAGCAGCGCTCCTTCGCCACCAAGTACACGGGTCGGGTGGTGCACGAAGGCGACTCAGGCCGAACTCTCTCCGTCGCTGTCGACCCTCCGGGGCCAATCCGCGACCCCCGCGGCTACGACTACCCACGAAAGGATCTCGTCTGCCGCCTCGCCCACCTCCTCCGCTCCTCCCCCGACGATCTCCGCCACTTTCTCGAATCCCTTTCCGTTCCTCCCACTGCCATCGAGCTGAGCGAGGCCCTCCGTGCTGCCCGGCCGGATCCCGCCTCCGCGCTCGCTTTCTTCCGGTCCGTCTCCTCCTCTCTCCCCGGGTTCCGCCACGACGCCACCACCTACAACCGCCTCATTGCCATCCTCGGGCGCTCGGGCGATGCCGACGCCGCCTTCAGCCTCGTCGACGAGATGGAGCGCGAGAGCGTCCGCGGTACCATCTCCACCGTCAATATCCTTATCGGCATCTTGGGCGCATCGTCGCCACAGGAGCTCGATCTGTGCACGGCGTTTGCGGCGAGGTGGGGGCTCCGGCTGAATTGCTACTCGTATAAATGCTTGGTTCAGGCGTGGCTTCGCGCCGGCGACGTCGAGAGGGCATTCGGCATCTACCTGAAGATGAAGCGAGGAGGGTTCCA
This sequence comes from Brasenia schreberi, assembly GCA_036023115.1. Classification (NCBI taxonomy): domain Eukaryota; kingdom Viridiplantae; phylum Streptophyta; class Magnoliopsida; order Nymphaeales; family Cabombaceae; genus Brasenia; species Brasenia schreberi. The sequence continues at coordinate 2,972,731 of JAYKKT010000037.1, forward strand.
GTTGGATGTGGTTGGGTACAACATGCTACTGAATGCTCTCGCCAAAGATGATCAGGTCAGTTTCTTCTTCCTTCTCTTTTCACCGAGTTCCAAACGTTCCTCTGATTGAAACGTCTATTGTTTCATCGTGCCCACTTTGTGGTATTGTGTCCTAATTTTTCTCGAGAAACTTGGTTGTGTGTTCTTGAGTCAGTTTGATTTTTTATGGCCGACTCATTTTAGTAGAATAAGCACACTGCGCATGCTAGTACATTGTTAGTGATTTTACGAGATCCCAGTTTGATTAGCGTATGCGTAGTCGAATTCCGGTGGGTGTGATGTGTATGGTTTCGTTACGTTTCAAACTTCAATTGTGTTTCTTGGAGTAGATTTTTGACCTTCCTAACCAACCGTGTGGACTGATCGGTCTTTTGTTAGCGACATCTTTTTCCCAGTCATGGTATATTCTGGTAAAATATATGCTAAGGAATCTCAATTCACTTTGGTATTACAAGTACCAACATGTTTGCCTCTTTCTGGCACCTTTCGCAGAAATTATAGCACGAATTCTCAGAACGTGAAAACTTGAATTAGAAGGTAAGTTCTGACCCTGTCAATGTCCATCCCAAGCCCAGATGACAATATAGCGAACACTTGACAAGAGTCGGAGGAAGGCCTCAAAAGTGTTGGAAAGATTTAGTTCAACGCTAATTTGGTATAGGATTGAGATATTGCGTAATGGCGGCAAAAAATCCATGTAGTCAGCCTACTATATGGAATGGGGTTTGCTTTTGCTTTTGCTTTTGATTGGATTTGGGACTTTTAGAAGTAATTGCTGTACACATTTATAGCGCAACTTTACTTAGTTGAGCCATTTTTCCAAGTTCAGAAGGCTTCAGCATTTTGGAACTGATTTAGTCATACCTACACCTTGAATAAGTTCATATATACAAGTTCCTCCCCTTTTATTCAAAAAATATGCTTGAATTGCTTTTATAGTTAGCTCCACCAAAACAAAACATTGCTACTTAATGAGTTATGTAGAAGTGTGTAATTATCGAAATTGTCTTGTGCTAGTCTTCTTTTTTCTGTGCATGACATCACTGGAAAGTTAGCTTAACGTGCATAGTGCTGTAAGTTTCAAGTAGTAATAAGAATTATCTGCTGGAAAATGCTTTTCACATTAATGACATTTTATTCCATGGTTTTTGAAGCTTTATACACAAATAGTTGCATGCTTTCAAAAGTGGTCTCTATTTCTTTCTTCTATGTTTAACTTGGATTCTCTTTTCCTGTGGGACTTGTTACTATATCTGTTATTTTTGCAGGTTGACAAAGCTTACAAAGTTTTCCAAGATATGAAGCTTAAGCACTGTGTAGCAGATGAGTACACATATACTATCCTTATCAGAATGACAGGAAAGGAAGGCCGAGTAGATGAGTTCCTTAACTTATTCGATGAGATGATTTCAAAGGGTTGCAACCCAAATCTTATCATGTATAACACCATGATTGAGGCTCTTGCTAGAAACCACATGGTGGATAAAACTCTTTTCCTGTTCTCCAAGATGGTAGAAAGAGAATATCGGCCCAATGAGTTTACATACAAAGTCATCTTAGAGGTCCTCGCATCTACAGGTCAGTTGCATAGATTGAAACAAGTGGTGGAGATCTCCAAGAAATATATGAATAAGATGATCTATTCTTATCTTGTAAAGACACTCAGCAAATTAGGTCATGCTAGTGAGGCTCACAAGTTTTTCTGTAAAATGTGGACCTATGACCATAAGGGTGACCGTGCAGCCTACATATCCATGTTAGAGAATCTCTGTAATGCTGGAAAGACAGAAGAAGCGCTAGATCTACTAAATAAGATAGAAGAATATGGACTACAACTTGGTACTGTCATGTATAATCTGGTATTTTCTGCCCTTGGTAAGTCAAGGCAAGTGTCTTCTATTCTTCCTCTTTATGAGAAGATGAAAAAGGATGGTCCTCGTCCAGATGTATTTACATATAACATTCTCATTGCAACGTTTGGAAGAGTTGGACACACCCAAGAGGCTCTGACCATATTCGAGGACATGGAGAAATGTGACTCTAAGCCTGATGTGGTGACTTACAACACGTTAATTAACTGCTTTGGGAAAAATGGTGAGCTTGATGAGGCGCACATGAGGTTCAAGGAGATGCAAGAGAAGGGACTGACTCCGGATGTAGTCACATACAGCACTCTTATCGAATGTTTTGGGAAGTCAAATAGTGTGGAGATGGCATGCAAATTGTTTGATGAGATGATTAATGAAGGATGTTACCCAAATATAATTACTTACAATATACTATTGGATTGCCTTGTCAAGTGTGGTAAGACATCAGAAGCTGTAAAACTCTATGAACAATTGAAGCAGCAGGGTTTGACACCTGATAACATTACGTACACGGTTCTTGAAAGGTTGCAGAGTGGATCAATGAGGTCCCTGAGATTAAGAAAAAAGAGTCCTATTACAGGTTGGATTGTTAGCCCTTTGAGGTGATTGATCAACTACTGGTAATTCAACACTGTCTGATTGATTGTGGTTGATAGTTTTCGTGTGTACGAGGTTGGTTGTTGGATGTTAAACTTCATTGTCGATGTTGCCTCAGTTTAGTGCGAAGCAAAAATAAAGATGGCATGTGGTGACACTATGGATGCCATAGAAAAGATGTAGGTGCAAGACGCAGCAATTTGTGAAGTCTGAACAGAGAAAGGAGTATATGGGAAATGCTTGGACGCATTGAGTGGTAAACCATTTTTTAAGCAAAGGAACCCAAAGTAAAGATCATGGAGCCAATAGATAAAAGGTATTGCTAAAACTTGTATTCTTCACTTGAAATAAACCAAGTTATGATATATCTTACTTTATACCTTCATTTTGCTGTAAATATAATAAACTTTTGAAACCTTTTATAATTCCTTTGACCAGCAGATGGACTATTACAATATGTAGCATCTGCTAACTTAATATTTGGTGCGAGTGAGTTATCTTTTTCCTGGAAGCAAGTTTCACAATCACGTACAACAAGCGTTTGAGTTTCCTGGATCAGGAACTGAGGAAGCTACAGATGCCGGGAAGCAGAAAAGGTTTGAGTTCTATCTATCAGTGAAAATGATATATTCTGCAAGATACTTTGCTTTCATGTTCATTATTTGAAATTGTGGTTTTCCCGAACAATTTGAAATTCCTCAAGGAAGGAGAAGCAACCAACAAGCTTCCCTGCTATTATTGCTCATCTAGGGGATCGGTGTTGAACTGTGTTGACTTGAGATGAATTCCTTGGATTTGCAGAATTCTAAGAAAATATGTGATTGCGGCCTTGTGGCCATCGAGTGTTGTAAATTGGAGAGATTCAAGTGTCTGAGCAAATGTTCTCCAAATGTATCACATACAATTGAATATTGTTCTTCTATGAGATTTGATCTGTACAGCTGCAGGTCTATTATTCTGAAAAAGTCAACGTTTTTCAACCACTTTCTTTGTCCGGATGATGTGGAAAGGGAATGGATTTTTTCATGCAATTGGTTTTTTACACAATTATTGCAGGTTCATTAGATTACGAAGCACTATTGTGCTTCTAGACTTTGCATTCAACTTATAGGCTTTGTGATGAGTTTGAGTGCGAAATGAAAACTTTGTGAAGCTTATCTGATTCTTGTGCACTGACCTGCTTCTTATGGAGTCGTAGCTGGGCTTTATTAAACATATAAGGATCTTAAGTTGGTGGCTTTCATATTTCAAATTTCCGATGAAATTGTGGGGATATTGAGAATTAATTTCATAATCTGTTTACTAACATCCTGGTTAGCCACTGTCCTACTTCATCTCTCACCTTTCTGAAGATGCATCTACTAGATGACAGCGCAATCCGTTTTGTGCATTTTCACTTTCTTTCTTAAGAATTACCTGTTTCATTTACTCTCATGTGTACTGCATATTGTCCTGCCATTAAGAATTGGATTCTCTCATGTACCTGTGAGAGACGAATTCTCATGTATATGTATGTCTTGTTAGAGGAATCGAGCTTTTCATTCTCTTTTCTTCTTGTTCTTTTTCTCATAAAATTGCAGCAAACACTGTAAACCTGCCAAAATTCTGTTTCGATGGCTTCCAGGCTGATCAGCATGAAACTTAGGACGCAGTCTTCATCAACATTCCGTGCATAATACAGCTCAATACATGAGCTAACCGCAAGTTCAGTACACTGAGGCTTAAACCAGCCTTGAATCTAATAGGAACAATTTCGTAATCAGCAGGATGAAGAAAAATGTCATCTTATCATGTGAGACCTCTCAAGAGAGATATTACAATGGGTGTCACCCTTATTTATACAATACTGTACATAGGTACAAAAATGTCCTGTTATTCAACTAGCTGTGACTGTGAACGCTCAATGGTTAGTCACCCTTGCCGTTGTTACTCGTGTCTGACTTGACCAATGTCCATACGAGGTTTCACGTACTGTTTTCACAGGTCATGTCACGGTGCGTTTTCATATGTTTGGTTTTGCCTCTTACTGTGTCTGCATTATCATGCGGGTGGATTGGTTTTGCATTCGTCTTGTTTTTTTGTTCAGATCCAGATCTAGTTTTGAGGAGTATTGGATCGGATTTGGAACCTATTGTCTGAATCTAAGGTGAGCAACAGTGGATTTAAACCTCTTGTTTGAATCGAGAAAGTTGTTATGGGGACCCGGGTGTGACAGGCCATGAAGGGATTGCTTGTAATGGCTCAGCTCTTCCTACAAACCCCTTCAAGGAGGAGCCAGTATTCACTCAATGGGAGCAGTAACATGGAACCATGGAATCTGCTTGAGGATTACCCCATTGATCTCTGGGAATAATTCCAATTTCTCTTCCTTTTTCAACAATGGACAGGCTGAAGCCAAATGCACAACCTGGGTATTGAACTTAACAATTGTGAGCTGACCCCTAGCCCGGTGAGCTATCATTGTGCACAACCTGGGGTATCAAACTTACGGCCTTAAACAATTGTGAGCTGAATCCCTAGCCAGGTGAGCTATCGCTCGTCGTGCAATTCCGATTCCTCATGGTTGGTCGAGTAATTGACGGGTGATTATGTTGCTCCCCCAAGTACAGTGGCTGATTGCCTTCCCGGGCACTAGCTAAACCTCCCTAGCACCAAAATCATCTCCCACACATGCCCCATAGTCTTAGTTCTCTCAACTTGTTTACAGTTGTCCCTAGGTTGAATGGGACCTCCCCCATTGTGTATAGGGACTGAATTCCACCGTGTTGTCTTGGGATGATTGCACTCTGGCTGAACTACTCTTCAGGTCGTCTCTCGCAAGGAGGTTTTTGTTGTCTTGCAGAAACGTATGTCGCATTGGCCCATCACTGGGTCATTGCTGTCCTTAACCCCCATGTGTCTATGGGAGAGATTCCTGCGGCTCCCGTCCAGCAAGTCCTATCATCTCTTGCAGTCCGCTGCACTTGGAGTAGTAATGGTGAAAATGTGTTGGCCTCCATGAGCACCAATATATAGTTAAATGTGCATCACCTGCACCAATCTGCCTAAATGGAGAGTCACCAGTCTTGGATGCATGGAAGAAGTCGCAACCAAGTAATAACTGAAACCCCATTAGGTAAGCCACAATGAGGTTTAAGAACCCCGTCCATTGTCAACCTATAAGCACGGGCTATACCTACAACCGTGTGTGGCCACCTGCTACAAGTTTCAACTATCGGTCGGATGGCTCTACCTACAGGTCCAGTTCCCATGTTGTGGCTGTTGAGACGATGGACCCGTTTGCCATGGCAGGCACTCGATGCTGACCGAATTGTGCTTCCACCAAGATCAACTGTCAAATCGGGTCCTTGTATGCCTCCATCATGTTCAACATTTGTATAGGCACCGCATGCACCATTTCCTCAGTCTCCAAAACTGGACTAAGGATTGTCTTCCTCAATCACAATCGCAACAACACTTGCCCATTCTGGGCAGTCATGTTTCCAATGGGGGGTCGTTGCAGACATAGCATGGCCCTGACCCCCGTTGCTTCTATGACCGACCTCTTGTTGTCGTCTATGTACCCAGTTGTTGAGTGTCGAGAAGATCGTGTCATGGCCTGGTCCCACAACTACCAGCATGTCCACTATGATTGGATGATCCACCATGGTCCCGTCCTCCTTTATGCCGTTGTTCCTGGATGGAACGTCTCCGTTTTACCCCTTATTCTCATGTAGCTCTACCGACCTTTCGGTCACCATCATGGCCTCGTACATGTCAATTGGATTGTGGTGCCTATCTCAGCTTGAGCCCATGTCTGGATCTTGTGCACAAAGAAGAAGAGCTAATCTTTTGAACTCATATCATCGATCTAAAGGAGGGCGGAAGAAACCTTTGTACGTATTCCCACAAGCTCCTAGTGCGTTTTGCCATCAAGACCGTCTCTTGAGCTTTCCAATCCTTATAAGACGGCAAAACATGAGGTCAAATATCTTCTTTAAGCCAGTCCCAGGCAGTGATCATTTTGTTTCACCTAGTTTTGTATCACCGTCTAGGTACAACATGGCTTGGAGTAACTGATCTTTCTCCAGCATGTGAGTTGCTTTGAAAGGTCTCCACATTATAGATCTGATTCTCCATCTCTATGAAATCTCAAATACAAAGAACTCGTCTGGTTTGGGCACTTTAAGTTGTCGGTGTGCTGGTGTTGCACCACCAGTATCTGTCGGGTTCAACAAAATCTGTAGGACATTGATAGACATCACTACCTACAGTAATAGTATAGGAACATTGGTCGATGTATGGCTGGCTCAGGCTTCATTCAAATCCACTTGCAGTTGTTGTATCTGCTTCTCAAGCATGGCTTCCTTGCTCAACAATAGTCATGGATGCAGGGACTTGTTCTCATATTGAAGATTGTGACCTAGTGTTAATCATTATGCATGTGATACTATTGTTAGACGAATAATGTTAATCTTGGCAGAACATTATCATTTATGTGTGTCGTTAGCGATGGATGTAAGGCACTCGGTGAGTGCATGAACCTGGTCTGTAGGGCACCTCTCTATCATTATGGTCTTCAATAAGAGAGGTCCAAGCACGATCCCACAACAGTTTTTCTTACTAATTCACCTCCCATGAACAACCTACACACGACCACCAAATGTCACAGGGCATACGTGAACAAATCTGTATTAAAGTGACATACCGTGTAACGAATAAATCTAAAAAGTATGACACTAATAAAGTAAAATAAAATAGGATCAAATGAAATTCCTTTTGACAGATCCAAATCCCTAAAATCTCTCCAAATGGACCTATCAAATTAAAAGTGAGTCCCACACAACCAAATGTGGCCCTTAGACGCAACAATTGTGAGCTAATGCATCACCAAGTGAACTTGAACAAGAACCCGAAGTGAAACCACCTGACACACTGCCACTTGGGCCACTAAATGTAGCCATCACCACCACCAAATGTTGAGCCAATACCACCAAAGGCTGCTATAGGTATGCACGAAACTAGGCTCTTGTTTCGTCCAAAAAGCCCACTTCAATGCCAACAATTATGATGGAGTTCTACATTGCTACCACCGTGTCTCAACTCGCAAACCGCCCTGATTCCGCCTGTTTTCTGCAAGGTAAGGCCATGGATGATCCTATCCACATTTGTGGTCTTCCACCAGCAAAGGGGAGCCAAAATATGACCATTTTCGGTTGAAATTCTGTAGAAAATGACCAGGTAGCGCAAAAATGCAAATCAAGCTGAGAAAACAGCCAACAACTATATTTATTTTCAGCGAAAAAAATGCCCAAATTTTGTGGGATTTCTGCTGCAAATCAAAGGTATAATCCTCTGCAAAATCAATTCTTTTCATCAACAAAACATTCCATGCAAAAGCAGCAACCAATCACTGAAGAAATGGACCAAATCAGAATCTATTATTCTCCCAAACCACATCACTACGGCCTAATTCTGGTCCAGTCCTGATTTTGCCACAAACGATGGCTCTCCACTATAATCCGCAGGTGGTCCTACCTTCCCACAGACCTAGAAACATCCACAGACCACCCACAATGATTGGATCTCCTTAGTGATGCTGGAATCGCTCGAAACAACTCTATCTCTCAACCAGTAAACTTGAAATTATGTTGGCTGCTCCTCGGTTGCCTTCCATCGGTTTTCACAACCAAGAACCACCTCAAAGGCCATCAATCGTGGCCTTTAGGCTCTAATACTACCTTTATCACCATACGAGTTTGGGTGATTGGTGTTAGCATCTCACGCTAACCAATACTTCAAATTACTAACGAACGAATACTATACAAAGATAGGATTTTCAATAGTAAGTGGAAGCATAAACTCACGTATTTCATTAAGCATGAATTTAATGAACACAAGAGATATCAAACCTCAAAGTTCTTTTATTGATCTATCGTTGACCAAATATAAGTCTTGAAGAGGAGTCCACGCAATACAATAATGACACTACTCGACAGCCTAATCCACTTGGTATCTAACTCTACCCTCAAAGGCATAGAGGAGAAAGACAACTAGTAGGAGTCCTTACTTTCTCTTTTCTTTCTAAACCTCTCTCTCAAGCACTCTCAATGCACAAGGGCCCAACCCCTATGATATAGCTGCTTGATTCCCTTTTATAGACGAGAGAGGAGTCCATGCCATAACACAATAAAATCACTTGGTGACCTAATCCACTTGGTATCTTGATGTACCACCCTCAAGGCATAAACAAGAAAGAGAACCAATAAAGGAGTTTCAGACTCTCTCCTCTACAAACCTCTCTTTCCCAAGGATTCGCAATGCACAAGAGCCTAACCCCTAACCTAGAACTACCTGGTTCCCTTTTATAGACCAAGGGACCGATTACATGGATCCTCATGTAGGATGAGATATGAATCATGCTCCTATACTATACTCATCCTATATTAGAATCAAGATTAACACATACAAACAAACTCAACAACCTTCGATAGCCCAAATTTTGTTAACACGTCGGGTGCACCCTCTCTTGCAAAAAAACTCCTTGGAGCCTATTAGAAAACCTCTAGAGGTTGAACCCAATTTGCCTTCATACACCTCTTGGGCAGCAACAGTACCATGTGGGTCAGACTCATCATTTTAAGAACTACAGTACCAAATCCACAACGCAAGTCAAATGATAGGCCCATGGAACTATAGCTTGATGAGCCTATTTCAACTTAAAATATGTGGCCTATGTCAAAGGGTGGGCCGACAAAGTTGGTACTTAACTTCTGCCTTCTCGTTGACCTTCAATCGATGGTGAGAGTGAGGAAGCAGATCACTAGAGAAGTTCTATTGCCCCATTGTCAACATCGATTGCCTCTGGTCCCTTATCTCATCAAAGGTTCAAGAGAAGGTGTTGTTGGAGAATGCCTCACTAAAAGAAAAGCTTGCCTCCATCTTAGCCTATCATCCTCAAGGCAAAGCTCGTCTTGAAATTAGTTGGGAACAAGATTAAGGATGTCGTGTTTCTGTTGTCCTCAATTGCGTGAGGCTAAGTCATTTCATTTCTCTTTTTCTACGATACTCATTTAGTATGAAAGATTGTTATTCGGGGGTTTTCTTTTGCTTCTCTTTTGCATTAATGAGTTTATTGCATATTTTGAATGCTTTACTAAATATGGAGATTGGGAATCATTTTGGTGACTCATTATGTATCCTCTAAATGGAAGGTTTTCTTTATGTTCTTGATTGGTTATGCACTTTGGGTTTCACTGATTCTTTATTGAAAATGTGTGTTCACTTATTTTCTGAAAAATTTTGGGATCTTATTTAAATGGATGATCTTATAGTGAATGTGATCAATGGGAGTATGGGTTATGGGGAGCATTGTAATATTCTTGGTTGGGTGATGACTTCGATATTGGTGAGTTGGTACAATATTCTTGAGAGGAAATAGTATTTAGCTAGGTAGTCATGTTTAGGATTTTCTTAGTGTTAAAAAATATGAATTTATTTGTTGTTTTTAGTGTTAGGTTTGTAATTTTTTATGTTTGGGTATTATTGTAATTGCCTGTAGTACTAAGGGTATTTTGATCATTTTATATTTAACAACCCATTATATAAGAGCTTGAGTACTAAGGGTATTTTGATCATTTTATATTCAACAACCCATTATATAAGAGCTTGATGTTTTGTATTAGGGTTAAGAGTCTAAGATTAAGAAAGAGAGAGAGAGGGGGGTAGCCTCCATTAGAGGGGTTGTTCATGTTGAAGAATATGAGTTTAGACTCAGTTTTAGTAAATTTGATGTTTTAGGTATTATTGTAATTGTCTGAAGTCATAAGGGCATTTTGGTAATTTTTTGTACTAAGGGTATTTTGGTTATTTTATATTTTATAACTCCTTATATAAGGGCTGATAGGTTGTATTAGGGTTAAGAGTCTGAGATTAAAAAAGAGAGAGATAGAGGGGCGGTCTCCATTGGAGGTCCGCCCCCTCCTTTAAATCTCCATTGTTTACTCTTTATCTTTTATTAATATTGTTCATATTTGATTATCCGCTGCATCTACCACAAATTCCAACATGATATCAGAGCTTATTTTGAGCATTAGGAGCAGTAGAAGGTGGCGGCAGATTTGAGAGAATGTGTGGAAGTATGGTGATTGTTACATTTTAAAAGTTGGAAGTTTGCTTTGGAATCAGATACTCTGAGAATCGATTAGGAGGAAGATTTGATTGTAAAAGTGTGTCATTGCTGTTGTGCTTAAGTATTGCATCAAGAGATCATAAGATCAAGTCATCATCAGGATCTTTGCAGTGTCCTCAAGCCATGGGCGATCTCCATTTGCTATGTGATGCTGCTACTATGTCTACTTATATTGACGATGAACAATCACGAAATCTTTCTGGAGATATACCATACTGATGGTTTAGCATGGCAAGGCACTCCACCATTAACTTATAAAGCAATTCAGATCAAGAGGTGAACGTGCAAATCAGGAGATTATAATCCAACTGACCGTTGTAAATGAGACTAGTTGCTCTATTCAGGCAATTATTATCAAAAAAGTTTCAATGATTCCACGCAGTGAGGATGCTGTCTAAGTGACTTAGAATGTTGCGAACTTCTTTGTCAGCAAGGCTCGAAAGTCCTTGAATAGGCCGCCTCCGAGAAAGGTTTGGGACAATCTCATTTACAACTACAACCCCACATTCTGCGGGAAGGTAGGCAAGGGGTTTGACGAGGTTTACATCTTCTCTGCCTAAAAGGCTGAATGATCTTTGTAGATGATGATCTGCAAATCTGTTGATCGACAATGTTGATGAACTTATGATTGAGACTGCTCTATGGGAACTATCATGAAAAGCTCATGGATGCCATCAGGAAGAAGAAGAAGATGATGAAAAAGGAAGGTGTTGGCTGCCAAAAGCAATAATGATGGTGACCCATTCTTTCCACATTTTTTTAAGGGAGGTTACACAAAATCCTGAAAGAAGAAGATTTGAATCTTTTTAGAAAAAGGAAAAGGTAAGTTTATTTCTTTTTGAATTTCAAATGCTGGAAATGACAGTTACAGATTATATTTCCTGATTTTGTGGAAAGTAAACCAGAAAGATAGTTATGGAAACTTAATTTCCTGATTTGGTGGAAAGGATAAGATAAAAAGAGAAGGATTATCCCACGTTTTTTAGGAAAGAAAATGGTAACTGAAGTCCATCATCTACATAAAGAAAGTTACTGCAGAGAAAGAAAGGTGGTGGACTCATGGTGCCGACTTTTGACAAGGAAAGCCGATCATGGACTTTGGTATTTAAGTATTGGGAGAGCAATAAGGGATATGTTCTTAATGATAAGGACTGGTTTCGTATAGTGAAAGCGAATGGGTTCACCAAAGAGCAAATCGTGGAGGTGCAGAGTTTCAGAGAATCGTCAACGAATAGGTTGTGCTTCTTAATTGGCAGAGTTGTCTGAGGCCAAAAACCGATAAATGAACAAGGAGATCCACATTTGGAGAATTGTTAAAGTTTTTTGTTATTATGTGTGCGTTGAGTTTTCTTGTTGATCAAACAGCCAACAAACAATCTTGCAACTTAGTTTCAAAAGATGGTCAGTTACCTAGTGGGCCCCACCTTCCCACAGTTTGGAAAGTCCTATTGAAGCAGAGCATCGTGGTAAACCTGGGCCAGATGTTTATTTCTCTACTGAGTCAACCATACAGATCTTTTCATAAAAACAAGAGAATTTGGAGGAAGCAAATGGCCATGGATTTTTGAGCTTTGGGATCAGCACCACTACTTCATCTGTAAAGCACATAGTTAAAGCAAAAAGAACTATGGAAGTCCTTGTTAAAGTTGAGGATGATGCTGATCAAAATGCCAACCTAAATGTAGCATTCGTTGTGCCTTCTTTGGAGCCTCAACTATGATTGCGCCAATCTCATTGTCAATGTTTCTGTTGACTATGATGGACCTGTAGCTCATAAAAAAGATGCTATAAACTCACCAGGTTCTACACAGCCTGTTAATAAAAAAATGAAGTCGTACCAAAAGAGGTTCTATTGCACTTGTGGCCGTGCATATCCTGATCCAGATGCTAAGGACTAGGTGGAGATGATTCAATGCTGCATCTGTGAGGATTGGTTCCATGAAAACCAACTTGGTCTTGGACCTTATGAAGAGATTCCTAGGGATGATAAGAGACCCGGTAGTAGGGATGTTGCAATTGAAAATGGATCTTCATCTTCTGTCATGCTTGAAAAAGATATTGCTACTCCTGAAAATCCAAATTTAGGTTGTATTACAAATGATTTTGATGTTGTTCCTAGATCGAGTGAGAATGATACACAAGCCGGTTCAGGGGAAATTACTGTAGCAGACCAAGAAATTAAGTTGCAAGACCCTCCTAACAATCTGGTTTGCATCCTTGGTCTTGACCTACCTAAGACATTACTTGTTTTAGAGAAGAAACCGATGTTTCTTTCAAAGGCTTGGAGAGATTGTCTGTGCAGGTGCAGTACTTGCAAGGAATTTTATACTAAGAAAGGTATTATCTTTATGGTTGACAAGGAGGACTCAATGGAAGAATATGAGAAGGTGGTAAAGCAAAAGAGGGCAGAGAATTTGCAGCAGAAAGAGGGTGTGGAACTTGATTTTCTTAACAAACTTAATCATGTTCAGAAGATAGATATTCTTAATGGCATTGCGAACATGAAAAATGAATGTCACTCATTTAAGAGTCCTTATCTTCCTTGCTTTCATCAGAATTTGCAAGGCTCAAAGGAGTGTGAAGTCATCGATACAGCCAGGCAAGAACTAGTTGATATGACGATAGAATAGTGAAATATAGTAACATATGATGTGCGCATCAGTTGATGCTATGAGTTTTCTGGAGAGAGATGTTCAGAAAACAGTATGAAAAAGCAAGGAAGATAAGGCAATCGTGTAGGGGCGTTAATGCCCAATATGCCAATTCTTGAAAGTTTACAGAAAATAGATAAATGCTGAAGATTGTAGTCATGAGGACTGCCAAAATGGTTTTATTTGCAGTCATTGAAGTTGCAAAAATTTGCAGCTATGAAAGTTGTTGAAAGAAAAGACTGCCATGAAGGCCGATAAAAGTGTGTTGCAACCATGAAGGCTGATGAAAGTTAATTTGCAGCAATGAAAACTGCTGAAGAAAATAGTGCAGCCATGCAATTGTGATGAATAGCTAAGAAGGCTAAGTTGAAGAAGATTACAACAATAAAGGTTACTGAAACATGTTGCAGCAAAGAAGATTGCTTGGAAAATAGACAGCCAAGGGGCTGAAAAATTCATAAAAATACAGAAAAAAATATGAAGTCTTACTTCTTATTTGGTCAAACAACAGAATTGGAAATAGAAGAGAAATATAGAATGCAGGAAAATCAGTCTTTTTCACTACATATGCATGACAAATCAAATCATAGAAGAGGCTAGAGAAATTGATTGGTATGGAATGTAGCAGTGTCACTAAGAATCATGAAAGTTAAGACCTTGGGTTGCTGAAGTAAACAGCCAAGAGTGCTGGAAAAGTGGCTACAGTCACCATGTGAAGGGGCGAAGACCGACTAGTATGAGCAGATGTTTGTATTATGCTATTTGAGTGATAGAGAGAGGGCACCCAACCAACATACCGGCTGCAACCACCATGTAAAGGGGCGTAGGGAAAGTCGTGTGAAGTGTGTATGGTGGCGTAATACCTCCTATCACAAAAGATCAGCTTTCTCAAGAGTAGAAAAGAAGGGTCGTATGCTACCCATGTGTTCTTCACCAATGTGAGAGAAAACCGAATCACTTTATGGAGAAGAAGGAAGAGAGAGGGAGCAACCGACACCCATAGAAGGGTCTTGTGCTACCCATGTGTTCTTGAGTGTTTAAGTTGTTCTATAGAAGCCTCAAAGAGATCGCTCGTGCACGTGTGGTGAAGAAAAAACTAATTTTTTGGCAAGTTTGGAGTTCGAAGTATCTCACTCCTAACTTGAGGGGGGTGTTGAAGAATATGAGTTTAGAGTCAGTTTTAGTAAATTTAATGTTTTTAGGTATTATTGTAATTGTCTAAAGTCATAAGGGCATTTTGGTAATTTTATGTACTAAGGGTATTTTGGTCATTTTATATTTTACAGCTCCTTATATAAGGGCTGATAGGTTGTATTAGGGTTAAGAGTCTGAAATTAAGAAAGAGAGAGATAGGGGGGGGGGGCTCCATTGGAGGTCCACCCCCTCCTTCAAATCTCCATTGTTTACTCTTAATCTTTTTATTAATATTGTTCATATTTGATTATCCGCTGCATCTACCGTAAATTCCAACAATTCTATCCTCCTATCTCTATTTTTATTCTTATCTTTTTTTATTGTTTCTCATTATCGATTATCCATTGCATTTACCACAAATTCCAATATAGTATCAAAGCTATTTGATTGATGAGAGCAGTGGGTAGTGGCTGCAGACGTGAGGCAAAGTGGAAAAAAATGTTGAGGTTTAAGGAGATGTTGTTGTCATGATTTCACACTCAAACACAAATAAAATCAACAAAAATTTCAAAAGATGGAATATTGGGGCAGTCGGCTAGGTATACTGCAGTTGACTGCACCCTCTCTTTCTTCTCTTTATTTCCAACAATCTAATTGTTTGCTGGTAGGGTTTCCCCTTAAATACCAGCATTACAATACTAATCATACTTACAACAATCATTAATGAGCCTAATTTAAAGCTACCTTTAAAACTAAAGAAACAATAAACTAAGTATTGTTCTAATTGTAGCCTTCTTAATACTCTCCCTCAAGTTGGGTGAAAGATAAACGTTATACCCAACTTGTTACATAGTCTTTGCAACAGATTTCTGTTAAGAGCTTTGGTTAACATATCTGCACACTAATTATCTGTCTTCACATGTTCGAGTTCAAATTCTTTGGAGCACACACTGTCTCATATAAAGTGATAGTCAATTTTAATATGTTTAGTTCTCTAATGATACACAGGATTTGATGCAATTTGAATGATTGCTTTGCTGTCACAATAGAGAGGGATGAGACCCTCTATGGATATTCCGATTTCCATTAGTAGAGAATGAATCCACTTCCCTTCACATATCCCAAATGCAATAGCCCTATACTCTGCTTCTGTTGTTGATCTAGTTACAACTAATTGTTTCTTACTTTTCCAAGATACGATATTGCCTCCAGCTAATGTCACATAACCAAAAGTCGACTTCTTCTGCAGAACCTGCCCAATCAATGTCTATATATACTTCGATTTTATTCTTACCATTAGTGCTATACAACACCCCATGTCCAGGAGTACCATTCCTCAGTTCACCACGACCAAAGGTTTTTTCCGTCCTTAGATCTTGAAAAATAGAACCAAAAGAGGAAAAAGTGACTGAACAATTCATGTCTTTAATCAAAGAGCTAACTAATAATAGATTAACTAAAAATTTAGGAATGTAAATGACTAAATTTAGTCTAAACCGTTTAACTTGTATCACTCCCTATCCTTCCATTTGAATTAGGGATCCATCAACAACTTTCATATATTGTGGTAGAGAAGTATTTTTATATTCAATCAACCTTGACTTGTCTCCTATCATGTGATCAGTAGCACCGTAATCTATAACCTAGAATTTAGGACATGAGTAATTAAAATACAAGTTACCATTGATACTATAGGATGCATGAGTGTTTGTTTCATTCTTAGGAGCAGATGTGGAAGGTTGCACTTACAGCCGTGACTCAATTTCAACTAATTTCCTTCTCAGTTTGATCATTTCATCCATAGAACTTGGTTTAGTCTTCCTCTCTGAAGTGGCTGCTATATGACTCCCATATCCCTTATAGTCAGTCGGTCAACCAATAATTTTCCATCACTTATCGCGTGTATGACTTCTCTTTCCATAATGTGAACACTAATTTATTTGTCTTCATAATGTTGACATCTACCAGTTCCACCTCTACCTCATTGAAAATTGGTTTGACCTCTTCCAGCGAATGATGACTTCTCAACCTGATTTTGTTCTCCCATTTTCAAATTTATTCGATTCTCTTCTCTCAGTAAAAGAGAATATATTGTACCCATCGAGGGTAGATCCTCTTTGCTTAGGATATTTATTTTAATGAACTCATACTCTGGTGATATTCCCCATAAGAGATCAAATACTTTTCGTATCTCATTGTCTCTAGTACGTTCTTTAATGCAATGACTACATTTATTCTCGATAATGTACCTTTGTTCATTCTATAAACCATGCAATTCCTCATAGTATTCACTTATTGACCTGTCTCCTTGGTGACACTTTCTTATTTTTTCAAGAATCTCATACTCCTTCGCTCTATTGCGTTGTCTGGAGTAAACTTCTTCTACTGTTGTCCAAATTTCTATAACAGATTCCATATACATAAATATCTTGCTAATTTTGGGATTAATGGATTGGAGAAGTGAAGAACTAACTAATGTATCATCCTTTGACCACTATTCAAATTCTACACTATCTTCATCAGGCCGATTATGATTTCTATTGATATAAATGGATTTACCTCTAGACTTTAAGACAAACTCAATTGATCTAGCCCATTCCTTGTAGTTTCGACCTTAAAGTCGAATATTAGTAATCTGGAACGACTCTATTTTCTGTTCATTACTATACCTGATTACTTAAGATTCTTCCTTGGGATGTCCTTCTATACTTACTTTATGTTTTTCTTGGCAGATTTTTCACAAACATATGGTGGACAGACGCACACCTTTTTCATATTTTTGGTGGACAGGTGATTTCTACGAATAGATGGTGGGCAGGTGGATAGTTTTCCAAACTTGTTTTATTCTTTTATATATATTTTTTCTTTCTCAGAAATTTGTACGGACAGATGGTGAACATTGGACAAATTTATTAAAATTTGTTTTCTTTCTTTCTATAGAATTTCTCAGATTGATCTTCTACCTTTCCATATCGCTACTATTTCTTGATTTGTATTGTTCACGAGCACATATAGCCTTAAAGGCTATGATATCATGTCACGATTTCACACTCAAGCACAAATAAATTCAACAGGAATTTCAAAAGATTGAATATTGGGGCAGTCAGCTAGGTATACTGCAACCGATTGCACCCTCTCTTTATTCTCTTTATTTCCAGCAATCTAATTGTTTGCTGGTAGGGTTTTCTCTTAAATACTGGCATTATAATATTATTCACAATTACAATAATGCCATTAATGAGCCTAATTTAAAGCTACCTTTAAAAACAAATAAACAATAAATTAAATACTGTAATCGTAGCCTTCTTAATAGTTGTTGCCGCTATGGAGATCGATGGAGATGGAAGATGAGGCATGGAGCAGACTTTTGCAAGTGTGCAGACTGGAATATTCAATTTGGGAATCTTCACATGAATCTGGATTGGCTTGATAATCTTGACGAGAAGCCAGTAGGCATTGCCTTCACATAAGCTAAAGAACATCACTAACTTCTAGAAACCAATGGGGCAGAATGGACGACCAAGCTGCCTTGAGATGAAATATCATTTTTTGGTGCAGGTTTAATTGGCCATGGTTTGTCTGTCAGGTGGACTGAGAAGGCTTGTCGCTTGACCTTTTTTTTTATTATCAAAGCAATTTCTCCAATCAGATGTCCACAAGGAAACATGAAAAAAAAAACTCCCAGCATTGTGCCAAGAGGCCTAGGTAATGGAGATGATGTGGGCATTGCCTGATGGATGCTTTGTTGTTGTGGTCTCCCTCTTTGGGAGAGCAAATGCGAAAGGTGGAAGAAGACAAAAAAGGAAGGTGTTGGTTGCCAAAAGTGACAATGGTGGTTGACCCATTCTTTCCAAATTTTTCCAAAAAAGGTTACACAAAAATCTAAAAAGAAAGATTTTTTTTTTGAAAAAGGTAATTTCATTTTTGAATATTAAATACTGGAAAAGTAAGTTACAAATTACATTCCTAATTTTATGGGAAAGCAAACCAGAAAAGTAGTTATGGAAGACCATTTTCCTAATTTGGTGGAAATAATAAAATAAAAAGAGAAAGATTATCTCCATGATCTTAGAGAAAAAAATTGTTAATTGTTGCCCATCATCCACATAAAAAAAGTGGTTGTTGAGAAAAGGTGGTGGTTAGTTGCCTAGTCATACCATCCATTCCAGATCTTGTGTAATGTACTGAAAAATGAAGGTGCAAAAGAGATGGCAGGAACATGAGTTATAGAAAGACTGCTGACAAACTTTAGATGGATGAGAGGTATGATGAGGTCGATCAACAGATGAACCAACAACAAAACCAACAATATCAATGATATTTTTTATTGTAAGTACCAGTATGCATATACATATGCATATCGATTTTCGTGCCAAAGGGGGATATTGGGAACAAATGGCTAGTTCCTCTTGAAGAATTGATCATGATCCACTTGATATCATGACTGAAGCTAAAATCTTGTATAATTGCATTTGTGAGTCCATGCAACAGCTTGCAAAGGTGAACATATGAGGCAACTAAATCCGCTGTCGAAGAGCTTCCTAGATGAGAAGGAACAATTTGGAATACATTAATGTTATGTTATGGCCTTGAACTAAAACAGTTTGTTGATACTGAAGTCAAGGACTTTGGAGGATGCATTGCTAATGTGTTTTTGAAGTGCAGTAGAAACTGAAAAGGTCATGTGTATAGTTGGTGTTGCTTTGAGTTTGAAGACTGTAGGATAAGTGTTGATTTTGGGGATAACCAACAAAGAAAAAGTCGTGATTGATGCAATGCAGATGCTGAAGATTGGAGTCACGAGGACTCCATAAATGTTTTTATTTGCAACCAGTAACATTGGAGGAATTTGCAGCTATGAAAACTAGTGAAAAGAACAACCATGAAGTTTGTTGTAGTCATGAAGTTGAAGAAGATGAACAACCATGAAGGTTGAGTTGAAGTTATTGTAGTGCTGGAAAAGTGTTGCAACCAAGAAAGTTATTGCAAAATAAACAACTAAGAGAGCTAAAAAATTTAGAAAAAGATTAAGATAGTATTATATAGTTGTTGGTGAATGTTTTTCATTTGGTCAAATAGTAAAATGCACATAGAAGAAAAAATAGAGTGCAAAAAATCAATTTTTTTGTCATCACATATGCTTAAAAATAAAATCATAGAAGCCACAGATGTATTGCTTCTTATGAAATATGACAATGTCACTAAGAAAAATGAAAATTAAGACCTTTAGTTGCTGAAGTGGACAACTAAGAGGGTTGAAAAAGCAATTGTAGTCACCATATGAAGGGGCGCAGAACCGACTAGTATGAGTAGATGTGTGTATTATGTTATTTGAGTAGTAGAGAGAGGATACCCAACCAACACACTGGCAACAACCACCATGTGAAGGGGCATAGAAAAGGTAATTTAAAGTGTGTATATTAGAGATAGTACCTCTTATCGTAAAAAAACAGCTTTCTTAAAGAAAAAAACATGACTTTTGAAGTGCAGTCACTTCATGGAGAAGAAGGAAGAGGGAGAGCAGCCGACACCCATAGAAGGATCGTGTGCTACTCATGTATTCTTAATTGTTTAAGTTAATTTAAAGAAACCTCACAGAGATCATTGTTGCAAGTGCAGTAAAGAAAAAACTAGTTTTTTGGCAAGTTTGGAGTTTGAAGTATCTCACACCCAACTTGGGGGGGTGTTGAAGAATATGAATTTATCTACTGTTTTTAGTGTTAGGTTTGTAATTTTTAAGTTTGGGTATTGTTATAATTATTCATAATACTAAGGGCAGTTTGATCATTTTATGTTTAACAACCAATTATATAAGGATTGGATGTTTTATATTAGAGTTAAGAGTCTAAGAATGCGAGGGGTAAGGAAGCTAGTCCTAGATAATAAGATCATAGACGGGTCTTTAAATCTTGCACACACGGAATACAAGAGATTGAGGTAATCTTTTTCTCTGTGTGTGTTATGTGAAGGGTTGCATGCACACCCTTGTTTGTATCAATGTTATAAAAGTTGTATTGTATCGTATGATACAATATGCGATATGGGTGTATCGGTACATGAACTTATACGATTCATGTACCTGTGTCAAAAAATACATTTATCGCAATCATATCACAGCGTATCATACGATACACTATGATATGGATACCATATCGTACGATATGGTGCAATATTTTAAATTTCAATTTAAAAAAAACACATTTGAGGTATATTTCGACACTTCTAAATCAGCTTCTTTGGATGTTCTTGCATGTCTATTCTTTCTTCTTCTCTTCAAGACCAACTCCTTTCTTTCTAAAAATCTGATATATATTCAAGTTCAACATTCATTAATTTATCCTAAGTTTAAAAGTGAGCCTCGAGAGAGATATATGCATGTTATTTAGTTTTTTTTTATGTTGAATCTGTTGTCTCTTGATATGGTACATCTTATGATACAAGTGTATCGGTACCCCATACGATTAGGGTTTGATAAGATATTTATGACATTGGTTAGCATGAACTAGCCATCAAGTGTTAAGTTGCACCGTACATATGTGTTTTACATAGTTTATTTGTTATGTTTATGTTCTATTAACTGCTTCCCTTTTGTTTTTATTTTGGTAAACCTATTAACTGATGTCTGGATCACTTATATACTGTCATTACTGAAAAGTAAACAAAAGTCTATAAATTTGAAGTGTTTTCCAGATTCCATTCATAAAATTTTTACAGTGGCATCACGGAGTACCTTAGCTTTATTACCATACCATGATAACTGTATAATATTTTCTATACCATGAAAATATAATATAATACAATATAACATAATATAATGTAATGTAATGAGCTTGTGCATTAAAAATGAAAATCTATTTCTATGCATAAAGAAGAGATGCCAGGCTTTCCTGATTCATATATAATTGCATTTTCTGTGTAGATTTTACTTCATTTTGTTCGTTGTTCCTTTGTCTCTGACTTATGATCTGAGGATGATATTGAGGCTGAGATTTCAGATTTCAAAAAGGATCTGTTACACTTTCCATCAAAGGTCATTCACATGCTTTCGTCGAATGTCTATCCTGAAATTGATGGGCATAACAAAAGTTGAATCAGCGTCTCTTGGACGTCATGTTGGACACTCATCCCAAAATTTAGGTGCGTTTTACAAAGTTCTTGAACAAGAATGCAAACGAGTGTCCATTATCAATGGCCTTCAAAAATATTGCGGGTTTGGCTGGTTTGAACTTTGGGCAGTTATGCTGAAGTATTTTGTCACCTTAATGAATCTAGTGTGGAAGATTTGGCACAGATGGTTGATGCTCTTGGTGGCTATTCAGGTGATTCATTACTTCTAACAAGGATGTGTATAAACATCTTGTTGTGTGCTTAATGGAGGATCTAGAAAATGGAATAGAAGTTAATGGTAGAATCAGTTCTGATGATTTTAGAGTTTTTATTTTTGAACTTGAAACAAATTACGAAAGATGCAGCAAATATATGAGGGAGATTTTAGAGAGGGATGTTGTGGACTTGTATATGAGATACTTTGCACGGGGTCTACCCTCTTCACCTTGTTGGGGTAGTCGCTGAGTTTGTCAGAGCCGTTTGAGATGTTGGGCTCTGGTTATAGTTTGCAGAAGCCAACTATCCGATCTTTGATTATGCTTTTCGGTTTCTCCTTTGATTTGTATTTCCTTTACTTTTGTAATCTGTAGTTATTGCAAGTCTTCTATATTTTCTGTAAATAGGATGAGAGAAAAGAAAGTAGAGGAAAGAGATGTGTTCTAGGTTACTCGCATAGGGTTTTTCTCATAAGATTGTATTGCGTATATTACTTTTCTGTATGATTCTTTTATATTTATACATGACTTTTTTCATCTTCCGAGTTTTCCTCTCTAGGTTTTCTTTTTAAGAGCCATTTCATTTTATCTGGGAAATGCATGTGACTTTTTTCAAAACAAAACAATTTACTACCATTTATATTTTCAAAAATACAACTCATGAAATCTAGGAAGAGGGCCCTTCTTCCTACATTTCATGGTTGTTGTTAGTAATGGGCCGATAATGGCCGCACACTACTTACATCTCCCACTTGGCCACTAGAGCTAACCTTTGATATACTGTTTTTTCGTCGTATCATTTTTTCTTGTTGCAACTAAATTGTAATTTTTATTCGTTATGCGGTTTTTCCTCAAGCAATGTATTTTTCCTGTATAACCCACAATAAAATATATATTTTTACACTTATACACTAGGCATATCTCAACCCATATGAGTTACATGTTTAGTAAATAATGAATATAGTTATTTCATTTCTTTTGAGCATATCATGAATATAGTGATATTTAACCATTATATGTTTGCTTCTTGAGCTATCAGCTCCACTCTTAATAAGAATAATTGCTGCATTGTTGTCAAATTAAATAACAACCAGCTCATTAGTTATGTCTAGCTTTATATAATGTATGAAGCGACTTATTTAAACGGTACTAGTAGCAGCCATACTGCAAGCAACATACTCAGTCTCTTGTGTATGTAGCACTACACAATCTTGTTTCTTGCATGCCCAAGAAACTGTACTACCTCCAAATAAAAATATGTCTTGAGGTTGATTTGTTGTCATCTTTGCTCCCACCAAATTAGCATATGAGTATCCTATCACTTTCAACTCATCTACTTGAAAAAAAGTTTAAGTCTTTTATTCCTTTGAGATATCTTAGAATCATTTTCACAACTATCTAATGTTGCCAACTAGGATTACTTGATATTTACTCACAAGATCAACAACAAAGCTGGTATAAGGTCATGTACACAATATAACATACATCAAGCTACCCACAGCTTGTGCATAAGGAACATTAGCTTATTGTCTCCTTCACCAGGACAACCAACCTTACTCAATTTAAACCCTTTCACAACAGGTGTAGATGCAACTTACATTTACCCATTTTAAACCTCTTGAGAATATAATCAATCTCTCTCTCCTGACTTAGGCATAGAAGTTTAGATTCTCTATATCAAGAAATCTTTATTCTCATGATATAGGATCTTCTCCATATCCTTCAATTTAAACCTTGAGTTTAACCATGACTTGGTTTTGACAATCATTTCGTTGTCATTTTCAGTCAATAATGTCATATACATATAATGATAAGATGATAAAGTGGCTCCCACTATTCTAGACATATACACAACGATCAAGCTCATTAACCACAAACTCAATTTCAATAATGACATTTTGAAAAGTCAAATACCATTGGTGAGGTGACTGTTTGAGGTAATATAGGGATTTTTTCAACCTATATACCTTTTCTTAGCCTTAAACTATGTATCCTTATATATATGATTTAATCTAAATCTCCATTTAGAAAAGCAATTTTTAATTAGATGTAAATTCAAATAATAATATGCCAATATTACCATAATTATTCTTATGGATACAAATTTGGCAATAGGAGAATATGTCTCAACAAAATCTATCCTCTCCTTTTGTGAAAAATACTTTGCAACCTACCTTGCTTTAAACTTTTCGATTGTTCCATCGATTTTATATTTCTTTTTGAGAACCCATTTACAACCTATGACTTTCCTTTCTCTTTGTATGAGACAATGATACCATGATTTATTGGTATCTTTATAAATGCTTAACTGAATGTTATTAAAGAGAAAAATTATGAGTATCGAATCATTAATACACTTTTTGAATAGGGGGATTGATAGCATGAAGCTCAAAAAAAGTGCTTAAAGAAAGTGAAACGTAGGTATGATATATATATATATATATATATATATATATATATATATATATATATATATATAAGTTTTATGGAGGATGGTGGTGTTGATTATGCTATTTGTGTCCTAGTGACTATTGGATGTTTATGCTAGATATGGGTTTGGTCATTCGTACCCAATGAAATATAGCATTAATACTAGTCTTTTTAATAGGGTTGACAATATATGTGTACTATTATCATCATGTTGTGCGGTATTTTTAGCAGTAGTCACAATATTTTTAAATGTGATTATATTATTTATGCATTTAGTTTATCCAATTTGCGATTTATCCTTTCTTGTGCTCTTATTTTTTTGCAGATGCACATGGTCGATAACTCTTTGATGACTCCTATTTTTTCAACTTTGCAACGATACCAACATGAAAGCATCGAGAATTTAAATTTATGATTAGATATTATTTATATTTTATAAATATAATTATTTTTCTAATTTAAATAAAAATATTATTTCAAACAATTGTATATATTGACGACATAGAGTGACGAACCAAAATGTTATTTATTACAAATATCATTTGTATCTATATATAATGAATAATACAAAAGAATATCTCACATATAAAATATAAACCCAATGTACAATATATCGTCCTAACACATAGATCATCTGCAACACCGATATCAAGCATCCTCACTATCATCCTCATATATAGTTAATCAATGTACTTGTTGGTAATATTATTCGTATATCTCTAACAACTCAAGCAACAAAAAGTCACTCAACAATAATCATGACACATGCTTTGAATATACCAAAGTTTGTATTAGTATGTCATGTACTATGATAATATACTAGTATCAGAAAGTAATTAAAAAATAGTATTATAACCAAATTTTAAAAAAGTTAAAAAGCATGCTAATATAGCTAATTATTTATTTTCTTGCATTAAGAATGATGTATCATATTCATAACTGGAGGAGGATGAGTCAGAAATAAGTGACTGGTAGAATCTCTAAAGATACATTTGTGTCCGACCAATATACCACTCCATGTATAACTTATTGCACTCATGGTGATATATTGTTGGGATGACAAAGTGCTTAAACTCAAAATAGCACGAGTATTGTGTCTCTAAAGTAGTGTCATGTGGATCATATTATACAATATATGCATAGAGTTATGTATGTCTATTGATAATGGATGGCTTTATCGGTACAACTGGGATATCTTGATGGCAGCCAAATTGTTGAACTACACAATATGATATATATGGTACCACAATATCCAAACATTAAATACATATGTGGTATCTCAATAACTTATATGCATTACACTCTAAGTATTTTATAGAATTATATGACTGTTAGTCAATCTATATTAAATAAAATAAAAGATAAGAATGTATAACATCATATATTGTGTTTAATATAATAATAAAAAATATAGTTGTACTTTCATAAATTACCTATTATATAGTCACCAAATCTAATTGCTTATAGTACTTAGTAAAACAATCGATAGGAGATTGTTTGTGACAAATATTTTCATCCATCTACCTTTTTCGTCGAATCTTATAAGTAATATGACCTTTACTAGGGAGTAATTTCAGCATATCAGGAAATCCCTTATCCTCACTTTCTATAATATTAACCTAAGTATCTTAGGTCAATATATTATTCCCATAATGTGAAGGTATGGCCTTAACAACATTTGTATCTACCAAACTATGATTGTATTCTTATTGTAGTCATCTATGAGATCGTTCTTTGTATGATATGACATTATGTTTCCTAAATGAAGCAATGATATTATGCCCTTTTATATGTACCTTATAAGTCATATTTATATATTAAAAAAGAAAAATCAATTTATCAAATAGGAGATAGCCTCAAACAGAAGAGACATGTCTCCTATCAAGTGAGGGATATACTTAAGCTACATCTTCCACCAAAAGAGACTCATGGTTGGGTCACATCTCTCATAAGAGAGACATACTAAGCGCATATCCAACTTTGAAAACAAGCTCATGTGTTGTGTTTTGAAGTAAAAACTCAATGGGTTTTTCGGATAGAAAAAAGAAGAAGATAAAAACTAAACCAAATCAATGACGTTCCTCAAAAAATTACCGAATCTCTCTTAAAATTGGCCTCCTATTTCTATCTTTCTTGTTTTCTCTCTCTCCTCTTCTTTCTTCCTATTTCTTCTTTTTCCTTTTTTAACAGATTTTGATGAGTTTTTTTGTTGTAAATGAATGTAGATCAAGCAATAGGTGGCTGAGATAGGCAAAAGAACAAATATTAGACAAAAAGGGGTGACAAATGGTGGTTAGCATACAAGGAGAGAGAAGAGGTTCATAGAACTTTGGAGGCATCATGGTAATTACTTAATATAAGTGAGGGTATTTTTAAGGTCACGAGAAAATTGGAGTCTCGAAAGGCATCCCCTATCTTATAGGAGACATGCTTGGGTAGCGTCTCTCACCAAGAGAGTTGCATGCATCAAGCATGTCCCTTGCATAGGAGAGGCGCTTGTGCTACATCTCCAAGCATAAACTCGATGGGTTTTTGGCAAGAATCTAACAAAAGAAACAATGGACAAAAACAAATCCATGTTCAAATCGGCCTCCTATTTGCCTTCTTTTTCTTTCTTTTTCTCTTTGTCTTCTATTTTCTTTTTATATCTTTTTCTTCCTTGTTTGATGAGTTTCTTTGTTACAAATGGACTTAGATTGAGCAATGGGTCGATGGAGTAGATCGAAAAGCAAAGATCGGAAGAAGAAAGGGTTGGCAAATGGTGGTTAGGAACAAGAGGGTTCAAAATACTTTGTGACATCGTGATAATTACCTAATATAAATGGGAGTATTTTTATATTCACGAGAAAATTTGGGCATGCAAACATGAATTCAATTCAGAATTGATACATGCACACCCTTTTTACTATCGTACCATTTTTATAGTGACTGTGATTTTGTCTTTGTTAAAATTTAAAATTACACTGATACCCTTGTCCGTCTAAACACTCTCTATGGGTTCCCACTTCACTGTCGATCCTTTCACACCATTTCTCTAGCGACCCGTAATTTAAAACTCGATCTATCACATAATATTGAATCATTCACCGTATTATAGTGCTTCAAATATGGTCAAAAAGAAAAGAAAAAGAGACCAATTTAAAGAGGATTTGAGTGATTTTAAAAGTATATCGATAATCATTCACTGTATTATAGTGCTTCAAATATGGTCAAAAAGAAAAGAAAAAGAGACCAATTTAAAGAGGATTTGAGTGATTTTAAAAGTATATCCATGATTTGATGTATTTATTTCGTTTTCAATAAGAATTAAAACAAAATCAATACATTTTGTTCTTAGATGCGCCTCAACCACGTCTCTTTACTCGTCAAAAACGTGAGTAAGTGGCAGGTCTCTTACTTGGGAGATGCAATTGAGCTATTTTTTTCATTTTTGTTTCATTATTCTTTTTCTTTTTCTTTCATAAGATTTAAGAGTATGCAAAATCTTATTGCGAAGACAGTAACAATCGCTAAAAAAAAATGAAACGGTGGTTGTAGAGACCCTGACTGAAAGGGGGTGGAAGATGAAAGAGAAAGTGATGGAGATAATTTGAGTATTTTTGAAAAAGAAATGCGAATAATAGAAGGGGTGTGGAAACATTAATCCTCAATTCAATTTGGGTGTGCACCTATCTCCGTGAGAAGGTTGCGTTGGTTTGATTTTCGTATTTCGAGTGTTTCCAGACAGGCTGTCAGTGCGGTCGTTGTTTCTCGGCCGCGGTTGTCAACCGTTCATTCGTTCCTCTCTCTCTCATTCATATGTTCGTATGAGACAGAGCGAGGGAGTCTCTCTGATTCATTTGTTCGTACGAGAGAGAGAGAGAGAGAGAGAGAGAGAGAGAGAGAGAGAGTTTGTATAGGTTGTTTGAGGGAGAAGAGCATGTTGGCGGTGGAGGATTTGCCGTCTCGGCATTTTCTGGTATTACCCGCCATCATTTTCTGGCTCTTCATCTCCAAGTCTCTCTCTCTAACACCAAAGATCAGATCCATCACGCAACCCTGGGTCACCCGCAGAGTTAACGCCGACATTCCTTCTATCCTCATAATCCAGGCAACCCACGCTCTCTCTCTCTCTCTCTCTCTCTCTCTCTCTCTCTCTCTCTCTCTCTCTCTCTCTCTCTCTCTCTCTCTTCCCCCCCTCTCTCTTAATGGTGATTGTGTTGCAGAGGCACCAGCACGGTTTTCTTGACGCCTTCTTCATTGGGCTATCATGTATTGTGTCCGTTCCCTTCTACACTGCTTTCCTTCCTTTGATTTTCTGGGTATGTTTATGCTCATCACCTCTTGTACCCGCCTTCTTTCTGATTACGAATTATGGGGAATAACGATCTGTACGCTTTGTGTTGTGCCAGAGTGGGTATGGCAAATTGGGCAGGCAGATGACCCTTCTCATGGCTTTCTGTGACTATATTGGTAATTCCTTAAAGGTAACTCCTATCCTCTTTTTGGTTCAAAAATAAATGATGGGTTTTTCAGGAGAGGGATTGTTTGATTAGAATCATAAGAGAATCATGGTTTTCAGGATTTGGTGTGTGCTCCTAGGCCTAATTCTTCGGCTGTCAGAAGAGTCACTGTTACGAAGGAAGAAAAAGAGAGCGCCTTGGAGTATGGATTACCTTCATCTCATGCTCTCAATACTGTCTGCCTTTCTGGGTATGACAGAATTTCATAGCTTTGTTTCCTGGCGACGTGTGGTTGTTTTTCTCTGTTAAATTTCTGCATTGCGTGAGAAAATGGCTGCGCAAGGCCCGCGAGGAATGATTCTGAGTGTTGCTGCAGTTATTTGGCGCATTTCGTGCTCTTGGAGAACCCTGAAGCTGATTTATCCTTCAAACTGCTAGTTGTCGTTAGCGTGTTTGTTTTGGTTGCATTGATCGGATATGGTGAGTTGGTAAGAGAGAATGTGGGTTTTTAAGAAATATTTGATTCTTCATGGTTGCGTCATCTTGTTTCTTTGTTGAAAATTATTGGAGCGAGGTATTTTCTTTCGCAGGGAGAATTTACCTTGGTATGCACAGCCTCATTGATGTTGTTGGAGGAATTGCTGTTGGCGTTGTAATTCTTGCCTTCTGGATTTCGATCTACGAGTCTCTTGATGCGTTGATTGTATCGAAACAGCATGGTTCTCTCTCTCTCCAGCTAGTTATCTTGTTTGATCGGTTAATCTGATTTGGCCCTTCCCATTTGTGTTGCAGCCACATCCTTTTGGGCATGTCTGGCATTTTTGCTACTCTTCGCCTATCCAAAGCCTGAGTTTCCAACACCAAGCTTTGAGTTTCACACAGCTTTTAATGGAGTTGCATTGGGAATTGTAAGAATCTCTCTCTCTCTCTCTCGTGTGCGAACTTTGTCTGACATGTCCAGATTTGGCAACGGGATATCTGACTGTTTGCACTTCTCATAACAACAGAATAGGAACTGGACTATTGTGGTTTTGGTTTCGAATTTTTAAGGCATCTTTGGATCTGTTCAAAGGAAATTGTCACCGTCCCTTAATGGGATAGATCAGGAGATTGATATATAGGATGATTGTAGTTTTGGCCACTTGTTTCCTTAAACAGGATCTGGACAAAGGGGATCAAAGCCTTGTCAATCAGCTCATCCAGTGTTGGCTGAATTAGTAGAAGATTAACGCCACTCCATGAGCTATTTTGAGTTTTTCCATCACATAAAAGAGCCTAGATTTCTACTTAGAGCATCAAACGTATTAAAGTGAACTGTGCAGACATTGTGTAGCTGGTTGTGTACGTTGGAGACACAGATGCCAAATGTGATCTACGGTGAAGTAAAGGATCATGCTTTATGAAGTTGGAAACAATCACTGCGAATGAAGAAGTGCCATCAAACTTTTTTCTTTCTATCTTTTTTTTTTCAAAGCACCTCTCACTGCTTGAATCCCTTGTAGCTAAGGGAGATTGAGCAGCCTTTCCTTTCTCCCACTAGCAATTAAATGAATACCAATTGTAATGTCTATGCACACTTGCTTTATTTCCAAACACTGCACTAATCATATGCAAGCACAAGACCTGCAGACCTGCACACTCAAAAGCAGTGTTGGGAAAGCATATTGGGATCCTATATATTTACAGGACGTCAATATGCCTCCTACCGTATCATAGTCTTTCTCTGTTTTCTTAATGAAGAATAATTCAATCTAAAAGTCTGAAAATGAAAGAATTTGAAAATTCAGGAAAATGAAATAATGTTAGAAACATACAAATAATATCTAAGCATCAAATATAACATAAAAACACTATAGTTTTCAGGTAAACATATACAATCATTATAATAACAAGGGAAAAAGGAAATAAATATTAATCTAAGAAGAAGAATACTCTTTATCAAGATAAATATTAATCTAAGAGGAAAAGGAGATAAAAAAACAACTGTTTACTTAATAGTCTTCTAAGAGTTTTTCAAAAGTTTTATCTATGTTTACGTATCCATGTAATGTGCATGTGTGTGTGCTCATGTACATGTGCGCCTTCTTTTTTAGGGAACACCTTAATTTGAAATATAATGAAAACTAGACAAAAAGAATGACAAAGCAGGTTTTGGGTTTCAAGATTAAGTCACAGTTCAAAACGACTTTTCTTAGCCTTAGAGATCCATCCAGAAAAGATTAGAATACCTTTTTTTCAGTTTGTAAATATAAAGTTAAAAGGGTACCACTACTTTAACATGAAAATTGAAAACACATTCCTCTTCACACCACTGAATAGGCTTTTACAACCGACCGTAGAAAGCAACACATTGCTTCTTCGTATGATTTTTGCAAAACTGTTAGAAGTGTTCAGGGTTCAGAAACATCCATTGTTTGTTGTGACAGTGTACACTTGCCAATTCTCTCATCCACAACAGTTGCCACGTAGGGTTCTATCAATGGTCCCCTCAAAGTATTACACTGACAGTCATTATCTATATGTACTCCTAAGGTGTTAAGCCTGTATGTGTATTTGTTATACCTTCACTAACTTTATGCAAGGTCAAGGATGCGATCCAACAATTCAAAAATCATGGGTAAAGAACATTTGGATTTGTGAAAGAGATTTCCTATATATGTATCTCCAGTTGGTGTTCAGTAAAGCTTGTGTATTTTTATGGTTTTGGTAAAGGAGCCATTTGGAGGTGTTAAAGAAGAAGGGGAGATTTTCCCCATTGAAGTTGCTGCAGAATGCTATTGGAGAAGATCAGAGTTTTTATGATGCAGGGAATAGGGAGAAGCTTTGTTGAAATCACCAAGAATTTGGTGCAAAAATGTCAATGTGATCCATGGTGATTGACAGTATGTCAAATAAGACAGAAAACCACCAATCATAACCAAGAAGAAATATACCAAGTTAGTGAAGGAGAATCTTTATTTAATGAATCAACCATTCCAAGTCTTCGAAAAGAGTGATAATGAATCTTTATATATATTGGGGAAGAAGAGAAAGAGGAATGACAAAGGGTGGCATAGCCATCCCCAGTGGCGAGTTATTTTAGTCATTATCCACCACTGATGTTGATCAATCACATTTAAAGATTTTTCTTTTATGGCATATATAAGTATTTCTAGTGCTTGTAATGTTCTTGTGATAGACAAAGGCTTCAGGATACTGCTAGGAGTTGCTAAAGGGTTCTTTCAGGCACTAATTGTTTCATCATATGATAGCGGTGCCAAGTTTCAACTAGTAGGTAAAATAATTCACCTGATTGGAAAAATCATGAATTTCAATTGGCGATATTGTTCTGCTGGTGACAAAAGAGTTGAAATTGTCCATCAAGTTCATCATATTTAAAAATACAGATGACTATCGACCCTCTCATCGCAAACGATAACACAAGATAATGGATTATATATGATGTATAAAGAAGTCTGATGACTGTGCTCAGTCCTTGTTCATTAATACACCGTTCTTTATGCAGCAAAGGTGATCTTGAGGGCATGGATACTCTGCAATGTATTGATTTCTGATGAGGGCTTTAGGGTATAGTATCTTTACAACCATTGTAGGTGGAGAGATGAATGCGAGGAGAGCTTCATCATGCCCTGGAAGCTTCTATGGAAGTCCAGGATCCTACCTCTGGTCTCCTTTTTGTGTGGAAAGTGGCTTGGGGCAGGATCCTTTACTTTGATAATCTTTAAGGGCTTCCCCACGCATAAAAAGGAGTTAAGAGTTGGTGGATCACTTATGGTTCTGTGAGTGGGTTAACTATTTCTTGAGGGTTGCTTGGAAGATGCTCAAGTTGCAATGGATGCTACTTTTAAGCATGATGATACTTTTGAAAATAACGCAAAAGGAATCATGTAGTTATTTTGAATGCCTTCCATGGTTTTTTTTGGTTAATTCAGAGGGACAAGAATAAAGCGGTCTTTGAGGGGTAGAGAAACCTCTAAGTGTTCTCCAGGAAGTGGTTTGTTCTTTCTGTTTTTTGGGTAAAGGGGCACTAATTTTGGGGATATTATGGATGTAGTGTGGTTTATAGATTCTTGTGGTCTTTTTTTTGTTATGTAACTTTTCTACTTTCTAGGTGATTTGCAATAAGATTTCATTTATTGGAAAAGAAAGAAGTTTGACGACCTCCGTTTTCAGAAAAGTCTCATTTCTAGCAGATGCCAGGTTATGATCTTCTATAAATATGTTAACAGGATTTGCTCAAAGTGCTACCATCAGCTTTACATGATATCAGACTCGAAAGTGATACACTTTTTCTGTTGTAGTTTGACCCTTAGAAAGTACATAGCCTATAATTTGAGGCTAAAATCTTCGTTGAACTTTTCTTTTATAGGTTAGGAATCTATGGCATGTTTGATTTGTGCTTTTCAACTTTTGAGAATCAAAATCAAATTTAGAAGTATAGCAGCTGAAACTTGCATAGAAAAAGGATCTATTTTGGTCATGTCAGCCTCAGAAGCATTTATAGAGCTAATTCTCTCAACTTGAGAAAATTGTTTTCTCCTCTCAAGAGGCGTGGAAAGGATTGGTTTAACAGTTAGGTCTCTCTTATGTCCAACAGCTCTTGAGAGGAGAACTAAATTCTGTCAAGTTGGGAGAATTTTGTTCAGGGCACACCGAGCATTGCCCGAAGGAAATTCTGCATCATGATGCTTTAGTCTTCTGGTTCTTTTGTACTACTTTGTCTAAAACTAGTAGTGCAACTAATGAAACCTAGTTAGACATACAAAGACATCTTGCAAATGCTGCTTTGGATAGTCTGGGATTTCCGATTGCTGTTGGAGTCGGTGAAGATGTTAGGGAAGTCCCAAATGAGGAATTAGTATAATAGTCATCTGCCATTTGTCATACACCATCTTGGTTATTGTATTGAATGTTAGGGCAATGAAATAGAAGTTTTTGTGGCTGTCATGGTTTATAGGCTTGGCTATGCTGCTAACTGAAGAGATATGTTCTTGAGCTCACTGCTTTATCAAATATGTTTGGGAACCATGTTTTGTGATTCATCTCTGTATATTCATGAAATTGGTAACTTTTGGCATGAAAGCAATGCAGAAAAGAATATTTGGAACAAGAGTAAGCATAGAAACTCAATTGCAACCGATAATCAATTTTTTTGGTGGGATGTTGCATTATATAATTTAAAGGAAATGAAGGCCTACAAATAGGTAAATTGAGTTATTGTCATTTATTAAGTCAGTATTCAGTAACTACCTTGTAGTGCCAGAACAGTAATAATCATATTGATTACAATGAAGAGGTACATTGTATGTTCTGTGTAACGAGTAGATATCACATAAAATTGTAAAGCAAACATTATAAAGTAGCAGTTAGATCTTCAATAACATCAGACTTAATTACTCCCATTAAATCTGCTCTACGGGGAAGAAGTTACTGGAGATTAATTACAGATAGTGTCATGTTCATAGTCCTTTTGTTTTTTTCAGATTGTGAAAGCTAGATATAGATCCAATTTTATAGCCATATACTTGGCAAAATTAGCTAAATTGGGAGTCAGGATTTGTAGGAACATCACTGGTATGGGTTTGCCTAACACCATTGCCTTTCAAAAAGAAGAAGCAGCAGCATTGAACTGTCATTCGTCAACATGTCTAGAACAACAACTAAGCCTTCTCCCATACTACATGGGGTCGGCTATCAACATGTCTAGAAGATGTCTGAAAATATTAAAGTGGATTGTGACGATGTAAGGAAGGAATAGAACTATAGGTTTGCTTGGTACAACTACAAGATATAGTTACAGGGTTAAATTAAGTTTGTTGTAACGTCTGGAGAGATGACAGATGGATTTGTCATGAAGTTGGATTATGAAATACTACAAAAGTGTCTCAAGGGGCTTGAAGAGTTTTAGGTGCTAATCGAACATGATTTTGCTCTTCTTGGATTAAATGCATTTAGAACTCAACATTAGTTGCAAGGACAACTAGGAATTATGTGGCCAGCTACACGTCAGACATGCATGGTTCGGTACTTATTTGTCCCTGATAGCTCTATGATTGGAACTGATATGTGATTGGGGCAGACCTTTTTTCTAGATTTAATTTTTCCACGAGGGCATTTTCATTTATTAAAACTTTTCAAAAATGCCCAATTTGTGAATGATATTTTTGGTATATCTGATAGGCTACTCTCATGATAGACAAGCTGAATAACCTCCATGGAGTCATCTTGCTTCCAATACTGATAAGCTAGTTCCAGATTAATATTTCAGGGACAGAATGGGTTGTTGAATTTGAAAAGGTTAGCTTTGAGATTCAGAGCTCATTCATAGTCTTGGATATTTCCATTTCATTTCTCCTATTGTCTGCTGTCCATTTTAGATTTTTCTCTTCCTGTTGTGTCGTTATTAGGCCCCTTTATGGATCTTGTTTACGTAAACTGGTGGAGCTTATGTTTTAGAAAAGATCTGCTTCTACTGGATCTCTTCCCTATTTGCTACACCTATTTCCCCCCTCTCAGTGTTTACTAGGATTTGTCGCTAGCAGTTTTACAAACTAACTTTGTTGTGAATAGCAGATGTTGAGCTTTACTTTTGTTGGAATTTGCGATATTAATGTTCCAAGGTAATCGTGTGCTGCTCAGGTATGTGGCGTGCAACAAACCTACGATGAGTTTCATCATGAAGCTGTCCCTCGCATCTTCAGCCAGCAACTGAGTGTTAAAATATTCGTGGCAAGAATATTGGTTGGCTTCCCTATAATACTAATTGTGAAGTTCTGCAGCAAAGCTTTAGCGAAATGGTTACTACCTATATTATGCAATACATTGGGCATCCCAATCAAATCATCTTGCTACATTCCAACACTCAATGTGAACAGTAAAGAAAAATCTGATAGTGAGAATATCCGTTCATGCGGTGGATATCTTGAGAAACTCTTTTCCTACTTCGGGCCACAACATGGACATTTCGATGTTGATACTGGGATACGGTTTCTCCAGTATTCTGGCCTGGCATGGTCGGTGGTGGATTTGGTTCCCTCACTCTTCTAACGTCTCAATTTGTAATTACGTCTCAATTTGTAACATAGCATTGTTTTCTGGTTCAAGAGAATCTCTTACGAGCTACCATTTGCTGGGCTGGTGTTCCTGTAGTAAGCTTGGACTGTCACTAGCAGTGCCAAGTCTCGGTGTACCGTAGTTAGTTGCAGGAGCTACCACATCATAGCAAGATTTAATTGATCCACTGCAGCAGAAAGTTTGAGTAGCCTTCCTTATGTAATTACTAATTAATGATAACCGTTCTGTCCTTACGTTGTGTCTAATATTAAATTTGGATTGCTCCTCCGCGTAATATGGTGCAGATTCATATTTATGATTGTATTTGAGATTCGTGTACATTCTTATACTTGATGGTAAAAGTATTGGCAAACCATTTGTATGAATGCAAGAATCATAAAACTTTTAATGGCATATTGTTAGGGATAAAATGTGGATGTGACAAAGTCTGAGCATTTCGATCTCAGCAGGGGAATATGTTCGATGTCGGAGCTTGTCGAGCCACTTTCATTATGTGAAGGAACTTTCCCATGTTATTTGGGCGATGAAGACATTAGAGTGATTATCTTCCAGCTAAACGAATATGTGAACAGCTGGATGCAGAGCACAAGCAATCGCAAACATAAAAGATTTTGCTCACATCAGTGAAACGCAGGACGCCTCCTGACACAGGAGAGGCACCAAGCAACCCCAAAGTAGATCGCGAAGTTCATGCATCTCCATGACAGGTACATGAGGTCTAACGCTATAAGATGAATCCTTGCACCATTTGAACCACCAGTTACAACACAGCCTCAAAGAGGCCATGGCAATCCACGGTCCACGGCACTTTGTCAGGTCGCAAGTACCTGGATGTTGTATCCCGATAGTTAAGAGTTATGGATTCAGATTAGGAATTAGAATTTTGGTGTACTGTTGATGATGAATCGAGTATGCCATTGACACAATGCAAGTAGAACGCCTGGCAGCGCTGGGGGTACAGGAACTAATCCTCAAAGCGTGATATTTTCACAAAATTTTGAATCTACAATCGATTACTGTTGCATGTTTCACACAGAAGCCGACCCAGCAGCCCACCCAATCTAGGGTACAATACACAAATGCAGGTGCTGAAGAGGATGGCAAATGAATTGGACTGGCCGGGAGTCCGAAGCCTTGTACTTGTTGAACTCCCACGATGATAACTTCCAAAGCACATTTTAGACGGCCAAGATCAATGGCAGTTCATTCAAACTCTCAGTGAAAAACGGGCAGGTTACTATTGTTGAGCGGACCATCCATATGCTGAATCAAGCTCTCGCAATAATGATGCTATAATCAATCAAGCTCTCGCAATAGGCAAATCTTATTTTCCGATAAATAACTGGAAACATGTTAATCATCTATAATCAATAGGTGAATCTTGTATAATCAACAATTAGAACCTGATTGAATTCAAAGAAAATGGAAGAGCAAACAAGGTAACGCTAACTATCCTGATTTCTAAACATTAAGCAAGCTATCTTAGAACACCGCCACGATTTTCTTTTCCAAAATCATTTAATTAAGAAAACTCCTATTCCTCCATGAAGAAAAAAAACTGCAGTCAAATAATGCACAGAAAAAGAAGAATCGTGAGACCTCAGGTAAAGAGATGCAACGATTGGATATAGCAATCCATTTTAGCCTTTATCTTTAGATATCAGAAGGTAAAGGCAAGACTGACATTCCAAATCCAGGTCGGGAAATGCAGGGATAGACATGTCTCTGTGGCGTCATTTCCCTCCCTCCCAAGACTTCCTTTTGGGCTAATGACTCCCTCCCATACTTCAAATTTTAATGGAAATAACTACACTCACAATAAAGATCAAATAGTGAATGTTTATTGATATCAAGAAAACAAATCACTCACCAATCGATATTTTAAATCTGCTTTGGAAAATCAATAGATCGTGCGGATCATCTTCTATCCACAATGGCACAGTCATAGGCACTGATCTCTTTTGAAGTATTCAAGCGGTAAAAATAGACATGGAGATGTCAGTAAACGAACATCACTAGATATTTGAAACGAGCAATCAGAAATAACCGTAGCAAAATCTTTTGACTAGTTTCCACCTTTGTAACTAATGAAGTCAGGCCTATATCACCTTCAAGATCGTGTATAGGCCTGCATTATAGGATCTTTTCCAAGTTGCTTCTCTAGCACCAGACAAATCTAACTTCCACAAATAAAATCGCAGAATAGGATCATCAGAAACTATCACCATCTGTTTATTTGCCAATATAACTTTTAGAAAACAATCATAAAAATTTAATTAATTATAAAAGTGACTTGTCACAAACATAAATTAATTATACAAGGTAATTTTACGACAAAGCCTATCTA
Source organism: Brasenia schreberi (assembly GCA_036023115.1). Classification (NCBI taxonomy): domain Eukaryota; kingdom Viridiplantae; phylum Streptophyta; class Magnoliopsida; order Nymphaeales; family Cabombaceae; genus Brasenia; species Brasenia schreberi. Next base: position 3,010,805 of record JAYKKT010000037.1, read on the forward strand.
CCCAATATCAACTTTTAGCTATGAATTTGCATGTAAGAATATGAACAAAGAGGCAAAAGGTACATACAACTACTCGGGTCTAAATGGCAGAACCTAAAAAATGAGAAAGAAGATGTAATTACAAAAAAAGTTCTTGCTTGAAATTATGTAGGTACAACTTAGAACATACCGAATAATATAACTATGCATATTATGAAAGTAGCAAAAAATGTGTTTGGTAAATCTAAGAAACGTATGCCGGCATAAAAAAAGTTCGGTGGTGGAGCGAAATGGTATAAGATAAAATTATGGCAAAGATGGCATGCTACAAATTGCATTATGCTAACAAGACTAATGAAACTTATGAGGCTTACAAAAAGACAAAGAAAAAGTGAAAAAGGCTATTAATGAAGCAAAATCCAAAACATCATAGAATGTATATAAAAAGCTCAATTTAAAAGGCAAAAGAGATCCTTTAGGATAGTTATGATTAGACATAAGAAAACTAAGGATCCTTCCTTTGTCAAATACATCAAAGATAAAAAAATAAGAAGATTCTGGTGACAAGTGATGATATCAAAAATAGATATTAATTTCATAAGCTTTTCAATAAAAATATAGATACCAATATTAGCTTGAGAGAACTAACCTCAAAAAGTATATCAACCATAATTTTTACCAACATATTCAAAGAAATGAAGTAAAGGGGCTTTTAAGTAATAGAAGTATGAAAAATCATAAGAGAGACATGTATCACTTAGCTTACAAAATTATTTGATGAAATATGACGAAACCAAAAGATCTTGAAGAACGAAGAAAGAGTACAATTGTACCCATATACAAAAATAAAAATGATAACTAGAATTGTGTGAATTATTGGGATATCAAGTTGATTAACCATATATGAAGTTATGAAAAAGAATTATAGAACATAACTAAAACGGTATGAATACAATAAAGAACCAATTTAGTTTCATGCAAAAGAGATCTCATATTGAAGCTATCCACATATTGAGATGTCTTATGCAATATTTTATAATACAAAAGAAGAACTTTCACATGGCATTTATTGATTTAGGAAAAGCTCACAATAGAGTATGAAGAGATATTCTTTGGAGAGCCTTAGAGAAAAAAACATATCTTTAACATATATATGAGATATGTATGATGTCACACAAACATTTGTGGCAAATTTCTATGAAATTGACATCGAATTCTATCGCATATTTATTTATCTTGGTTGGTAATACGTTAACAAAGCATATTCAAGATGAATTAAGATGAATCCTTTAATAAGCAAAATTTTATGTACCTAAGGTCAATTTCCAGTGATAGGAAAATTGATAGAGATATTATTATACGTAAAACTAATGCAGGTTGATTAAAATAGAGAGGTGCATAGGGTATTTTATGTGACAAGATACCATTAAAGTTGAAAGGTAAATATCAAAGACTAGCAATTAGACCCACTATGTTATATGGTTATGAGTATTGACTAGTTAACCATCAAATATATAAAAGATGTTTGTGGCATAAATGAAGATATTGAGATAGATGTGTGGTTATATAAAGTAGTATTGTATCCATAATGACGTGAAAAACAAATTAGGAGTGTCACTAATAGATGATAAAATAAGAGAAAGTCATTTAAGATGGTTTGAACTTGTAGAAAGGTGAATAAAGAAAGCTCCTGTAAGAAGTGAAAGACTGAATGGTGAAAACAATAAAAAAGAAAGAGGAAGACCACAAAAGTGTTGGAAGGTAATAATAAAGAATGATCTAGTTTATATTTTGTTAAAATATATATATATATATTTATTTATTTATTTATTTATTTATTATATTTTCTATTTGTAAAAGTACATACTTTTGTAACTAGGCACATTCGGCACCAGGGCTTCTAGGCACTAGGGATACCAACACCAGGGCCACCAATGGCTAGGCCCTTCCAACAACTCTTTTTACTAGTTGTTTTTCATGTTCAGTCTCTTCTCTATAGATAGATACCTCAATGTATTCAATAATGATTAAGCCTTCTTGGCTAATTTATATATACATTCTTTTCAGTGTATTTGCTATTATTCTAGCCTTTTTATAGTCATCTTTTGGTGTTTCATATTGTCGTATATGTGTATCGGATATCCGCTACTCTATTCAACACGTTGAAGTATCATCTTCATTACATAGTATCAAAGACGATATGCTCTTAATGATTATCAAGTCACTGCCTGAGGAAGCATGCTAAAGACAAAAAGTCTTTTTTCAAGAAACTTGGAAATTTATGGTATTTTTTCAAGCATTTATCAAAGTGCACTCCTTTGAAACTTGTACTCTTTAAAGATGAAAGAAAAGGGTTTCAGCTTTCGATTAACAACTTCCAACAATAAATCATAGGCTCAATCAATGAAAAACTATTTAAATTTCAAAAAATTATAGGGCTATGTGAATAGATCAAAGGTATAACCCTCTATAAATATCACTTTTGAACAAAATTATAAATTTGAAGGAGGCTATAGGATGATCTTATGGGTTCTTACAGATAATGTAAATGATCACATTAGAGACATCTTGGTCGACTTTACCAGTACCAAAGAAGCATGAAAATAGAAATATCATGTCCAAAGTGATGTGGCACATAAGATGACATTACGTGATAAAATATCGTTATTAATACAAGGAGATAAAGGGGTGAATGAGTTCTATAGTGAGTATTCCAATATTTGGAATCAATTAAATGAATATAAAAAGAAGTATAGACAATGTCTTAATGAAAAACAATGTTAAGTAAATGAATACTTAGTATATCAATTTTCTAGAAGTCTTAGAAATTCGAAAAGGTAAGATCCTATATTATACATCGTAACCCCTTCCCTACTAAAGAAGATATTCTTCCCAACCTTCAAATGATAAAAACAAGAGTTACTGAAGATAGACTTCAAAAAGATTTTGCCTTAACCATATAAAAGGCCTAGAACACATTAATACATATTGACCTCCATATTTCAAGATCTAATGATCAAGTGAGACAAAAGGAGAAATTATTTACCACTTTTGTAAGGAAAACAGACATATTAGTCCGAATTGACCAAGATTAAAGAAAAAGGTAGCCTTGGTAGATAAACCAACTCTTCTTCCTCAATTATTCTCTCCATGAAAAAGTAAAGCTTCTTGAAGCACAATTGCAGGAGAGGGCAATCATTAGTACAATATGCTCTACTTTCATGCATGACACTAAAGGTATGACTCCTTGTTTACTTTTCATGTGCTTCATTTCATATGACTTTCAATGAAAAACTTTTGAATTCATTCTTAAGAAAACCTTTATTATGTATTTTTACCTCCGTTGGAACCAAACTAAAGGTCGGCAAAATGCGGGACTTTCAAAACAAAGACTTTTCAATTTCTAAAATTAGTATGGTAGCAAAATTAAATTTAAGTTTACTTTTTGCATTTCAAATATCGGATAATGGTTGTGTTATAACCTTCTTATCTAAAAGATGATTGTAAATGATCACCTCTAAAAAAGATGATTGGATGTGACCATAGAGAAGGAGGACTATGTAATGGATTATATGCATAATATTGGACATTCAAATATTTTGTCAAATGATTTACAATTATAACACAAAAGACTTACCATTTAAATGTTCAAAAATTGTATCAATGTCCTATTGAAATAAAAAATATATTGAAAATTTCTCTTGCAAAGTCTTTGATCTTTACAAAATGCAACATCTTTCATTTCTAAACAAAATATATGTTACAAGCAAATCTTTTAAAATTATACAATCAATGTTTGGCATGCCACGCCCATTATGTCAAAAAGAGTGTCTCATATTATGTCATTTTTATTGATAACTTTACTAGATATACATGAGTATATCTATTAAAGGCAAAATCTGATATTTTAAAAAAAAATGTCAAATTCCATAACCTTATTAAGAATCAAAATCAAAGTATTTACGCCAGACTCACGAGTAGAATTTGTAAAAAATGGGTTTGAAATGTATCTTGAAAACAATGGGATCCTCAGACAAACCTCTTATACCAAAACTCCTCAACAAAATGGTATTTTCGAATGAAAATATAGGCACATTGTAAAAACCACTAGAACCTTGTTAGTATCTAGTGAGGTTTCAAAAAATCTTGGTTATAAGCTATTATGGTATCTGTCTATCTAATAAATTGCAGCCTTAATGTTTCTACTATTGAAAACTTGCTTAAACTTATACCTAACTACTCTACATTAAGAGTATTTGGGTGTAAAAATTGTGTTTACAAACAAAGATGATAAATCATCTCCACATGCATTCGAATGTGTGTTCTTAGGGTATGGAACAAACAAAAAAACTTATAGATATTATGATCCCAAGAACGATAAGCTATACGTGTCAAGAGATATTAAATTATTGAAAAATGAATTTGTATTTCAAAAACAAGTTGTTAATTGCATATTCCTTTATGAGTGATATTTTATGTAATTAAAACATAGATCATCAACCTGACGAATCAATGTCTTCAAGTCGCATTGTGACTCATTTTGAAAGACATTATACTAGGAGAAACCTAGGAGTTATTGAACCTATTCTAAGAAAATATATTAGAGATACTAGACCTCTCAAGAGATTCATCTCTTATGAAACTTTTCTCCAAAGACAACGCTTTATTAACTACTATTCTAGCCATAAAAGAATCTAGGGCGTTTAAGAAAGCTCAAATATCTTAGGATTGGATTTAAGCCATTATTGAGGAACTAGATGTTCTATATAAAGCACAGACATTATAACACATCTTAAAATAAATAAATAAATAAAATCAATAGGGTGCCTATGGTTATACAAAATCAAGAGCAATAGTGATGGTACCCTAAAAGGATAGAAAGCTAGGCTAGTGACCAAAAGATACTCTCAAGAGTATGATATTGACTACGAGAAAACCTTTACCCTAATCGATAGAATGACAACTATTAGGACTCTTATTGTTCTTAGTACAATTAAAAGCTAAAATATTTTTTAAATGTATGTCAAGAATGTCTTTTGAAATTGATGGCTAAAGGAAGAGATATATGGAACCTCATCCAGGCCTTAACATCTCAAAAAACCAAGTTCTTTTTCTTAAAATATCTTTGTATGGACTTAAGCAAACTCCTAAGACTTGGTTTGATAAAATAAGTTAATGACATGCAATGACTTTACTACCTGCTACACTGACACTACTTTATTTATAAAGCAACACACTACAGGTATTATAATTTTCTTTCTATATATAGATGATATGATCATCACAGGGTGTGATGTAATTGGGACCTAAAATGTCAAACAGGATCTTGATAGGGCATTTAAAATAAAGGATTTTCGACATCGACATCTATGATACTTTTTGGGCATTGAGGTAACAATAAATTATAGAGGTTTCTTTTTATCTTAAACTAAATTTGCTAATGATATTGTTGTTAAATCTGAATTAATAGATGACAAGGCAGTTGAGACACCTAAAATGGTTAACTAAAAGATGAGACTTACAGATGGTGAACCACTTTAATGACCCCGCTCCTTACAAACAGATGGTCGGATCTGTGACATACCTTACTATCACTCACCCTGACGTCACTTATGAAAAGAGAGTATTCTTGTCCTCTTACTCCTTACCTCAGTTAATTGTCTATACGGATGTCGATTGGGACAGTGATTCTAATGATAATCACTTAACAACAGGCTACTATATCTTTTTTTAGACTCCCTTATTTCATGTAAATGCAAGAAACAACAAAAGGTGTTAGTCTCATCTCTTGATATCTCTTGAAGCAATCTCGATTTTGTATTTTAACAACAAAAGTGTTATGTATATAGCCAACAATAATATATTTCATAAACGCATCAAATACATTAAGATGGACTGCATTACATATGTGAAGAACACCTATAAGGGAGCTTGATTCTACACTTTGTGACATTAAAGTATCTATTTTCAGATGTCTTTGTTAAATGTGATGTAATACGATCACGAGCCACTATAACTCATGCCTCTTTGCAGGAACAACACAAGCCATCATGGCTTATTGTTGGACAGTCGTTGGAGGCTCCTAATATTATATTGTATCATACAATACGAAGCGATACATATCATATCATGGTACGCTATGATACTATACAATAGTTTTATCGTATTACAGAGTGTATCGTGCTGTATCATAAGATATAGTACCGTATCGTATGGGTCCCTCGCCAAAAAGAAATCCATATTTTTGCAGGTTTTTGACTTCTGTTTACGGCTCCCTAGTGCTCCTCCAGTGGCTCTCCCCCTCTTTGGTATTCAAGGCTAAAAAAAAGTACTCTACGATGTCTATTTAAGACTTCCAACTCAGATTGTGGTATAATTTTTTTATTGTATTTGTTTTTGTTATTATTTGTATTTTTCTTTCTTTAAATAACAAAATATGAAGTTGTGAAGTGTGTTGATATGATTTTTATTGCATTCGTGAAGTGGGAGACACTCTAATTGAGTGTTACGTTTGCTTTAAAGATATCAACCTTAAATATCAAACACTGAAGATCTCTAATAAGATTTTAGTATGAATGGTTACACACACTCTCTCTCTCTCTCTCTCTCTATATATATATATATATATATTGGGACATCTTATCCTCGTTCACAAACCAAAAGTAGATAGTGATGAGGCATTCTTCCCTGGCCTATTTAGGTTGGGTCGATCACGGTTACACTGGTCAGTCAAGATTGTCATCCCTACATGTATATAAAGTTTAAACTTCTAATATAACGAGTGTGCTTGCACTAAGACATTTGATTTTCAATATCTAACAGAGTATGTTTCTTTTCTATTGAGCTAATTACAATCACAAACTTTTTCTTGTTAAATCTTTCTATCTGCATTTTCATACTTGTAAGTACATCTATGACATATAGCACAAGGAGTTGAGGTTCTCCAATGTCTCTATATGGTCATCGAGCCAAAGGAGATCATGAGTCTAATACCGAAGTCATGCTTCTCTTGGGGTCTGTCTATGCCTAGCTTGTAGATAAAGAGAAAGAAAATCCAAGAATTAACAAATTTGACTCGGTATTGCTCACAAAATTTAAGTTCTTGTATCATGCATGTTAAGCATTATAATGAGACGGAAGCTAACTTTAGTTGAATAAGTTGCATATCATCCTTTCATCTTTTGGACAAACAAACTCTTCCAAAAATGCAAGTGTTGTGCCATTGGTGGGGATTTATGAAGTATTTTTATTTTCATATTTTTAATTGAATTGAAGTACTCAATTGAGATGACAAGAAGGGGTGTTACAAACTCTCAATCTCAATCTGATGATCCGGCACAACAGTAGGTACATCAGTTGAGGGAAATAAGATTAAAGAACAAATGTTTGTTTCGTGAGAAGATAGTTAGTGATGAAATTTCATTGTTGAAACATCACCTACCAAGGACTAGAAAAGAAGTTGCTCCTTCCAAGAGTAGAGTTAGAAATTTGTCAAAAGCCATTAAATGATAATGTCTGTAGATGATTGATAACATACATTAGAGAAGACAACAGAAGGATGATTTAGAGATGTTTGAGGAAGATGATAATGATGTTATTGGATTGGGTGATAATATTCCTTGTGATGGTAAAACAAAAGTTGATAGTAATAATTCTCGACCATCAACTAGGAAAAAGAGGGTTATTGAAGATTTTTCAAGTAAAAGTGGTAGAAGTGGAAGGAGTAAAGAAAGAACTTGTAGCATACAATAATTCCTTCATCGTAGCACAACATATTGTACTTAATCTAGAATTTGGGTTGTTATGATTTTAGAACAACTGCATGAGCAGACAAACCTTATAGTGAGCAGATGGTTTTATAATACATGTATTCCTTTCAATGCAGCAAACAATTTTTATTTTCAAGCAATGACAGATTCAATTACTAATATTGGTCTATAATACAAGATGCTCTCTTATCAAAAGTTGAGAGGAAAGTTATTTGGTAAGATTGTCATTGAAATACAAGAATATTGTTCGATTTTTAGTCATGAAAGGAGACAGGATGCACTATCATGACATACGGATGAACAAATAGGAGAAGAAAGTCCTTGTTAATCTTTTTCTCTATTGTCCTAAATAACTTATGTTTTTGAGATCTCTAGACATATCAGAGGAGAGATATACTACAAAGATTCTAAGGTAAGAGTTTGATAAGGTGATATGCGAGGTTAGGCTAGACAATATAGTCCAGTTCATTACATTACAGATAATGCAACTAACTATAAAGCAACTAGGAAATAGTTAGCAAGTACTTATAAGACTTTCCAACTCCCTACATATAATTGATAGATGCTCACCTATCTCACTATCACCATACATGATATCTCTCATATACTGCATAAAACTAGTCAATTTCGGCAAGCAACTACTATAATTCATATTAGTGTTGTTATAAGAATTATTCAATATGTAAGGAGTTCTACAAATAAGGGTGCACTCTTAACTTCTTCTTCGCCATTTAATTTATCTATACTTGTTGATTTGATACTTGATAATACATGATCGGGCTGTTTCCAACCCAACCCCATGATTCGAGTTCCTAGTTAGTGTTATTGGACCCAAAATACAAAAAAAGGGATTCAAATTTTATGTCATTCAACAATGTGTTAAGTAAGCCTTAGAAAGGGCATAAGTGTCTTCTAAGTTAGAAAGCAGTATATAAGTATAATCATATATTGGGTTTAGAGTAAGAGAAGAAATAAAAGAAAGGGAGAGCTATCACTGAAGAAGGGGGTTGTGCGTCACCTATGCACATTCTCTCTTGATCTCAATATTGGGTGTCATCTTTAACCTATTACATTTATAGTTTTATACAATATGGTATCAGAACAGGCAGGCTGAAAATAAGAGGAATCAGATTGTGGTTCTGCACCGAAGAGTAAGGAGAGGGCATAGGTCGACCGAGAAAAATTCTTCTCCAACATTTCCTGCAAGCATATCAATATTTAGGTTTGATTCAAGAATTCTATTGAGACATCGACTAAATCACGACAAATGGGTTAGGGCAAATCGATAGAAGTGAGTCATTTTTTATCACAAACATTAAATTAGATGGAAAAAATTATCTAGAATGGTTTAGATCAATTTTACTTAGAGTAAGAGCGAAGGGGATGAGTGAATATTTGACTGATAGCTGCATTAGACCATAATTGGGAAGCCCGACTACCCATAATGGGAGAGGGAAAATGCTCTAGTCATAATCTTGTTGGTAAATTCCATGATGCCCAATGTAGGGCGATCCTTCTTATATCTTGAAACAATCCACTAAATCTTGGAAGCTATGAGAGAAGCATATTCTCAAAAAAATATTGCAAAGAATTAGTATTAGCAAAAATCTTGAGTTCAAATACAATCAAAATTGACTCAAACTCGTTGAAAAAATGCTTTGCATGATCTAGAACGAGCTTTGATCTTTAAGCCGAAGCTTTAGCATGAGTTATGCCGAACAACTAGTGCTTGCCTTATAAAGCTTGTTTAAACTCCATGTAATCAAGATTAACTTGATTAAGTTAAACTGCATATCAAGCTTAGTGAGTCAGAATCAGACCGAGATATACTTGAGCTAATAAATTAGCTCAGATGTGGTCAAGCCAAATACATAAAGTTTTGAAACCATCAATAAAGAATGTTTGGTTGAAAAGCAACGATCGAAGTCATATCAAGCTTACAAACACCTCTCTTCGAAGTCCTTTCACTAAAGAATGTTTGATTTGGTTGAAAAGCAGCGATCACATATTGGGGAATGTTTGTGAATATTTTACTATTATAAGTCACTATTATGAGGAAATCCGCAAGGCCTTTTGTTGGTGTCAACTAGGGGTGAGCACAACTCAATTTTAACCAAAAAACTAAACCAACTCGATTCTAGTTTGGCTCAAATTTGTATAGTATAGGTTTGGGTTTAGTTTAATTTTTAAAAATACTTTTTTTCAGTTTGGTTTCAGATTCATAACTGAATCCACGTAAAAACTGAATTGGATTCCACTACTCTTAAGACTACCCTCAATAATACAAGAGAGTGTTAAATTGATAGACTACCATCAGTGATACAAGAGTGCTAAATTGATGGACACCGTTCGTGCAAAGATATGAAATTGGGAAGGGAGCTTGAAAGGGTCCTTCCATTTGGGATTCCTTGGGTTTTTGGGATTAGGGATTTTGGGGATGATGCCGAGGACAAGATGAGAGTAGCATTAATGAGCAATGAGAGGACGGTCATGATGGAGCGCACTATCTGGTTGACCTGTTGTGACGTTGTGCTGAGGAGGTTGATGGCATTGGTGTTGAAGCGATTAGTGTTGGAAAAAACTATAGACATACATATATAATAAAATAATATGCAATAAGTATAAACATATCTCAATCATAAATAACATCTGCGTATCCAAAATAAGCATCAAGATGTATAAAGATAAAAGTAGATGTAAAATCAGAAACTTACCTGTGAAAGTTGTCCTTGCAGACTTATCTTAAAGAAATAACCACCTTGCTATGAGTACGTACGAGTATCTACACCTTCCTCCTAAGACAAAACGTACAAACAACTTAAAGAGAACGCACCTTGCTTTGAATTAACTTCGACCAACACCTCAATCGCCTATGATTAGAGAAATGTCACATACAGAGGGAACGCAAAGAACCAGAAGAGGAGAGAGAGTACATAAAGCAAGTATACAAGATTAAGAGCCCTAATATCCTATTTATAGTATGTGTGATGGATCCCGGATCTTGGATGTGGTCCAACCATCATGACTATTTAGGTCTATAACCATTTCCACGTGAACTCTTGATCATTAGATCAAAGGAATTTCATACAAAAAGATAGACCGAAGACAATTCCCAAATCCAAGCCCAACCTCAAGCTTAAGCCCATCTTGGCACGCATGTACGTATGTGTGGTCTTGTATGTCCTCGCAAAGCTGTTTGAACTAAGGTTCATGAACTACCAACTATATAAAAAGACATATGAGTTTGTCACATTTTTTTATAAGAGGCTAAACTTTGTTTTCTTGTGGTCATCACATGCACAAATCCCTTATATGTGACTTATACTTTAGGACTTTTACATATATCATTTAAATATTTAGGGATACAAACATGAATTAAATGTCATTAATGCACATTAAATCCAACAATCCCCACAAAGTCTTTAAGTATAAAAATATCATCTTAATTCAACCATCATATTATGCTTTCAGTAATGGTATCTTCAGGTTTGAGTCGTTACTTGAGTTATTCAATATTACTCTCTGAGACTTTAGTTTGACTTAAATGTGTCTTCATTGCTTTTAACTGCACTTAGAACTATTGGTCTTAGCAATTATAGTCATGATATCATAGTATATTGAAATTGCACAAAACAACTTTTTTACCATAGGTAAATTATACATAAGTCTCTTAAGCCATTTAGTTTTCAATCCAGTCTCATCCAAAACACATAGTTTTGCATCAAAGATAGAACGAGCAAAAATAATCTATTTCTTTTATTTTCAAGTGACAATATCACCACCCACAAGAAATACATATTTAGTGACCCTATTACTCTCAAAATTCTTTGTTATCTAACTAGTATAACTAAATCATTTAAAAATCGAACGATGTTTACCGTAATGTAGTATAAGAAAAATTGTTTTCTTCATATAGTGAAGCACTTTGTCTAGAGCTTCGTAATGGATTATATCGAGATTACTATTGTATCTACTAAACTTATATGCATAAAATTCAATATCTAGTCATGTAAAATTGGTTAGATACATGAAACTATCGATAATCTCAGAATATCATAGTTGAGACATAGGAATACCACTTTCATTCTTATATAAAGCCTAAGATGAATTACATGGCGTCTTAACATGTCTACAACTTGTATATCCAAATCTCTTTAAAACTTTCTCAACATAGCGAGACTGAGAGAATACTATATCATCAATAGACCTTATAATTTTAAGCCCTAAAATTATATTAGCCACACCCATCTCCTTCGTTTCAAACTTATTACATAAAATGACTTAGTCTTATTTACTATTCTCATATTGGAACCAAACAACAATATATTATCTATGTATAGATAAAAAATGATGAAAGCATTATTGACAGACTAGACACACTTATTATAATCATTAGAAATAAAGACAAAAGATGATATTACATAATGAAACTTTTGTGCTATTATTTAAGGGTTTTTTCAAACCATATAATGATTTAACAAGCTTATACACCTTAAACTCATTTCTAGAAGCCACAAGCCCTCTTACTAGTTCATATAAAATTTTTCATAGAGGTCATCATGCAGAAAAACAATCTTCACATTTAAAGATTAGTGAATGGTTTTGATAATGAAAATTGTGGTCATTTGGGAAACTATGGAATAGGTATCATAGTAATCTATTCCTTCCTTTTGTGTATATCCTTTAACAACTAACCTAGCCTTGTACTTATTGATTGTTCCGTCTACATTAAATTTCTTCTTAAAGATCCAATTCCAACCTAAACTAGAATAACTAGGAGGTAAATCCAAAATTCCCAAGTATCATTGGAAAGAATTAACTATATTTTATCGTTAATGATTTTCTTTCAAAACTTAACCTCAAGTGAGGTCATAGTCTACTTAAAGGTGATAGTATCATCATCGATATTGAAAGTAACAAAGTCACCTCCAAAATTCTTTGATATCTTAGGTGATTTGCTTATCTTTGGTTCAGTTATTTCTTTAGAGTCATTTGATATAGAAAATATGGTAAGTCGTATTCAAAGCTTTTCCAACATATAGGTAAGTAACCCAAAACTTTGAAGTAAAATATTAACCATATCACATAGGGTTATATTCTTCTGTTCATATATTCCATTAGACTGATGAGAGTACATAACAGTAACCTCATGAACAATGTCATTATTTTGACAGTATACTTGAAAAGGATTTGAGGTATGTTCTCCTCCCATATCAAACCTTAATCATTTATATACCTTACCTGTTTGAGTTTGTTTTTCATTTCTAAATATTTGAAACTTTTCTAAAGATTCATCTTTACTTTTAAGTAAATAAATATAATAGTATCTACTGCAATTATCAATAAATGTAATAAAATATTTTTTGTTATCTCTTGTAATCATTCTATTGAATTAATGTATACCAAATCCAAAATCTTAGATTTTCTTTCAACTGTATAAAAAGGTTTCCTAAGTTGTTTCGCTTGTACACACATACCATATTTGTGTTTTGTATCTATTAAAGTTTTAGGATAAGGTTTAAATTTATCATTTTTTTTTTGAATTAAGATTTACATAACTCAACCTAGTATGTCATACATCAGATGATTCAACATTGTACACGAAAGAAGAAGAAGAAGAAACAGAAGTAGAAGTTTTATTATTATTAAAACTTATACAATAATCAACAATTGGTTCTACATAAATTTTAAACAGATCTTCTAATCAAATAAATAACTCTTCCCAAAGAAACACCCAATACTAAGTTATATAGTAATGACTTTATTATATTTATAATCTAACCTTAATCTCTCCCTAACTAAAGTAGGATCACTGAAGATATTACGATAAATCATCGAAATGTATCCAACTCTCTCAAGAGTTAGAGCTTTTCGTGAAGGAAGCTTCAAGTCTACAGGCCATTCGCCCTTAACTTAAGTAGTCAAATGATCCTCTAAGATTACTATTCTCCCAGAGATGGTCTGGTAAGACACAAACAGAGACAAATCAACACATACGTGCAAATTAACCCCAATGTCTACTATCCAGTACTATGACTCATAAATATAAAAGAGATGAAGTTTAAGGGATATATACCCGTCACTAGCATGTTGACCATAGCTCCTTCACTAGCCACATGTTTCTTGTCTTTCTTTGAGGGATAATCTTTCGCACAATATCTAATCTAACTACAAGGTTAATACGGTTTGTTCTTGGGTTTCTTTTGGATCTTGACCTTTGGTTTATGATTTATCTTTTTTCTCTTAAAATAACTAGGTTGTTTTCTTTCAACTCACAGGTTAACCCTAGATGTGTTGTCTACAAGCATAAACTTCTATGCATTTAATCTATTTCTATGTCTATCATTACATCATTAAGAGTTATTTTACCCTTCTTATACTTGAGATTTAGGCTGAAACTCTCTTAAGACTTAGGATTGTCTTCAAGCATAAACTTTTATGGTTTTCTTCTATTTCTATGTCTATCATTAGATCATCAAGGGTTATTTTACTCTTCTTATACTTGAGATGTAAGTTGCAACTCTCTCAAAACTTTAGAAATTTCTCTATAACAGACATAACAGTAAACTTATCAGGAAGCTCCTTTTTAACTTCCTTCAAATAATGGCATAAAAACTTAAACACATGAGCCTTTTTGTTCACAAATTTCTCCTCTACCATTTGATATTTAAGGAACTTGGTCATGAAATACTTTTCAAGACTGAGGTCTTCAGTATTGTATTTCTGATCCAAGGTAGCCCATAGATCTTTTGTTATCGTGGAAGGAGAAGAACTATATACATCAAATAAAATATTTGATAATATCGATAAAATACAACAACATAGAGTGTCCTCCTTCCACTTGCCGATTCTATTTAATCTTCTATGGTCAATATCATCGGATAAGAGACAATTCGACTTGATATACAGATGCAGTCTTAGGATGATTAACCAAATTTTCATATGCTGCTCTCAGTATTTAAAATATGGACCAACAAACTTTCCCAATATCAAGGTTAAGTTGACCTTAGGTCGGAGGGTAGCAAATACAAACATGTTCACTACGGTAAAAAATGATTTATCTAAGATTATTAGAAAAACTGTAGACATAGTTACATAATAAATAATATGCAATAAATGTAAACATACCTCAATTATAAATAACAGTTACAAATCCAAAATAAGTCATAATTAAGTCATACAAAAAATAAAGACAAAAACAAAATCAGAAACTTATCTATGCGAGTCGCCCTTACAAACTTGGCTTAGATAAATCAACTCCGCGTTATGAATACGTAGGGTATCTACACCTTCCTCATAGGATAAAACGCACACACAACTCTAACAGTATGAACCTGACTTCAAGTTGACCTCGACCTAAATGCCTCAGTTGCCTATTGTTGGAGAATGAGGGTTATGGAAAATGTCACGTGCTTACAGAACGCAGGAAACTAGGAGAGGAGAGAGTGCAGAAAGCAAGTGTACGGGATTAGGACCCCTAATCCCCTATTTATAGTACGCGTGATGGATCATGAATCTTGGGTCCAATCAACTGTCATGATTATTAAGGTCCGTAATCATTCTCGCTCGGTAATTGTTCCTTCATGCACTCTTGATCGTTAGATAAAAAAAATTCATGCAAAAGGATAGACAATTCCCAAACTGAGGCCCAAGCCCAACCTGATGCACGTCTATAGTCTACCATGTTCAACAGTCACAACTGTTCAGGTTCGTAACTGTTCCCTCTTCGTAATCATTTTTGTGTGCACTCTTTATCGTTAGATCAAAAGGATTTCATGCAAAAAGATAGACCGAAGATAATTCTCAAACCTAAGCACAGGGCCTAGCCCAATTCAACCCGACTCGCGTGTATGGTTTAGCATATCCTCCCCAAGCTCTTTTAACTAAGGTTCATGAACTATCAACTATATAAAATGATACATGGGTTTGTCACTCTTTTTTATATAGAACTAAACTTTATCTTCTCTTAGTCATGCACTAGCCCCTCACATGTACAATCTTTCACACATATCATTTAAATCATTAAATGTCATTAATGCACATCAAATCCAACAGTTCGTTGGCTTGTAGTTGCGCTGAGGTAACCCTTCTCTTGCTTCTTAACTAGTTTTGTGTGCATGTTTAATATTTACGGGAGAGTTCTCTCAAAGGTTTTGTTGGGCGTTTTTCTTTAGATATTTCAACGGATGGCAAATGGTGTTAGTTGGCGTTTTGGGTGGTTCTTCACCCGTTTGGACGGCGCATAAGATGGAGCAATCTGAAGAAGCGCCTCCTCTTTGTATTCCCCTGGTGTTCCTCATTGGCAGCTTTGTATATTCGACAAGAAATTCCAGTGAAACCGTTGGAAGTTTACATGTTTGAAACTGTGTTCCTTAGATCGGAGGGGTCTTCTGCGTAAAAAATTTGAGCTGATTTTTCATCTTATTTATTGTTTATTGGGGTTTTGTTTTAGCTTTTAGTTGCTGTGTTGTTTTGTTCAAGAGCAAATGTGATTGAACTTTTGCGTGAACCCCAATAACCGAACCAAACTAATTCGGTTCGGTTTTTGTCAACTAAACATGTATGTAGAATTCGGTTTTCAGGTAATTCAGGTCGGTTATGCACACTCCTAGTACCAGCACATTCTAATCAAGTTCTTTTTTTTTAATTATTATTTAGTTTCGTTGTCACAAGGGAGAACATTTTTTAAGGAGAAATTGTTGCTTCAGTACATCAGCATGCTGATGATCAGATGACCCATTTTAGACGAAATCATAAAAACATCGGAAAGTCTGAAAGCTAGTGACGGGAATTTATTTTAAACAGTTGGTGCTTTCTTTCCTTATTTGCCATATGAAGTAAATCGTAAAAATTTATCATGCTCACATATTAATAATTAGATTTAGATATTATTATATACTCCAAGCATTGCTTGTTTGGATGTCAAACAGTATGTATCACAATGAAATCGATGTACAACCGACTCGATTAGATTTAGATCTTTTAATTGAATCATGCATGTATAAATAACACTTTGTTCAACCTGTTGGCATGAGAAAATGTAAACCACCATGGACAGTCGACATCAACTGACTCGGCGTGCCCGACCCTTAGGGCCACAAAGCTGATCGGATCGGTTCGGTCTAGTTGGGTTGGGTTGGGTCTGTGTTGACCCCTGGTCTAAATCCATATCTGCATCAGCTGTGTCCCGCACTCCATGTTCATCTGATTAGACTGTAACTAGTTTAAACAAGATAATGATGTCTTTAGAGCGAGCTATTTGGATTAGGATAAGTGACTCGTTTATGGTACCTTGATTGTTTTGGGGCGGTCTAGTGTCCAATTCGAGCTCAGGTTCGAAGCCACAAACTCGCAATTGAATACTCTTTGACATGAGTAAAGTTTTATTGCCGTCTAACGATTTATGTTGTAGAGAGTTTGATGGATAGAATTGGATATAGGCCCTTTGGTAGGATCTAATTAGGGTATTTTGATTATTTTAGTGTTGTTTGAATTTCGATTAGCATAGTTTGAGCCATTGGTCTCATTATTAGATAAGCTACATTCTAATACTTATTTGCATAATAAAACGAGATGATTTTGAGGCTTTCTATATGGATTTTGACTTCAACTTGAGATGGATCTTGATATTAGTTTAGGTAGGGGTTATATTTTTTTTCTCAATAGGAGAATGCTAGAGTGTTGTTTTGCATGGTTTGAAACATGCATGTATTACGTGATTTATAAATGCTTTCTTAAATTGCTACTTGGTTTATTTGCATTATTTTTTAGAATTGCTTTAAATGTGCATGCTTGATATATGTCCTGCTTTTTTCTGTGTGCTATTAGTTGCATGGGTGATTGGATGAGAAAGATTAATATGTTTTGCTATGAGAACATTGACGATGATATACTTTATATTAGTATTGAGATTTGTGAAGGAGTTATGTACTCAATTGATATGAATAATAAAGAGATTTGAAAACTTAAATGTGTAAATATGTTGGTCATACTATGTATGTTTCTATGTGATGTCTAGAGATTCGGTTGTAATAATGGTAATGCATGGACATTCCAAACAAGAGAGTAAAGAGTGAGCTCTCTAGTACCCATAAACGTGTTTGTGTAGATGATGAGTACCCTAGGATCATTGGCACGGCTCAGACGATTTAGTCAGCATTGGTTTTGGTATTGGATGAGCTATAGTTATCAAAACTAAACAAGCTGTGCATGTATTAAGTACATGGATTCTGTGGATGTGGATGGGGAACGTTCATGTAAGCTTTTACTTTTTTATCACAATTTTTTAAAATTCATAGAGCTGCTCGTTGGTTTTCTAAAATTTGGGTACGACTGACACCGCACTCCACGATACGCTGTTGGTGATTATGTGTTGTGATCTTAAATATGTATGTTTTTAGCATGTAACCATATTTAGAAGAATATAATTTTTCTACTAGACATTCTTTACATGTTCGAATCGTCGAAAAAAAGAGCCCATATTGCATGTGAGGACAAATGCACCACCAAGTAGGTAACTTTTGTGAATGTTGGTAAATGAACCAAGTCACTAGTAGCTTGATTTGATTCGACCAATACAAGTTGACCCACTAAGTTAAACAAGCTGAATTTGGATAATTCATGTTTGTCTTGCTTCATATTATCTCGTTATCTGAGTTTGTAAAAACCAAACACAAGAAGACTGTTTTTGTGTTACTTTGGGTGTACACAAATATGGGCATTTTGGGTCGTGTCCATCTTTCCTCTCTACATTGCGAGCAATCATGTGTTTTGGGTTGTCATCATGTCATATAATTTCATGTTCGTCCCATAAATAGGTAAAACCGAGCATGAACGATTTTTTTCATGTTAAGAGAGAACTATGTGAATAAATAAAGCACTCAAGGCACTATTTTCCCATTTGAGGAAACAATGATTTTGTCTTCAACGCTTTCAACGTTGTAGACAGGGACATCAATAAATCAGAGTCAGTTCATATATAGACATGTGTCCGGTTAGTTTCGGAACTGTCAGTTTTGGGGTGGTTCTAATTTGAGTCCAAAAACTGATATGTTTAATTAAGAATTGGAAATCATAAGAGTAATTTTAAAAAATACTGGAACCAGCCATTTTGATTTTATAAGAAGTGAATCTGGAACTGAACCGGGTGGTCTTCGATTCCAGGTTGGTTCCTGTTCTGATTCGGTTTTGGTTGGAACCGTCAAGACGATTAGGAACAGACCATGCCAATATCTTTAGAAAACCAAATAAAATTATTGGATGTTAAATCACCATATCAAATGTCGGATGTAAAAACATGTAAGATATAGGATCTGAATATCTGATATGCATTGGATATATCCAGAAAACCGGTCCGATTCTGAATAGTAACAGATATGGTTTGGTGTTAATCAAATTCATTTGGATTCGGTGTTGCTTGAACATAAATACTTTGACCCTCTGAACTACACAAAGACGTTATGCTAAGTAAACCAGGAGCTAAAGCCCACAATCCATGGTCTGGATCCAGCATATCATTCAAGAGCTGCATCTAAATCCAGCGGACCCGCATTGATTCCAGAACTGCCTGAATTTTACACGCTGGCGTTGTGGGTTTGAACCAAACCAAATCCCCATGATGCAGGGGTGATCCAGTTCCAAGGTGGTATAGATCCATCAAGAAATTGATTCTCGGAAATATTTTTCAACATTTGGTTCTTCTCAGCTAAGGCAGTGAATCGGGCTTCCTCGGGTGAGATAATTTTAGATCAGGGTTCGTGCTTGTGAGCGTATGCATGACTAACTGATCAAACTCCAATTTGGTGTTTTTTTTTTTACTTTGATGCTCGAAAATACATATTTCAAATCTGGGAAATGCCATTTTCACGAAATCCCCAAACAAAGTGAAGATAATGGCATTTCTCAAACAATAATGAAATTGGCATCATAAATTTGAAGTTGGTTTATTAATAATATTTTGCTCGATGATTGCCAAAGGTCAGAAAAGTAAGGATGGCAATGAGGCGGTTGAGCACAACTTCTAGTTTTTTCCCTCAAAGGGTAACAGGGATTAAGATTTAAAACTAAGGTGAAAAATATATTTACTTTTTGCACGATACTTAATTGTCTTTTAACTAATTTTTGCCTTTTGTTTTTTATTTTCATGATTGGCTCCTTGAGATTGGTATGTATAGAGTTTGCATATATATACATATGTGCCAGGTATCGGTCGGGGCACTTTATCCCGTTACCCAAACTCAAACCTAATAGATCAGGTTGGGTAGATCCGGTCAATACTGCTGTCCCTATGAAAAGTATTTACGGTTGTTAACTAGTGAAAGACCGTCTTAATTGCGAGGAAATTCCATTTTTGGGAAAAAATCCAGTTGCCTTGTAGCAGATTACATGGTTTAAAGTTAAACCAGGACTTTTCCCTCTTATGTTATCTAATTTAAATCGGTTCACTTCCCAAACACACTTGTTTAGTTGCCTGCCCACTTGCTTCTAAAGCGATGCACACAATAGGTTTCGCTGTCTCTAGTTTTATATTGACATGTAACGAATTTTTGTATTGTCACATGCATTCAGTTGGATTCTACACCCGCAGGGTCAACGTATTCCTATTTCTTTTCCCTTTCTCTTTTCGATTCTTCTTTTAACCTCACACTCTTTCTTGGCTTTGAACAAGTCTTGTCCTACACCATGTGAGGATTGAATCTTATAATATATTATCATACAAAGTACACGCTGCGAGTTGCACTCAGAACGTTCTAGTGTCGTTGGTTTGGTTTCAGCGATTTTGAACATTTTGTGGTGCTTGTAAACCATGGTAAGAAAAACTTGTAACCGTGATAAACTTTAATTTGGTCTCTTTCTCTCTCTCTCTCTAGCTGTCTTATGATAAAGATGGTCGTTTCAGAGATCCGATTACTTAAACATGATCATATCATCTACGACCTTTAGTTGGGTTGGGGTATGTGTAGGCGACACCTTCTCACTTAAAAATCCACACAAAATTACCGCAGGCGCAGCAATTTACTACATCAAAACCAACAATGGATCATTTTTTTACCGGGTCAACTCTTCTTCTTGCGTCAGTCTCACAGCGTTTTGCGCACATTCTGTGCAGAGATGTTCGAATTCTCTTTCATCTCGCCCATAAACAGTCTCTCCTTTTCCCTTTTCTTGCTGAATTCAGTCTCTTAGGGAAACGTCAAGTAGGGAACCATTTTCAATACAGGAAAAGGTTGACCCACTTGATAACAGAAGGGGGTCTCTCATGCATCCAAAAAGCACAAAAGGGAAGGTCCTCTCAGATGTGACGCGAGGTGAGGACATTTTCCCATTCAGTGTCTCCATCATCCGATCCTCCCACTTGCGGTATCTGTTAGTTAAAAATATATACAGGGGAGGAGAAATCTAGTGTGCGGTAGTCGCTTGGATTCATTCGTCGTCGGCCGCGGTTTACTTGGTCGAAGAAGGGGTGGCCTTCTGGAAGGGCAGATTCAATTGGAAAGCCTGCCCATGGTTTTGCTGCTTTTATTCGAGGACGGTTTCTGCTGCGGACGTCGACAAAGATATACACGATAATCAACACGTCACCGTATTAGTAATTACTGTGCCATCTAAATTTGGGTTTTATTGCACTGAGCCCCTGGAGACAACAGTTATTTGCAGCAGCTTGGTGTGATCTTTTCGATATTCTGTTGCACACTCTGATTGAAGGGTGTGTTTGAAAGCAGGTTGACCCGAGTGTAAAAACAACGAGCCTTTTCTCATATTAGACGGGTCAGTTATATGAATTTATTATTTCTATACAGCCTATCATATGCCATGTTAATAGTTAATTCAACATAAGTTACATCATTTTTTATTATTTATTTCAACACTTTTATGATCGTCCTTCATGTCTTTTAATACTTTTAAAATTTAGTTTTTCATACCTTCTAATATGCGTTTATTTTGATCTTATTTCTATATATTCAAACCACCTTAAATTATATTCTCTCATTTTATCCTCTATTGGTGTCACTCTTAATTTATTTCTAATAACCTCATTATGTATGGTATTTTCTTTTATAATTACTCATTCATCTCAACATCTTCATTTCTGCCACATACATCTTAGGTAGATGTTGATGATTAACTACCCAACACTCAGAACTGTAAGAAACAATAAATCAACTTGATGCTCTATAATATTTACCTTTTAAATTTAATATTATCTTCTTGTTACAAAGAATACCTAATGCACCTATTTATTGTAACCAACCTGTATTAATTCTATGTGTAACATCTCTATCAATTCTTCCATCACTCTAAAAGATTGATCCTATGTATTTAAAACTTTTCTTTTGTAAATGTAATGTGTGCTAATTTAATTTAAATGATCAAACTTATATTCAATATATTATGTCTTTGTTCTACAAAGTTGGAAACTTTTACTTTCTAATGTTTCTCTCCATAGTTCTAATTTTCTATTTTTTCTTAAACTCCTCTACTAACACAATGTCATATACAAATAACATACATCAAAGTACTTCATATATGGTATTTGGCGGGAGGTTAATAAAGACCTTATGAGTTGTGTTGGTGTTTGAAACAAGGTCAATCCATATTTATAGGGTGTGTCTAAAGTCATGTTCGTGCTCATTTTGGGTTTGAAACTATGTCATGACATTGCCAACCGAAACATGATCCATTTCACATGTAAAATATCCACTCCAAGTTAGGTAAACTCGGGAATGCTTTTGGGTGAGGTGTACTTGTATTTTAGGTGTTCATACATTTCATCTTAAAGTACTTATATTTTTTATATAAAATGACAAACTCAATATGATATATTAATAGTTACATTACATATCACATCAAATTATATTGATTATGTAAGATGCTATGTTATCTCTCACGTAAACATCATTTATCATATCATATATGTCACATAAATATCATATGTCGGGCTAATATTTATTATTGTACTTAAATATTAATTAATTTTAAGTATTATATAATAACTTTAATAATAGTAAAGTTATATTTTTATTTTAATATTTAATAATATGTAAACATTAATATATATTAAATTTTGTTTTATATGACTACTTATTGTATCTTAATTTTAGTGTTGAAAATGTATATTAAATTTAATTAATATGTAATTTATTCAATGACGAGCAACCACATCACTCCCGGCATGCTAAATCGTCTTCTGTGACACTGTTACCACTAAGATACCGAATTGATAACTATGGCAAACAAAAAGAAAACTTGTCGTAGTTTTCAAATCATAAAGACCAAATTAAAAAAGTCGAAAATCTTAAGAGTATTTTTTGTGAAGTTTTTCTTACTCTTTTTCTCACGGATCGTGGAGACTGAATCTCCTCATACTACGTCGTTGTAGAATTTTCTCATTTTTAACTTAACTAATTATTGAAATATCCAAAACGTAGCTAATTAAATTTCAAAAAAAATACTTAAGTAGTTACTTTTTATTATTTTTTCTTCTTTTTGCCTTACATTCGAAGCCAGGAGAGCCGTCATATCTCCATGTTCATAAAAGAGGACGGTTTCAAACGCAAAGGAAGAACCAAACATGCTTAACAGTATTTTGGAAAATACGATTCGGCTATCAGTAAATATTGCCCTCTCATCTCTCTCTCTCTCTGGATATTCTCTGCAATAATGGAGCCCATGTTTGAGGAGGCAAGGTGGGGCTCTTAATTGCCTCCATCCTTATCTTTCCTCTCTGAACCTTATCTGAGATCTCATTATCCATCCACGCGGGCTCGGTAAAGACTTGCCGTCCACCCCTCCCCCTTTTTGCGTTCCTCTTCTTCTAGAACCGCTGCTTTTAAAGCAACCGTTTCTGCCACTCATTATAAAATATCTGCTTACTAATAAATCCTTTTGCTATACATAACCGAAGTCGCTCCATCAATTCCATCCATAAAAGCCCCATTCAGGCTCTTTCCTTGCCAGTGTTCCAATCTCGAAAGCCCATTTTGCACTTCTTGATTTGCAAATCGTTTCAATCCCGAGTTTAGAGAAAACACAACAAAGGTCTTTCATTAATTTGTTTTGTTTAGTCGTTTTGAGATCGAAGATCGGAAAATTAGATGCAAGAGGTGGAGATAGAGTGGTCGCCGGTAGTCCCGGATCTACCGGACGACGTAGCCATGGACTGTTTAATTCGGGTTCCCCATAATTACCTAGCGTCTATGGGAGGGGTGAGCAAAAGATGGAGGGATTTAATCAACAGTGAAGGTTTTTATCAGGAGAGGAAGCTCAGGGCCACCGCAGAGGGTTTCGCGTGTTTGATCCAGCAGCGACTTCCCGTCCAGGGCAACTCGTCCTCGATGAGGGAGAAGAGCGGGACAAGGACTCCGCCGGAGTACGCGTTGACGGTCTTCGACCCGAAGAGGAGAACTTGGGAGAGGCTGCCGCACGCAGACGACCTTCGCGGCGGCCTCCCACTCTTCTGCCAATGCGTTTCCGTCGAGGGAAAACTCGTCCTTCTGGGTGGTTGGGACAATTTGTCCTGGGAGGCGACCCGGTGCGTCTGGGTGTTTGATTTCCGGACCCAGCAGTGGACGAGGGGGAAGGACATGCCGTCCCCCGCTCGGTCGTTCTTCGCGGCCGGGGGCAGCGGAGGGAAGGTCTTCGTCGCCGGCGGGCACGACGAGGGGAAGAACGCCCTGAAGATGAGTGCGGTATACGACGTGGGGAGAGATGAGTGGGAGGAGATGGGAGAAATGCATGAGGAGCGGGACGAGTGCGAAGGGATGGTTGTAGGCAAAGAGTTCTGGGTTATCAGTGGGTACGGGACAGAGAGTCAGGGACGGTTTGTGGGGAGCGCGGACGTCCTGGACACAGAGTCCGGGACTTGGAGGTGTGTGGAGGACGTTTGGGAGGCTGGGAAGTGTCCGAAACCGGCCGGAATTCGAGTCTCCAAGGACGCAACGAAGGTAATTTGCCTGGCCGGAGAGGGGGAAAACGGCGCGGCTAAGGTGGGAAGGTGCGTTGTGCTGATGGGAGAAGGCGTGGCAATGGTGACGGGATCGGCGTACGAGGCTGGACCAGTCGGCTGTTATTTGGTGGAGTCCGGCAAGCAGGGCGATGTTTGGACGAAGATCGAAATGCCGAATGAGTTCGGCGGGTTCGTGCAGTCCGGGTGCTATGTGGAGATCTAAAAATGGAGGCCGCAGAGGTCTCTTTCAAGATTTTCCATTGTTTTTGTTCGTGATGGTGAGGTTATCGGGAATTTCTACGTATGCTTTTGGTACCTTTTCCATCCTATAGTCGAGCTTGAGTAATGTATAGATTTGTAAATATGCATGGGCTGTGTTTGAGAAACCTAATCCGAGTTGGGGAATTGCTGAATCCTGATTTGAGCCTATGGAGTTGACTTGCATTTCGTCAAATGTCTGGCACGCTTCCTGATGTGAGCCTATGGAGTTGACTTGCATTTTGTCAAATGTCTGGCACGCTTAATGTTAATTCAATCATGCAAAAGTGCTCCCAAAGTCGATGAGTCTTCGCTTCTTTTTTCTATGAAAAGTACTCCCACGAGACACTCGAATTATTCTGGGCATTCAATGAGGTGGATTCGAATGCGCTTGCGCTTAGTTATGAAAAGTTTGCCCGCCAAAGCGAATTACTTCGCTCAAGTAAAACATTGGAAAAACCAGTTTTAGGTTTGGAGAGGGTATGAACACCGGAGGAGATCGACTGTTCTTAACCTTTGCACTACCCGACGCAATTTTTAAGGAAGCGTGGTAGAGCAATCTCCTTGATTTTTTATTATGCTTTTTCGCAAGTGACTTGTGTGATCGCCTTGTTCTGAAATGTGTGACACCGAATTTCGGGAACGAAATTTAAGGAGGATAGATTATAATACATCCAGTTGGGTTTGTGACTTTGGATGTGAGAAGTGGATAGAACCAAATGAAACAAGAAAAAAGGGTAAAAAATTGAAGTAAAAAAGGATTGTTCCAGAGTGTTAGCTCAAGGTATGGGGCTCTAGCACTGTTGTTGCTGGTGGGGAGTTCGATTGCCAGCCGTAGAGCTTCGGTCTCCTCTTGTAACCAATAAAGGTAGAACTGGAACCCCAAAAAAAAGGAGGGGAGGGGTCATGGTTTGGTTCCAATTCGATTAGCCGGTTCCATTTGGTACTGCATGCCCGGCTCCAAGGTCAGTGCAGGGTGGGCTCATAGGCTAATGCAAGGCTACTTGTTGAAAAGGAAGGTCTCTTAATGACCCTCCTCTGAAGAGACAGTCAAGGGATTCAAGGGATCTAAGTAAAGCTGAGGTTGGGTGTTGGCCCCATTTATGTATACCCGCAGGTGGGCAATGCCTACTCGCCCTACTATTGCATGGATTGGGTTTTTAGGGTTGAAAACTATCCTGCTAGGGCAGGATTAGGTTTAGGGATGACCTGCCCCACTCCACCCTATAGTAAAATAATATATATATATATATATATATATATATATATATATATATATATATATATATATATATATATATATATATATATATATATATATATATATATATAAAATAACGAGAAAGTGGTAAATTCCCAAACTTCATCTCTATTCAAATCTATTGAAATATCTTCTTGCTTAACATCATTAATTGTGGAAATCTGAATTAAAAGTATAATGGTACAAAATATGTACATGACTCTAGTCATAACTAAAACCATAATCACAAATCTGGCTTGGAGGGAGATCATTGACATTTAGGGGTAGCAAATGGACCGGCTCTAGTACAATTTCCCTCAAGGATTGAAAATAAGAGATGGGTGTCATCGAGCCCACAAGGATAAGGAAATTTAGGTAAAGCTGACCGAGATATAGATTTCTCATAAAAAGCTATACAAAATGCATCATCCCTAGCGTTAAGTCAACTGGTCTTTGACTCCGAAGGTGAAAAAGCAAAAAATTAATAAAAGTATCTCAATTATCAAAGAAGAGGAGGAGAAGATTACCAGGATGTCCATCACTTGATCCTAGTGATGCTAAGGACGAGAGAGAGAGAGAGAGAAGATGTCGGACAAGAGAGATTGGCCACAGACGCATGAGAAGAAGGGTACTTGCAGAGTAAGAGGGTGTTGGTGTATATATTTAACAAAAAAGAGTGTATGAAAAATAATTCCTTATATTATATATATTATGTATGCATGTTGGTCCTACTTGTCACTCCTGGCCTTCCATCTCGGTCCCCAAGGCCAGATGGGTTCGGTCATTTGGCTTCGCTTCTAATATACGGTCATAGAATTCCAGCCTGGCCCATCATTTTCCCATGGAGGAGCCAGGCTGGTCCCCTGGGGCCAAGACCATTTTGACATGTATATACATTATAGCTGTTGATGTATGAGAGAGCGACATACCTCTCTCCACATCACGTAATTTTTGTGTTCTCTATACTTTTAAGGTGTTATATTGTATTTGATCCTTTCCTTTTGAATGTGGCTATTTTCTTGAAAAATATCAAGGAGAATATCTCATGGTTTCCAACCCTTATGTCGATCTTCTCAAAGAGAACATCCAATATTGAACCAATGACAGATTTTCCGCAAAGCAACTAAGAAAAATGAAGTTTTGTTTTCTTTGGTACAATGGGGAGGTCGAAGACAGATGCACGCATTAGTTATCAAACTCATGACCTTCGATTTATGAGTTGACCGTCTAGCCTGGTGAGCTATTGCTCGTTGTGCTGAAAAATGAAGCGATGTTTAACGAAATTCCATAGATCGAAACACAAATATACAACTCTATCTAGATTCAACATTTTCACAGGCGCAACTTGGCCAACTTTTGCAATCCAGTTGAGAGATGCTGGTAGAGAAATGGACATAGGAACATGTCGATCTCATTCATATGTGATGGTCAACAAGTTGGCAATCTAAGTGGATAAGAAGGATGGGAGTTTCTAAGAATAGCAATCTTTAAAATGTTCATTTAATTTCTTCTGTCTTGCTTGATGTGGAGCTGGTGGGACATGCAGCCACTTAAGTGAACTTATCCAGGCCCAGACATACGTGTGATGAATTGTCTTCTTTTTTTTTCGTTACAAGAGGAGGCTGAAGCGTAAAATACCCACCATACCCATATATGCACTCTGTGGGAGTCGAACTCCCCACAAGCAGAAACCCTGTTAGAGCGTCCTGTCGTAGAGCCAACACTCGGTGCGCTAATGAATTGGCTTTTAGATATGACTTCCGCAACATTCTTTCGCAACACGAACTTGGAAATCAATTTACCGGATCAGAATCTTTCTCCATCCAACTCCCAATACAAAACATCTAATTCTTGTTGTCGACAAGATTTATGGCAGACATTAAAAAAACTTAACAAAGTTGGCACCTTGATGCAAACATAAAAAGCTACTTTTATACTCCTTTATTTTCTAAAATACCCTTATCTGCACCTT
This sequence comes from Brasenia schreberi, assembly GCA_036023115.1. NCBI lineage: Eukaryota > Viridiplantae > Streptophyta > Magnoliopsida > Nymphaeales > Cabombaceae > Brasenia > Brasenia schreberi. Next base: position 3,038,968 of record JAYKKT010000037.1, read on the forward strand.
CTCTCTTCTCCTTCCTTATCCCCCATCTCACATCAACTGTCACCTTCTCTGCTCCCTCAAACGATCTCTTTCCATCTCACTCTCTGTCTCAATCTTTAGACATCTTTTTGCTTTTTTATAATCAATTTTTTATGGAGTAGAACTATGAAGTCAATGACAAGATAAGGAAAAGGAAATCAATTGAGAAAGAGGACTCGAGCATCAGAACACGGATCCAGATATGCATAAGTTTTATCTCATTCATATTTTTAAATAGGATTAATGTAAGGCACATGTCATCCTACTTTTCTTGTTTGAAGAAAAATAGAATATTGTGTTGTCACTTTTCCTTTATTAGGAAATAAAGGACGTAAGAGAACAATTTCTTTGTCTTTACTATTCTTTTTACTAATAAGGCAAGCTAACATTAGATATGCTTAACTTTTCGATTGTAAGTTCTTTTGGGTGGACTCCTTGCAATAACTCATGTATTATCTTATAATAACTTTTTTTTTTTTCATACTAAATAGGATCGGCTACATGATTTTTTTGTTTTCATAGAGCTCGATCGTGTATATTATGTAGACATATTCCTTTGCTTAGCCTAAATCCATTGATGGGCAGACGGTCAAACACGAAGCCTCAAACGTTTATTTTTCCTTTGACTTTGAAGAGGGAATCCGATTCAAAGTAGTAAAAGGAATAAGATGAACTTTTGTGCACTGGTTTGGCGTCTTATATGCCGTTCCATTACAAGCATGGCAAGTTTTAGATGCTGCTCTTCAATTTTTTCAAGGTCAAGGATTGTCATCAATATCAGAGACTTTGAAAAATAGGAACTTATCTCAAACGTAAGCGATTGCAACATGATGCTTTTTTTTTCTTCTTTAACTTCTTTTAACTGACACCAGCCTACGTTAGAGCGCCGAAGATGATACGCATGTTCAATGTAAATCAAGCTTTCTTGTTTGACTAAAGCATGCACTAATGATGCTTTGGCAATGCAAAGTAATTCCTACGACTGGTACAGGATTCATGGCCGTTAATTACTGGTCTCAATCCCCAAAAACTGACTCGCGAAGCAAATGATTGATGCCCTCACGTCACAAAAAGATGCAGAGGTAGTGAGTTCGATTACCGGGGGGATGAATAAGGATCTTTCAAATGACTTAACATCCAAGGCTTCTTCATTGCCATAGTTGTCGATGTCTCAAACACAATCGTTGGCCATCACCAGCCCTTGATCGGTTAGATGAACAGTGGAGAACCCGATCCGAGAGGAATGATTTTCCTAATATTAATTTCTGTCTCTCTCAAAGGACATTATATTTATTTATTTTTTCTAAGCAGGGAAGATGGAGTTAGGCGGATCCCAACCATAAGCAAACCGGGCTTTATCTTAACTCATGACCAAGACAGCCATATCTCTGTGCACATTCATTTATTCTTACCTATTTGGGCGTGCGCAAATGCATCACCACCACTCAATACACCACATCGGCCGTGGTGGCTACCGAGCAAATTGAATTCAGAATCTCGCAAGCGAATAGTTTTCTTAAGAACTCAATTCATATTATATCATGTACATGTATCATTTTAACTAAGAAAAAAGAAAAAATCGGTGACAAGCAAACTCTCTAATTTCAGATCTCAATGAAGCACCCGGACTGCACGAATCCGGAAAACTCAGTCTTCATCTCCACCTTCGTCCAAGCCTTGTCCTGTTTCGCCAACTCCACCAAGTAACAGCCGACCGGGCCGCCTTCGTAGGCTGCCCCGGTCACCATTGATATTCCTTCTCCCATTGCTACCACACACCTCCCCACCTTGGCTGCCCCATTCTCAGTCTCTCCCTCCAGGCAAATTACCTCCTCCTTGTTGCTCTCCATGCAAATTCCGGCCGATCTTGGACACTTCCCAGTTCCCCAGACGCTATCTACATGTCTCCAAGTCCGAGACTCTATGTCCAGGACATCAGCGCTCCCGATAAAGCTTCCCTGACTTTCTGTCCCGTACCCGCTCACCACTCCAGAACCTCGCGTCGCCGAACACCACTCCCTCGCACTCGTCCTGGCTCCATTCCTATCGGGTCCAACCCGGTCCATTCATCGCTCCGCAGGTCATAAACCCACGCCGCGCTTACCGCATTCTTGTTCGTTCAACGTTGCCCACCGCCACATAAACCGTGCTTCTGATCCGAACCGGATCGCAAAGAAAGACCGCTTCGCCGGCATGTCTCTCCGGAACCACCGCCCTGTCCGGAAGTCAAACACCCAGACCCGACGCGTCGCCTCCCAGGACAAGTTGTCCCAACCGCCCAGAAGGACGAGTTTTCTGTCAACGGCGACGCATTGGCAGAAGAGAGGCAGACCGCCGCGGTGGTCATCCGGGTGCGGCAGCCGCTCCCAGCTCTTTCTCTTCGGATTGAACAGCGTCAATGCGTACTCCGGTGGACTCCTTGTCCTGCTTTTCTCTGTCGTCCCGGACAAGGTGTCCGGGACCGGGAGTCGCTGCTGGACCAAACACGCGAAGCCGTTGGCTGTCCCCCTGAGCTTCCTCTTGCCATAGAAATCCGGACTGTTGATCAAATCCCTCCATCTCTTGCTCACTTCTCCTATAGACGCAAGGCAATCGTGCGGCACCCGAATCAAACACTCCAACGCTACGTCGTCCGGCAGATCCGGCAGGATCTCCGGTGGATACTGATGCTCTCCCATCTCTTTGAAATCCTTCACTGATGGATTTAGAAAGATGGTAGCTCTAATTCAACTACTGAAAGCTTCAATGTTCGATCGATGGTAGTTTAGAATCGATGCTAAAATCTTCGCATCTATTGATTTTGATGGATGTCGGAAGATGGTGATTAGAACTCAAATCTGATGAAGATGTCTCTCTTTTGATGGAAACAAGAATCTGATGTCTCCGAATGAAATTCTTGATGGGTATATGAAAATGTTGGTGATTCTAAATCGACTCTAACAAAGAGAATGCGGTGGTCAGATGGATGTAGGAAGGTGGTGGTGTGTGGGAGCTTCATTTATAGATGTTTCACGCACTTTGCTTTCGCGCATGAAACGATTGAAGTCGCGTAGATTTGGACCTTTCTTCCTCGTGGGTCTTTTCTTTCTATTGGCCGAAATACAAAATCACCCAAATTAAAGGAATATTTCAGAATACTGGCCCGAAGAATTGGGTTTTGCAATTACACGGTGGACCCAATGATAATCTGGTTTGTGTTGAGCTCTTTTTGACACGAACCATATATAACACCACACGAACATGACTGAAAGAAAAAAAATCATTACCCTAATATGTAACACGACACAGACCAGAGTATTAGAATGGTTAATCCTGACAAAGTGGAAGCGATCAATCAATTACACCAATATTAAAAATAAATGGTTGAAATTTGAATTTAAAAATAAAAGGTATAAATGTTAATCAATGGCATTTGTAAGTATATTTATATAATTTCCTTTTCAAATTCAAATCTCAATCAATAATCTATCTTTAAAAATTTGTTGATATTGAGATTTTTTTATATATTAATACATAATGGGCACACACACACACACACACACACACACACACACATATATATATATATATATGAGAAGTTACCTTTTGTTTTGTCATAGAAAAACAAAGAAAGTAATATTTTATGCTTGAGTATGAGTACTGTTTTTATCTAAACTTGACGTCATTGGTTACATATTTCAGCTTCTCTTGTCTCTCATGTGCTATGTTATATATAATATGTATACTATCTAAACAAGTTCATTTATTTTCGTTGCTTGTACCGTGAACGGATCAATGTTACAATGTCATGTGATTTAATAGTAGAATATCAATCATGTATATATATATATATATATATATATATAGAGAGAGAGAGAGAGAGAGAGAGCCTAGTATATACTAGTACATCTAAGGGTCAGCATTATCCATACCAATTTAAAAATGACTGAAATTTGAATTTAAAAAATAAAAATAGGTAAATGTGAATCAATTACATTTGTAAAGATATATTTACATTTTTTCTTTTTTGGTCAATCATTTATCTTTAAAATTTGTTGATTGAGATTTTTTTGAATATAGTGACACCTAAGTGTTGGGCGACCCTTCTAGTATGGAAAAAGGCATAGTTGTTGTTATTGTATACTGATACCTAAGTGTGTTATAATGGGTATATATATTTGAGAAGTTACTTTTTTTATTTTATCATAGAAAAGTAAAGGACGTAACATTTTTTTTTTGAATATGAGTACTGATTTTATCTATACTTGATGTCGTTAGTTCCATCTTTAAGCTTCTCTTCTCTCTCGTGTATCATATTATCTGTGTGTGAACATGATTGGTATTTGAAGTCCATGATGTGATTAGGATGATCCATCGATTCATTGGTGCCTCCGGTTTTCACTTTCTTTTTCTGGCGGGGGGGGGGGGGGGGGGAAGCTAATAATCGGTGGCCCTCGCAACCATTATTGCGTTTGCCGTGGCTCCAACTCAGCCGATTCGCACCTTCTTTGCTTTTGTGTCCCCATGTGGCCATTTCGTGTCGCGATTCATCTTCACATGTAGTGTCCCATGTGAGTTCGGGTGGACAAGGACCTTTTCCTGGGTTGTTTTGTGTCGAGCGCTGTAATCTGGGCAATTTCATCTTGTATTGTTTGTGTCGTGCCATTTTTGAAATGTGTAAAAAGCGGGTCAACCTGAATACCGTTGCTGAGCTTTTTCAATCGGTCTGCCCATGGACGCTAACAGACTTATTCTCCCGTCGTTCAAGCGAGACAATTCATGTTTAACCCATTTTTTTCCCACTTTCTCCTTGACGTTAATACTGGCTTATGGGTTTTGTATATATTGAGTTTTATGTTATATTATCAACAATTTTGCATTGGTGTAACGTTTCCTAAGTTTTTGAACCATAATTAGCTGCACAATGAAACTTGGAACAGTAAGTACCAAAAATCAAGTTCCAGTTCCCTTGGAACCTTGTATGAGACACACTCTTAGTGCTGCGCGCCTCATGTACATTTGAATAGGGACTCCAAAGTTGGGTCCACTGTCTAAGGCTGAGGTCGACAGTGAAACTGCAAAATGGTTATGATGGTGATCACTTGAAACGATTTGGAAAAACATGGCACGGTGTCTCTCATTCATTGTCTCAATGATATGGGTTTAGGTTCGGACCCTGTTGATCAACTTGGCACCGGTATATCCAAATTTGGTAACAAGGACAGGATCCAGTTATTAATCGGATCATAGATCAATATCCAATATCCTAACTGGAGTTTCAACACAAATGTATTTGCACTTTCTTTCTTTTTATATATAAAAATAGAACCTGATTATTTATTAGATTCAGTAGTGAAATCAAAGGACTGGACGCAAACCTGAGATGATTAATGTCCCACATACGACGGCCGAGAAATTTTTTCCCATTTATGAGATAAATTCTGGGATTCAATCATTTCAGGTTATACTCATACCCCTTCCATGAGTATGTATGTACTAAAGGATCCAATCACTATCTCTCTCAATATATATATATATATATATATATATATATATATATATATATATATATATATATATATATATATATATATATATATAGAGAGAGAGAGAGAGAGAGAGAGAGAGAGAGAGAGAGAGAGAGAACGCCGCAGTGGTTTTCCATTTCCTGCAAGCTATGCACCCTGGAAAGGCCTTCCAAGGAGTTGCTGGTTTTAGAAAGATAAACATGAGTATGTGGCGATGGGGCTGTGCGTGATGGTGAGAAATATAGAAGGAAGAAAGAACATTTTCTTTATTATGATATGGTTAGTCATTTTCAACTTCGTCACTTTATGTGGCTTTTCTATCCAATTTGGTTTCCAAGGTTTGGTCTTATCACTTTGGCCCATTTTAAACAATGTCCTGTAATTTCTAATGTGGTTGTATGTGGCTCTTGAAACCTTCTTCCCATTTGCATCAGAGGGTTAGCTCACTTGGCATGGGTCTCAAACTCACAAGATGAAGGTCATGAGTTCGATACCGGGAGGGAGGGTGCAGTGCGTACCTGGCTTCATCCTCTCCACTATAACCCAATAGAAAAATCCCACATAGAAACCACATCAGTAATCTTATATACACTCGCACCTAAAAGTAATAGGGTCATATGAGAGTTTGAACTCATGATCTCTCGCACTCACCTTTCTTGGGTCATATTTGTGTCGAAACATAGCAACTCTAATACAACCTGACTTTCAGTGTTACTTTGGATGTATACGAGTAGGAAACCTTTTGGGTCATTTCTTTCTCTCTCTCTCTCACACAAGGAAGGGCTGAGCGCTGTTACAAGGAAGGGAAGAATCCTTGAGGCTGTACCGGCCTACAATGATGCATGGCATGGCCCACAATTGAAAAAGTAGGGAGCCGGATACTGTTGGTTCCTGCTCAGCAGTTCTGGGCCTAGCTGTCAAACGGGCCCTAAGTACGGAGGTATCTCCCTCTCTATACGCCACCTAACGGTCAAAACTATCTGCCCAGATGATAAGTGCTAAAATTGAGGTGTTAGTTACATCCCGCTTATGTAAGCCAGCCGGTTAACACGGACTGAAGTTTGCCAGCGCCATCGTGTATCGGATGATCCACTTTTGCTTTTGTGATAATGAATCAGATGACGATAAGGAGCAATGAATACATTTAAGGATGTTATGGAAAGAAGATCTCAAATGAAGTGGATTTGGAGAGTGAAAACTGGGGCATGGAGAACAAGAAAATTCTTGAGAGGGATAAGAACGGGTATGTAGGTTCTCGTCCCACAAACATGATCCCAGCTTTTCCTGCCATTGATTCTAGAAAGTTAGGTTCATATAAAATAAAACAAACTATAAGAAAATAAATAAAAGTGTAACCTTTTCTTTAAATTCGTGAACTCATCGTCAATCCACACATTTCATCCGTAATATTATGTTCAAATTTAAATATATTTTATATAAAAGTAGATTTTATTTCATATCTTCTCCACCGTGTATTTAAGCATTTCTCTTTTTCCTGATGAATTCACACGTAAAAATAAAAGGACAGAGATAAGAGCGTTTTTGGTCCAGGCCGAAGATGGAAATGAGGTTTTGAGACTAAAATAAGAGCGAAAACTTTGATTCCCGACCTCGCCCCACTCATGAACACCCTTTCAATAGGAAAACGGTGCATGGAAACAACGGGAGCAAATCATAGTGCCTCCTTTGACTATAACTACACACACACGCATGTACACCCAATCTCACACACGAAGACTGTATTATGGACAATTAATCAAACAAGAAAATGGTAGACAAACAACGGGACAAAACTAGTACCTTCTTTGTCTTTTTTCCCTCCTCTCTCTCTCTCTCTATATATATAATATAAGGTTATCTTTATCTTTTTAAATATTGCATTTGCTGCCATATTCATACGACAAGAGAGAAAAACCGTTGGAGGTCTGGTGGGGAGTTCTACTAGCCCCCTGATGGGAGTTCCACTCGGACGGAGTAGTGTGTTAGGCTTTGGCTTCCTCTTGTAACAAATATATATATATATATATATATATATATATATATAATATATATATATATATATATATATATATATATATCACGATGTACGCTTTGGGCGTTGGCTCAACGGCAATGCACTCTAGCTGCTGCAGCTGGGAGTTTGAGTCCCAGAGATTTCCCACGTCCATGAATTAGAGAGCGAAAGATGGAAGAAAAGGAAAGTGAGTAGGAGAAAGGGAACATCACTATAAAGACGAACAGTCTTATCCGTAGAGTGGACCATGCGATTTTTGACGTTAGCACAAGTGGTCTCAATATTGTTCATCTCAACGTAACAACAATTCACGCTGAAGGCTTCGATAGTTAGCCCGTGATAGGCGCCAAAGCTTCGTCTGTCCAATTCGTCTCTCTGCGCGTCCTTGAATCTCTCCACAGTCTCGCCATTGACTCCCATCTGTCTCTTGCGCGCTAAGTCTTCCTATCGACCATCTTGAGCGAAACCTTTTTAAAGTGAGATAATGTTGGACAACCTTCCAAACTTTAAGCAGTTTTAGCTTTGTTCAACCACAGTGTGTTTATGGATGTTCGTAAATTATACTGGTTTTGGAGGTTTTTTTGACAAAAAGTTTTTCCACCAATAATTGTGAAAAACTTTGCTTCAACTGTTTTTGACCCTATTCTTTTTCACCCAGATGATACTAATCATCTTTGTTGGACCCAATTTATTCTAGCAGAGCGGACCGACTGTTCGATGAAATGCATGCCATAGTGGATACCAAAACCCAAGCTTTTTTTTGTCTGTTTCTTTTTCTATTATTTTATTCTCTAGTGTTTTCTTTTTATTTTTGTGTGATTCATTTCCTTGATTTTTTGTAAATCTATAAAATAGTTTTTCCATAATTGAGCTGATCAAGTCAAAAGGAGTTATCATTGAGCGAAATAGATCATTCTGAAGACGAAAGTGAAGTGTATGCAACTCTGAATGATACGCCAAAGGAAGAATGAAGTTTGATAATATACATATGATGTTTTGGAACCCTTCAAGCAGGAGCATAGTATGAAATTTTACAATATCAATATGTAGTACATGATTAGATTTTACAATTTTTGCCTTATTAATAGACAATCTGTTTTTCTTGATTTCTATGCTCCCTTCTGCTATCCAAGTCCTGTTCTGAAGGTTCCTGTCAAGTGAGTTAGTTAAGATACGACTTCCTTCATTTTGTTAATCCTTATCTTCTATTTTTTGTTGATCTTGTTAAGTTTGTATGTTATTAGATTAGCTGGGCATTTGGTTTGGTACCAGTTTCTAATCTCGGTATCTTTGCAGTACAATTTTTCCAGACTTCGTCTAGTCTCAAACTTGCCTTGGGTGTTGTGTTAGGATCTGATCATGTCTACGTCTTTTAGGATTCGTCTTCTCTTTTTCATCACTCAACTCATATAGTCACTTTTGATTCCATTCATATGTGTTGAAACTCAAATCTACCCTGGTGCTTTTGCTCTTCATACATAATGGTCTTCTACATGTGTCTTTCATATATGTAATTGTGCTGTTGTGTTTTCTGCAAATTTCTGTGGTTCTTTATTAACTGCTAAAGGTAATTCGGTACCCTGACTTGTGTGAAAGTATCTATGTTTATCAGAATCAGGTCTAAAATTACTCAGTCATCCAGTCAAATATGAAATTGCTAAAAACGGGATTATATCCCTTTAGGAAGGACCAAAGGCAATCAACCCACATCGGAATCTCTACTGTTCTGTGTCTAATGTTTCGTCCTTGGACAGCGTACTGTTTCAGGAGTGCACTGAGCTTGATCCTTAAATGCTTGCTGCCTATTGATTAAGATCTATTGTGATCCATTGAGAACGTTTCTCCACGTTGTTGCTGGCCCCGAGTACGTATACCTTGTTCACAACCACTGTTAATATGTTTTCTTTTTTTTTGCATGATTAGTTGTTATTCCCTGTGTAGTTGTGGTCATTGCTTCCTGAAATCACTGGGTCACAACACATCTTTCCTCAGCCATGAACTGATCCATAGAAACCATTTGCAGGAGCTACACTGTAGCATAACCTTCATCAACGCCCGCCCTGTACAACAATAACCCACTGCAGTTCACATACATTCACCACCATCGATGGCAAAGTTCATTTTGCCGTCATATATCTCAGAACTTGCAATTCATATTTATATTGATCTGTATTTTGGTAAAATGGGGATTCAAACCCCATACCTCCCGCATTTGATGCTCTACCAAATGAGCTACATTCCCATGCCAATCTTCTTCAGTCAAGAAGAAAAAAAAATGATATCTATAATTTGGTTTTGTTTATAGCAAAGTAGAACCTTTCTGGAATCATGGCATTCATAAAGTTGCTGGAACCATTGTATTCACAAACCTCTTCCTATAAGATCTATTGGTCTTGCCAAAAGCGATTAGCAATGTGAGAATTCTACATGTAGAATTATCCTAGAATCGTTCTCCATTGAGGTACGCCTGAAAATTTATGATAAGGCGGTTTGTTAGAGATAAGAAACCAGCTTGAAACAATAAAACACCACCAGGTTGCAACAATAAAAGAACATTTTGACTGAATGACCATTTAAAGAGTGACGAGCCACACTGATCCTAATCAACTGAACACACTGTTATGTCTCCCAAATACATCCAACTCATTGAACAGCTTTGGTTTTGGTTACGACTACGGCAAGCACTTCATTGAACGGTTGGTGCACACTGTAGAAATGAAATCTTTGATTATCTGTCTGAAGATCTTTGGTTAAGGAATCAAGGTGGAGGATCATATGCAATAAAATATGACGATCTCAATTTTTCCATACCACCATGATGTGCAAAGGATGTTTAGTCCCATATTGTACCGTGACTGCTGATACTTGACTAAGAGAGTTGAAGGTATTTAACGAAACGGTTGACAACATGGACTCATATTGATGTGGCTACATATCTTGGAAGATTGTGTCCAAGATGGTCTCTCAGAAAAGCTTGATCTTAGAAGACGTTCTACAGAGAGAGAGATTGAAAAGGCCGGTTGAATTCTTCCTAGTAATTCTCTCTTTCATTATATAAACATAGACTGAGAGAGTATATTTGATCTGAATCAAGTCATCTTGTTGGCATCCAATGTGATGTTGATATCATCATCGATAATGAAAGTTGCACCAGCGCATGCGAAAGATTCCCAAATGTGGAAAGACACGACGAAAAGGCTAGACGATGTGGCTCGGGCTTGGACACAGTCAACGGTTAGTTCTGCCTCAAGTGGTGAAGGTACTGATCGAACTGCATGGTCCGTTTTGCTGAAAGGTGGGCAAAACTCTATCTATAGGTAGAGGTGACCGCTTTAGAACCAGACCAACGGTTTCAACCAGAACCGTACCTACCAGGAACCATTTGGAACTAGAACTAGAGCCAGTCCTGAATAGATTTTCTCAGCCAAAAACTTGTGAAATTAATCATGGAAAATTTCTAAAAGCAACCAATTACTGCACTCATGGTTTTGAATAACCAGACACCAGAATCTCATTGTTCTACATGGGCACATAGTTGGGTCTTAGCTGCTCAGTCACTGAATGATGGTACCAATCTTAGGTAATGAATATCAAATCCAGATTTAATTGTAGTGAATATATCTCAACCAAATTATTGCATCTGTATGTACTCTCTGCTAGAGCTTTTCACTTTCCATTTGATTTAAAATAAGTACTCCTGATGACAGACATTTGGTCATAATTTCGGAAGTATCCATCCATAGCTCAACAACATTCCGCATCTTATTATAGTTCATCGTTACATTACCCATTATCGTCATTCGGTTATTTTGCTACACCATTATCCTGTTACATGCTTTATGTGGCAATATCTTTTTGACAACGTTCAACTCTCTAATGTAGTAAGTGTCACTGCGAAATGCCAATTACCCGATCATATGAATTTCCTTGAGGAGGATCACATTCTTTCCTGCTTGGCCAGTTTGTCCACAATTACGTTGCCCTGTCTGGAAATTGCCTTTGCTGTAAAAGACGTGTTCTTCATCCTCCTCTAAGATTATTCTGCTGGTGCCCAGGGCAGCCACCAATGGAAGACTAACCCTCCATATCTGCTAGCATTTCTCCTCCGTGGGCATCAATACTTCAGTATCTCTATGGCTTTACTTGTTATTAAGGTGCCTTCTCTGTTCCTTATGATGATCCCCAAGTCTGGTTCTGTGTTCTTCTCTGGTTGCCGCATTTGTGTTTACCTTTAACGAACCTGTAGGGGAGGACCCCATCGAGATCCGGTTGTAGTTGTTTGTGCTTCTTCCTTTCCTTATGAAATCTGCATGATGTCCCTTTCCATCATGCCGTTACTAATGTAGCTAGTGTATCATTCGGTAAACTATTTAGAGAATTCCATAAGTACAGGGTCCAATCTTCTCCTGCATCCCCGTTATGCACAATGTTGAGAAGAGCTTGTGGCAAAATGGCCTACATAAAACTGCAATCAAGCAAATTGTGTTTAAGAGATATAACAAATAGACTCTAAACAACAACAACAACTAAGCCTTTTTCTATACTAGATGGGGTCAACTATATGGATTCTTTGTTTTCACAGGGCCAGCAGTTAATATAAATTAGATCATTCTTTATTATTTCTTTCCAACACTTTTGTGGTCATCCTCTTCCTCTTTTAACATTTTCACAATCTAGTTTTTCATATATTTTTACGACGGCATCCTTAGTCATCTTTCTATATGTTCAAACCATCTTAAATGACTTTTCCTCAATTTATCCTCTATTGGTGCTACTCCTAATTTGTTTCTAATAACCTCATTATATTTACGGTCTTTTCTTGGGTGACCGCTCATCCATCTCAACATCTTCATTTATGCTACAGACATCTTTTGTACATGTTGATGATTAACTGCCTAACACTCATAACCATAAAATATAATTGTTGCTCTATAATATTTATCTTTCAACTTCAATGATATCTTCTTATCACATAGAATACCTATTGCCCCTCTCCATTTTAACTAACCGACATTAATTTTATAAGTAACATCTCTATCAATTTTTCAATCAAAACAATAGTACATGCAACAACAACAACAAAAAAGCCTTTTCCCATACTAGATAGGGTCGGCTACATGGATTCTTTGTTTCCACAAAGCCCTATCATGTGCCATGTTAGCAGTTAACTCACAATAAGCTAGATCATTCTTTATTGTTTCTTTCCAACACTTTTGTGGTCATCCTCTACCATTTTAATACTTTCAAAATCTAGCTTTTCATACCTTCTTCCAGGTTCTTCTTTTGATCTTCTTTCCATATGTCAAACCACCTTAAACTATATTCTCTCATTTTATCCTCTATTAGTGTCACACATAATTTATATCTAATAACCTCATTATGTAAACGGTCTTTTCTTGTATGATCACTCATCCATCTCAGCATCTTCACTTCTGTCATAGGCATCTTTTGTACATGTTGATGATTAACTGCCTAACACTCAAAACCATAAAACATGATAGGTCTAATTGCTATTCTATAATATTTACCTTTTAACTTTAATGATATCTTCTTATCACAAAGAATACTTGATGCTCATCTCCATTTTAACCAACCAACATTAATTCTATGTGTATCATCTCCATCAATTCTTCCATTACTCTGAAAAATTGACACTAGATATTTAAAACTTTCCTTTTAGGAGATGCAATGTGTGTCAATTTTAATTTCTATGTCCTTTGAAGCAACAAAATGATTAAACTTACATTCCATATATTCTGTCTTTGTTCTACTAAGTCGGAAGCCTTTACTTTCTAATGTTTCTCTCCATAGTTCTAATTTTCTATTAACTTTTTCCTTAGACTCCTCCACTAACATAATGTCATATGCAAATAACATACACCAAGGTACTTTATCTTGAATATGTTTTGTTAACTCATCAATCACCATTATAAATAAGTATGGACTTAAAGTTGATCCTTGATGTAACCCAATATTAACTTCAAAGAAGTCTGTCATTCCTTCATGAGTCCTCACACATGTTTTTGCACCATTGTACATGTCTCTTATAAGGTTTATGTATGTCAATGAGATACCTCTTTTTTTCAAGGTTTTCTACAGAACCTCCCTTAGTATCCTATCGTAAGTTTTTTCTAGATCAATAAATATCATGTGAAGGTCTTTATTTTTTGCTCTAAAATATTCCATAAGACGTCTCAAAAGGTGAATCACTTTAACAGTCAATCTGCCTAACATGATTCCAAATTAGTTCTCTATTGTACTCGATACTTATCTTAACCTAAGTTTGATAATTCTTTCCCACATTTTCATAGTATGACTCATTAACTTGATACCCTGATAATTCGCATAATTCTGAATGTCTCCCTTGTTCTTATATATGGGTATAAGTATAATACTCTCCATTCCTTGAGTATCTTTTGGTTTATCTATATTTCATTAAATAGTCTTGTGAGCCAAGTGATTCTTGTTTTTCTTAGGATTTTTCAAACTTCTATATAAATATTTTCTGGTCACACTGATTTACCACCTTTCATATATTTAAGAGCCTCTTTGACTTCATTCTTTTGAATACGTCAGTAGAAATTGTGGTTTATATACTTTTCTGATTTGGCTAACTCTCCTAAGCTAATACCACAATCTTTATTTTCATTAAAAAACTTACAAAAATAGTTTTCTATCTATTTCTTATATCATCATTTGCCACTAGAATTTTTTATCCTCATCTTTGATCCATCTAACAAAATTAAGATCTTTAGTTTTCTTATCTCTAGCCCAAACTATCATAAAAATATATCTTTCACCCTCTTTAGCTTTTGTTTCATTGACAGCCTTTTTTGCTTCTTTCTTTGCTTTCTTATAAGCTTCTAAAGTTTCACTAGTTTTCTTAGCATAATGTAATTTATAACATGCCCTCTTTGCCTTGATTTTATTTTGCACTATTTCACTCCACCACTAAGCTTCTTTTTGTGCCGGTACACCTCCCTTAGATTATAGCCATATTGTTCCACATATCACAAGGTGTACAAACATAATTCCAAACATCTTCTTGAAGGACTTTTTATTTAAATATATCTTCTTTCTCTCTTTTGAGATTCCACCATTTAGTCTGAATAGCTCGATGCACTCTTTTTTTCTTCGTCTATTTTTTTTTATTTGTAAATCCTTAACTAAAAGTTGATGTTGGATGGTTAAACTTTCTCTTGTAATTACCTTGCAATCTTTACAACACACTCTATCTTTTTTCTACAAATAAAGTAATCAATTTGTATTTGTGATAAGCCACTCTTATAAGTAATTGAATGTTCATCTCATTTTTTGAATATTGTATTGACTATAAAGAGATCAAATGCCATAGAAAAATTTAAAATCTCCCTACCTTCCTCATTTATATCCCCAAAACCAAAGTTTCTATGAATACCCTTACATCTTAATCCTAATGCCTCTTTATCGATATGTCCACTTAAGTCTCCTCCTAAACAAATCATCTCTCTCTGTGGAATTCTTTGAATCACCTTTTCTAACTCTTGCCAAAAAGCCGTCTTTATACTATCTTCTAGTCCTACTTGGGGTGGTGCGTAAGCACAAACTATATTCAAAATCTTTGCTCCTAACACTAATTTCAACTTTATGATTTGATCATCATATCGTTGTATGTCTACTACACTCTTTTAAATCTTTATTTATGATAATACAAACTCCGTTTTGAGTCTTTTCCTTACCTCAATACCATAATTTAAAACCTCTATCCTCAATCTCCTGTGCTTTTTCTCCAACCCACTTTGTCTCTTGTAAACGTAGAATATGAATATTTCTCTTAATCATAGTATATACCACCTCCATTTGCTTATCGGATAATGTTTCGATATTCCAAGAACCAATACAAATCTTATTATCTAGGACTAGCTTCCTTACTCTCGTATCCGTTCATATTGAAAATATAGAGACCCTCTCTATAATTTATTCACTACATTCGAGCAATAATATAGCAGGACTAACTTCTTTACTCAAACCCATCTATGATGTGAGAACCTTCTCTACAATTGATTTACTACATCCGAACGAAAATATAGTAACCCTTGCTTACTTTTCACTGCATTTGGGTTCTGCAGCGCGTTGCTAGGTGGAATTGTCCCAAAGAAATACTTATAATTTGTGTAATCCATGGTATAAAAATCTGACAAAGTTTTACACTGGCTGCGGAAGCCTAACACAACCCTCCTCCTTTATCGAGGCTTGGGACCAGCCATGCAAGGGTGATCCCTTACATACTTTTGCTTTTACGCTGGTTGTCGGAAGCCTAACACAACCTTCTCTCAATCTATCAATAGTAGGTAGTGTGTTTCTGCAAATACACCAAAACAATACTTTTGTTTTTGCAGGAAATTGTAATTTCCAGATTTTGTTCCACTATAATTGTATGCTTGTGAAGGAGTTCAACCTCAGGCGTTCCTACTATCTCTGAACTTGTTACCACACTAGTAGTGGCAACCAATGCTAGCCCTTTAGACCAACCAATCTTGTATCAAACCTCTTCTTCAATCATACAAATACACAGTTTAACAAATAAAGTTTTATTATGGAAGATAAAAAAGGGTTTACTAAGAAAGATACCCGACTTACTCTTAAGGACTCTAAGGGAGAATTATACAACTGCCCAAGGCACTGTCAAGCGTTTGTGTTCTTTGAAAAGCCTTACTTTACCAATGGAATTGAATTGAAGACGGTGGAAATCGACTAGTAGTGTCCATAATACCACTCTTGTTCAACCCTCTCTTTAGATCGCTCTTTGGATCTTTTAATTGGTTGAATGTTTTCTCTCTCTTAATCAGTATCCTTTTATATCTCAAGAGACCAATGAGAAGATTCTAGTGCCTTTTATGGGTGGGATAGATTGCACCGAGTGGATCAATAGGATCTACTCGCTAGATGGCCGTGGGCATGCTAGGCACAACCAAATTTTTTTGGGCTTAGAGAAGGTTAAATCTCCCTTGTGTTTTGGTCGTGTGACGTGCGGGCATGCATTGCAAGGTATTGTCATGCTAGAGGAGGACATGCAGTGTGTGGGTACGTGTATCGTGTTAAGGCAGTGCATATAGTGTTGAGGCAAGGTAGTGCATTGGCGTGCATGTTGCTTGACGAACACTGTTGATTCCATGATAGAACCTATTACTACACCATCGACGACAATCAATGCTAGCCTCATCAACTAGCAATCTTACCTGCAAATCATCAACCCAAACACATACAAATGACTCAAGGATAAACTTTTGTTGAAGAAAGAAAGAGGGGTTACAACTCAACCCAACCAACCCTAGATCCTCTAAGGGAAACCACGTGACCGTTCGTGAGAATCCTTAGGCAAGCCCGATTCTACCAAAGAAGGAGATCGTGGTGGTTGACAGAAGATGTCCAAGGCACCTTCACAGCTTAACCCACTAGAATCTCACTCTAGTACTCGCAGATGGACTCTCTACAATCCTCTCTTGACTCACTCATTGGACGGATTGAATGAATTTTCTCTCTATCCTAGCCAACTCCCTTTTATACACACAAGGGACTAGGCACAAGCAACTAAAGGAAGGGGCTGGAGAAGCCCCTAGATGACCTAGACATGATCCACTCATGACCCTAGAATGGGCACACAAAGAGGTGCCCACTAATTCATACACAGAAGAGAGAAACCTCTTCTTGAGCTGGGGAGCATGGAGTGGAGTGTTGGGACAAGACGCCTGAAGTTGTGGGGTACCTATCAAAACATTATAGTGGTGCAAAGTGTGTGAGGTGTCCTAGGCAGCATGCATGCATGCATGTCATAGGAGGTGGTTGTCGAATGAAAGAGGTGTGCAGGAATCTCGTCACTGTATTGCAATAAGGCATGGCACATGGGTGTGCAGACAGGTGACCCATTGATGTAGGGTGGCTCGCACAATAGAGGGGCACACAAGGCATGTGAGACTATAGCATCAAGATAGGTGGTGCACACTGCACGACAAGATCTAAATGTACTGTAACAATTCTCTTTCACTTGTTTTCAAACTTGTCCTCGAGGTCGTGTGATATTGTTGCACCATGTTTTCATTCTCTCAAAGCTCAGTAATGGAAAGCCATGTGTCTTCATCATCTCCTTTTTCGGTCCATCTTACCAAGTACCACTAAGTTTCTTAGGCCCTTTTCTACATCATGGCAAAGTGTTTCTGATATATGACTCAAATATTGTCTAATGAGTGGAGGGGGACACCTCTCTCTTTGAGATGGATCTTCGTAGAAAAGCTTAAGTTGGTTAATATGGAAGACTGATGAATTTTCAAATATTATGGTAGACTTAACTTATAAGCTACTACCCTATTAATCCTCTCTATAATCTCAAATGGACCATCATACTTGGGTTTGAGATCAAGTTGGATCCCTTTATACAATTGTTTCCATATGTAATCGGGATTCTTAGTCAAACTTTATCACCAATATCATATTTTCTATCCTTCCTCTTTCTATTGGAGAATATAGCTATCTTTGCTCTCGCACACTCAAGTAATGTGTGGGCTTCCTCTAGCATGGTATATCTCTCAAATTTCTCTTAAAGTCACTGAACAATTACGGTCAACCCTTCCTTGGGCTAAGTCGAGAGGCAACAATGGTTGTCATTCTATTGTCAACTCAAAAGGGCTTTTGTTTGTAGCAAAACTCTTATGTGCATTGTGTGCAACTGTGCGATCACAAGCAAATTAACCTAGTTCTTTTAATTGGCCATTACATATTGCCTTAGATATTCCTCTAATTATGTATTGAACTATCCAGTTTGACTATCTGTTTGAGGATGATGAGTTGTAAAAAAATATATCTTCATACCAACTCTTTGAAAGAGTTCTTCCTAGAAATTATCTGTGAATTTGATGCCTTCATCTGATATGATCTCCTCTGACATTCCAAAATGGTTTGCAATGTTCTTCATGAAAAGATTGGCAACTTCTTTAGCCAAATATTTCTTTTAAGCTGCCATAAAAATAGTATACCTGAAAAATCTTTCAACAACCACAAACATGGATTCAAAACCATTGTCACTAGAAAATCCACCTATGAAATCCATAGTCACCGAAGACCAAAAGTATACTTGGTATTTGCAGGGATTGCAAAAGTCATGTTGGGTGACTCTTCTCCGTTTTATCTCGTTGGCATATAGGACATGCTCGAATGAAAGCAACTCGATACGTCTCAAGCCATGCAAGACAAGTAGTAACCTCTCTGTATGAGTGCTAAGGTCATATACTTCCTTGTATGACCTGCATATAGAGTGTTATGCAACTCATAAAATCACACACCTTAGTTTACCTATTTTTAGCACCACCAACTGGTGTTCCAATGTCCATAGGAGTCCATCATATTTCATGATGTTCTTTGCAATGCGTTTACTTGCTTGTCTCCTTAACTATTCATATGCAGGGTCTGTTAGAGCATGCAACCTCACATGTTGTTACAAATCTCCTTTAAGACATGTGACAGTGGTCACCATCTCGGTCACTCTTTTCCTACTCAAGTTGTCAACTGCCACATTGTGCTTCCCTGGTCGATACTACCACTGAAACACATAATCCCCCATGAGCTCCAACCAATGAGCTTGCCTAGCCATCAATTTTATTTGTGTCTTGAATAATGTGTTGGCGACATTGTTCGTGACCACTATGAAAGGACTCCTAAGAGATAAATTCTCCAAACCTTCAAACAGTGAAAAACTAATAACTTCATTTCATGAGCCTAATATCAAGTTTTTGCTACTTTGAGCTTTTGGTTCTCTAAAGCAATTGGATGTCCCTCCTTGATGAGGACACCGGCCACTGCAATATCACTGGTGTTTGTATGTAGCTCAAAGGTAAGTCTAGCAGACACAACACATGCTCGCTAGAGATATTTTACTCAAAGTCTTCAAACGCTTTGATGTGGGACGCATCTCAACCCCACGGTACCTCATTCTTTAGCATCTCTATGAGTAGGGCAACTATCTTGAAAAAGCCTCTAATAAACCTGCAATAATAGTTAGCAAACCAAGGAAACTTATAAGTTCCATGATTCCCTAGGAATTTCCCACTCTAAGATGACCTTAACTTTCTTTAGGTCCATCTTTACACATCCATGTCCTACAAAATACACTAGGAAAAAAATCTCCTTCCCATCAAACTAGCACTTTCTCTCTTTACATATAACTTATGTTCACGTAACCTATTGAACACCGTCTCCAAATGTTCTACACGTGTTTCTAGACTCTTAGAATAAATTATAATACTATCCAAATACACAATTAAAAAATTGTCTAACAGTCCATATAAAACTTCATTTATAAATCGATTGAATGTAGCTTGGGCACTGGTGAGACCAAATGCCATGACAAAGAACTCAAACGACCTGTATCTGGTCACCATCACGGTCTTCTCCATATCTCTGGGTGTGCTGCGCACTTGCCAATGTATGAAGTTTAAATCTAGTGACGTGAACCATCATGTACCACTCAACCTTTCAAAAAAATATGCAATCAAGGGTAGAGGATACTTATCCCTTATGGTTAGCTTTTTAGTGCACGGTAATCAATACACATTATCATAGAATCATCGTGTTTCCTTTGAAACAAAACTGAAGAGCCATAAGGACTTTTTGATAATTGTATCATCCCTGCATCAAATAACTCACCTATTTGCCTCCTTAACTCGGCCAACTCAATTGGTCCCATCTTGTGCCTTACATGGTGGCTTACTTCCAGGGCTTAGGATGATCTCATGATCAGATCTCTAATGTAGGTAGGCATTTTGAAAGTTTCTTTGGCATCATGTCATTGAACTTCTCAAAAATCCGAAATACCTTCATCGGTATGAGACTAGTATCCACCATTGGTTCCTCCTCCAAGCGCACAACTAACAATATGGGTTGCCTCTTCTTCATTCCATTAAGCACCGGTAAAGTAGACAAGAAGATGAAGTCGATTGTGCTAGCACTGGTGTTGGTGCTAGTTGTGCAAGGTGCAGGAACCTGAAGTTGTTACTGGCGGTACAGGATGTCAAACCCTAGTGTTGGGGCCTGAAGGCAAGGGGTCGGTGGGGGGCAACAATCATAAGAGCAGAGTGCAACAGATGGTGCATAGGTGGCACCTGCAAGGGCTACATCGGGAGTTGCAATAGATGTTGTTGTAGTGTCTGCAAAGACATAGTACATTATCCTGATAGGGGGGCCGATTCACAGGGGTATTGCGGAAAGGGGCAGGGTACTAGGGTTAGTGCCCTATCATTGTTTCAGGGTGCCAATTGGGACAAAACATGACCTATACTAGGGTATGTTGGTGAAGCAGGCCTCTGAGGTGTGCAACCTTTGTTCAACATTGTGTCATAGTAGCATGGGGTCTAAGCAGGGGTAGTCGGTAGTAGGGTTAGGGAGGTCAACAAGTCCGTTGCTGGGATTGCATTGGGCAGTGAAGCCTGGTTGGTTCTCATTCACCACCATGAAACCTCTCACATATGGTGCAATCATAATCTTACCAACCCGTAAGAAGTCCATGGCTAGGATGAGCACCAAATTGTCTAGGCTGGTCACCAAAAGGTTCATCTTTCTTATCCAACTTCCGACCATCGAGCACATGGATGACGTCATTCCTTAGGTTGCACCTCCAGATGCATTCATCGGTTTTAGCCATTTATCCAAGGGTACTAACTTTAATTTCAATGCTTATGCAATAGTACATGCGAGGATCGAATGGGTGGCACCATTGTCCACCATAGCTCTCATGGCATGCCTCTCAATGTGAGCTTCCATGTACATCAAACCGCTTCGTCTTGGGTGCTCCATGATGATCACATTGAGGAGGTAAAATGGTAAGACATGTACAACATCCTCCAGTGTCTGTATGGACTGTTCTTTCTCCATGGCATTTGCTTGGGTCCGATTGGGGAATCTCTCATGAGATGAGGGATGTCACACGAAAAGCAATCCATCACTTGACCTTGGTTGACAACACCTTGTTGCCACCATCTTCCACGTGCAACCGTTGCTCTAGTGGGCAGTTGCTGCGTTGGATCTCTTCCAACCGGTGGATGACCTAGGTGCCCTTCCATGCCCCCATAGCAACTCCTTGTGGTTGGCCTTATCCACCACGGTGAGACTTCGTTGCTTGCCCCGAATTATCTCCTTGTTTCCTTGGGTGGTTGTGCTTGTCATCATTGCCTACTTTTCTATATTCTGTTCTCATCCCAAATCTATCAAACTCTCGGCAATAGACACAGAAACATATACATCTACGAGATTATGTTGCTTGATCACGATTTGAGCTCAAGGTTGCAAACCATGCAAAAGTAAAAATAGTTGATCCTTCGGACGCATGTCTTGAACTTCCAAAAGAAAAGTGCTAAACTTATGTAGATACTCATGAATGGATCCTGTGTGCTTGGTTTGTAGAAGGGGTTCGTGGGTCTGCCACTATTCAAAGGACGACATGAATTTCTTTTGAAGCACCTTCTTCAAATCTGACCAGTTGGTCACTAGTGGCTGATCACTCTCATTTGTCGTCTGTTCCTTGACTCGCCACCAAAGCTTTGCATCTCCATCCAAGTAAAGTACCATTTGGATGAGTTGGTCTTCAAGCAACATGTGTATGTCATCGAAGTACATGTCCACATCGTACAACCAGTTCTCCAAGAGCTTGTTGTTCCAAGCACCAATGTACTTCATCAGCTCGAGTAACTTCAGTCTTCGGTTTGATGTGGAAGCTTGCAGTTTAACCCTTTCTTCTTGAAATGCAATGCCTACAATGCTTCCGCTGTCAACACCACCTGTGGTTGAGTTGCTGAAGAGGTTGGGGTGTTGGTCCTTTAAGCATCCAACTCCTTTTACAAACGATACAGCTCTTCCTCCAAGGATCTCACCCAATCCTCATGTGGTATGATGGATAATTCACTTTCGGACGAATGGGTAGATTGGGCTTGAGTTTGCATTGTTGTGATTGTGTTCTTTCCCTAGGAAAGTAATACACGATTGAGAGAAGGGGAAGAAGAGAGGATTGGGCCCGTAACTTGGGTTGAGTATTCGAGGCTCAACTTGTAGGGGCATGGTCACTCCTTGCTGCATCATCCTCATTCTTCACTTCAGTATCTTCTCTCTCCAAAACTCCTTCACAAGTTTTGCCCTTCACAAGCTGGCTCTCAAGCTTCCTTGATGTCCATGACCTCAAATGGGAGCCCCTTAAAGGTAGGAATTGTTCTAGACACTTTCCAACTCCCACTTGAATTTGAAGTTCAGGTCGGGTTCTACACAACCCAACTTTATATTTAAATTCCGAATGGTTGCAACAACTTTAAGGGTTGAAAACTTGTCAAAAAGTCTTCCTCAACTTTAGGAGTAGGTTTCACGACCTGCTCACTTGGGTGTCAATCCCCAAATTCAAATTTTGATGATGATAAGCCTTCATAAAATTCATGGAACAACTCTTATACTTGTGAGATGAGGTCAACAACTATTTGAAATTTGAATTTCAAACCTTTGACGGGCGGTGGTCCATTTCACTTGCCGGGTACAACCATCACCTTGTTGTCTCACTACCACACTTGGCTACTTTCAACTAGCACCCGAAAAAGATGTGATTTTCCACTCTACCATGAAACCACCACAACCACCGTAGGCCTTAGTCTCTTAGTTGGAGCATGTAACCTCTCCTATTGCTACAAATCTCCTTCAAGACATGTGAGAGTGGCAACCATCTCGATCACTCTTTTCCTACTCAGGCGTCACCTACCACATTATGCTTCCATGGTTGATATTGTCACTGGAACTCATACTCCATGAACTCCAACCAACGTGCTTGCCTAGCCATCCAAGGAAAAGACTAATAAACCTATGATAATAATTAGCCAAGCAAATGCACATCCCAACCCCACAATACATACTTCTTTAATATCTTCGTAAGTAGGACAACTATTTTGAAAAAACATGCAATAAAGATGTTGTAAATACCCTAAATAAAAATTTTCTGAAAATACTCCAAAATTTGAAAGCTGACTTGTTTTAAATTTTTTAGCTTTAAAACAAAAAGTTTAAATCTTTAAAAATAAAATTTTTAAAAGGTTTCAAATTAAAGTTAAAAGTATAAAACCCAAAAGATTGGAGTAAATCAGGCAAAAAGCAAGTTGATAGGTGGGGCCTGCTTCGAGCCAGGGTCGGGTTCGCGAAGGACAAGCCGGGAATCAAGAGAGTAGATCAAGTCAAAGCATATCTTCAACCAAGATCAAATCAAAGTGGATGGTCTCATCAAACCCAGCCAAATTCAACTATGTCCTAGACATGATTGGCTTGAATAAAAAATAAAGCCTAACCTATCTTAAATCGAATGTTTTAAATCGATCAATATCAGAATTTTTCTAGCCTTGTTCACCCTACATCCTTGGGCTAAATATCAAATCGCATTCTTACCTAACCTTGATTATATAGAGGAATCAACAAGGGAAGCCACGACGACTTGAAAAAGCAAGGACCGACCGATTGAACTTGGAGGCCTCAAGCACCTAGCCGACCATGGCTAGGTGCACTTGATTCAAACCACAACCAGCCCACATAGGGCTGGTCCATGGTTGACGAAAGGGAGACCATTCATCTCACTCCTCCACGTGAAGATGATGGGCCATGGATTGGATATGGGCCTTGTTCTCCCATCTTGCAAGAGGTGAAGAAAGTGTTGTTCTTTGGGTTGTTTTGTGAGAGATTGTAGGCTGCTAGGGAGAGACTTAGAGAGGGAAGAGAGTGCTAAGTTAAAGGCAAGTGCTGCCACTTAGGTTTGAGTGAGAAAGTAGAGTGAAAAGAGGGAAGGTGAGGGTCGAAGACCACCATTGGAGGCCGGTTTCTTGGGAATCCGGGTAAGTGTTGCTCTAACTTAATTCATCTCCATATCTTCTTCATATTCAATTCAAAAGGGGTTGTATTAATGGAGCTTTGTCTCCCCCCATGATGTAATAGAAGTAGATGTGCTGAAATTTCCCTTTCCTTTGCTTATGCACTCTATTTGTTTGTGTTATTGATTCTACTTCTCTATATGCTATAAATACTCTATATCTTCTAATTCCCTCTATGCTTAAGCTATTATATATATTTCAATTCATTTTCCTTCAGCAATTTAATTCGGGATGTTGTGTTGTTCCACTTTAATTCATATGAGTTTTGCATCACGTATGTTATAAAAACCTGAAATCTGAGTGATTTTCAGCATCACTGCATACGTTGATTGTTTAATTTTTCATTGCTGAACTTCTACTCTGATCACTCTAAAATTTTGCACACTATTGCACACACAAGCCTACTTACAATAAAATTTTCATGAATTTTAGGGTCGTGCAACCATGTAATTAAAGTTGTGTAAGATCAGGGTAATTTTTGAAAACTGTCTGTTAACTCTGTTTTTCTGCAATAGAGTCTAAGTATTCATCACATAACTCTGTCTATAGGTATCCAAAATTGGTGATTCTTGGTTCATTACAAATATAACATCCATATATTTCTAACAAGATCAAGTGCACTAAATTTATAACTCTGAGTACCAAGATATAGGCCCATCTTTAGGTCTCTATATTTTTGTGGCAGAACAGTTCTAGGTGTTTGAGTAGAGGAATTTTGCTGAATTAATTTTGTGTCATCCAAATCCCAAATTCAAAATAAAAAGGTGTTCTAGAATCTCTAAGTCATTTGCTGAGTAAATTTTTGGTGAATTTTGGAGATCTCTAAGTCACTCAAAATAATTTGGGAAATAAGTCCTGAAAATAGAACTAGTGTATGTTTTTCAGAACTTATGAATTTTGAACTTGAAAACCAAGTGCACTAGTTTATCATTTTCAACACCCTATTTTTACGTGAATTTGAAAGATCACTAGCTTATTTGGAATCCTTAAAGCGCTTAGGCTGACTCTTGAGCATCAGTTCAAGAAGGCCTAAAGTGAAAAGAGCCCGCTTAACCACAATCGCCAAGTCAGATTCATACTTTTTGCTAGTTTTTAGAAACTAGCTGGCACGCTCGCACACGAAGTAGAATTGAAAGGATTGTTTCAAGTCTCTACATAGGATTGGAGTGAAAATTTCACATCTATAGATACGATAATAGTTTGTCAAACTAAAGAAACTTCTAAGTATTGTGATTTCCCTAGGAATCTCCCATTCTAAGATGGCATTAACTTTTTTTGGGTCCATCTTTACACATCCATATCCTACCAAATACCTTGAAAAAAATCTCTCATACCAAACTTACACTTTTTTCTCTTCACATATAACTCATGTTCACACAGCCTATTGAACTCCTTCTCAAGATGTTCTAAATGTGTTTATAGAGGATGGGATGTTGGTCTTAGAGGCATCCAACTCCTTTTGCAATCAATGCAACTCTTCCTCAAAGGATCTCACCCTATCCTCATGCAACATGGTGGACGGTTCACTTTCGTACGAGTGGGCAGATTGGGCAGGAGTCAGCACCATTGTGGTTATGTTCTTTCCCTAGGAAAGTAGTACATGAATGCAAGAAGGGGAAAAAAAGAGGGTTGGGCCCATAATTGGGGATGAGTCTGTAAACACCCAATTTTTTTTTTTAAATGTTACCTTTTAGGAAATTAGCTATTTTTTGCAGCTTTGTGTTTTTAAATAAAAAAGGTATCAAACGAGCTTGTTTTGACATCAAAATTTTATGGAAGCCTCAAAATGATGGAAGATTGCTTCCCTTTCTGAAAATTTTGAATTTGCATAAAATTAGATAAAAATGACGATTTTGCCCTCGACACTGGAAAAGCGGGATTTCGTTTTCTTAAAAGATTTCTGTTGAAAAATATTTTGAAAGCTTCCCATTTGAAAAGAAACATACATAAAAAAGGCAAGTTGACACCTGAAAAGGAAGGTGGGCGCCCAAAAAAGAAAGCGAGCGTTAAAAAGGGAAAGTGGGCTTCCAAGAAAGGAAAGCTCATATTCGGAAAGTAATCAACTTCCAGAGGAGAAAGTCGTTATCATCAAAAGAAAGAGAAGATCGATGTAGGGACAATGGCTTCAGAAGAGAAAGGTTTGGTATCAAAAGAAATCAACTTCCAGAGGGGAAAGTCGTTACCCTTTCAGAACTCTTATTAAAACCAACAATTGAAAAAGAACATATGAATAAGAACAAAAGGGAGAGATTGCTAGTTACTCAAGATAACTTAGGGTCTAGCTCCAAAAACAACAAAGATAAGAAAAAACTAAATAAGAAATTTGGTAAGAATAAAAGGCAGGGTAGTAAAAACTTTAAGAAATTATAGGAATCTGTTTCTTGGGTAAAGTGCTTCAATTGTGACAAGATAGGGTATTATAAAAGGGATTGCTATAATAAAAAGAAAAATATTGAAAACAATCAACAACGTGGCCCAACAAAGAAGTAGGACATAATCTACGTAATTTTTTAGTACCTCTATATGGACTGCTTGGTGACTGATTGGTAGATTGACTTTGTAGCTACCCAACATATTTCAAAGATCAAAGAGGAAACAATGAATCTGAAGGAATACAAACCTAGCAAGCATCAGGTATATATGGGGAGTAATACATTTTTTGATGTTCTTGGGGTTAGGTTCTTTAAATTTTTTATACAAGGTACACCAATTGTTATTACTGATGTATTAATTGTGCTCACTATTTGGCGCAATCTTGTATCGGTCTCTAGTTTGGTAAATAAAGTGTTTGAGGTCACAAAGTCACTGTAGAAAAGTATGGCAAAATAACGTTTTCTAGTTTATTTGATGCTAAGCATGATTATTCAAACTCAATATAAATGAAAATGAAAGTTCTTTTGCTTATATTGATAATATTCATGTGGTTGATGCAAATGTATGATATAAATATTTGGGTCATATAAGTTTAAAGAAGTTAAGAAAATTAATCAACCTTAACTTATTGCCTAGTTTTTATAAAAACATTTTTAATAAGTATGAGGCCTTTATACAAGGAAAAATGTCTATAAAATCATTTCTCAAAGAAGTGATTATGGTAACAACCTTACTAGAGATTATTTACACTAATTTATGTGAACCTTTTACAGTAAGATCACATCTAAAAAGTTTTATTTTATAACCTTATTGATGATTACTCGATATATATATATATATAATCTTATCATATAAATTTGAGGTACTTAAAGCGTTAAAAGAATATAAGCAAGAATCTAAAAACCATACAATCAGTCTTGATATCGAATAGAGGTAAAGAGTACACCTCTGCAATTTTTTTAGAATTTGCAAAGATTTTGGTATTGCAAAACAAAATACAATGCTAGAACACCTTAATAGAATGATGTAATAGAGACATATAACAAGACTTTATTGAATATTATAAGGTCTATATTAATAGATGCTTATTTGTCAAGAGTATTTTGGAGAGAAACTGTAAGTACAATTGTATATATACTCAACATAGTACCACATAAAGTTGTATTATCTACATATATGAGATGTGGTTTGGAAGAAAATCAAACCTAAGTTATCTTAGGAGGTTGGGATCTATCACTCGCATGAAGATCGTTGATCAGTTTAGAGACAAACTAGATAGTAGGACCTTGAGATATACATTTATTAAATATCCTAAACGATTAAAGGATATTAGTTTTATCATAAGGATCATGGATTAATAGAAAAGAGGGATGCTAAATTCTTAGAGGACACTAAAAATAATATTCTTAAAAATGGTGATGAGTATGTTCACGATCTAGTAGATCTAGATAATCATCATTTGAACCCATAGATGATCTAACTGATCAAATTGAAACTTTAAGTGGACACAAAAGACTTGGAGTTATACCATCCTACTTAAAGTATTATCACACTTACCTTATAAAAAAAATGTGTAATTTGATAGATTTAGATGAGGTGACTGATAACTTGATATATTATCATGCTATTGACTCATCTGAATCTTCAAACTGGGAAAAAGTCATAGATGAAGAAATTAAATCCACTGAGAAAAATCAAGTCTGAGAATTGACTGATTTGCCAAGAGGAAGGAAAGCTATAGGCTGTAAGTGGGTTCTCAAAAAGAAATATAGGATCGATGAAACAATCGACAAGTTTAAAGCGAGGTTGGTTGTAAAGAGTCTTTCATAAAAGGAGTGAATAAATTATGTTGAGACATATTCCCCTATTATGAAATTTGCATCCATAAGAATAATCTTAGCGATATCAACATATTATGATTTGGTCTTACATCAGTTAGATGTAAAAACTATTTTTCTAAATAGAGATTTAGATGAAGTCATATATATGCAACAACTTGAAGGATACAAAGTTAAAGGCTAAGAAGATAAAGTAGTGTAAAAACTCAAAACATTTTTCAAAATAATTTTTTTTCATCTTTTAGAAAATTTGTTTTTTTTGGCAACTTTGGGTCTTTTAAGGGTTTTTCAAATAAAAACACCTTAAATGAAATCATTTTCGTATCAAGATTTTGTAACAACCTCAAAATGATGGTGTATTACATCCCACTCAAAAAAATTCAATTTGGACAAAATTGCACAAAAATAACTATTTTGTCCTCATGACCAAATTGGTAGGATTTTGCCTTCTTAAATGATTGCCTTCTAAGGAAGGATAATTTCAAACAATTTTTTTTATAGGTAAATAAAAATGAGAATATTGAAAATCAAACCAAAAGATGTTTATAAATTTATAAAATTCCAAAACACTTGAAATTCATAAACAAATTAAATTAAATTCAAACCTTAGAAATTTGCCTGGTCGAGAATACTTTCATTCCGAGACCTGATACCCAAGAGTTAAAGTGGTTTGATACCCTACACTAAGTGGTTAAAGTAGTTTGATACCCTGCACTCATGAAAAGGGTTAAATGGTGGAGGTGGAGCAGATTTTTGGTAAGAAGGGTCAACATTCACTTACCATATGTAATGAAGCATATTTTTGACAAGAAATGCATCATTCACTTACCAATTTTAGTCACCTTTAATAGGGCAAGTTGTCTTACAAAAATCTGCAGCAAAGAGGCAGTCCTTGGCCTATAAAAGGCCTCTTAAGGGGGCTGCAAACCATCAATTTGAGTTTCATCATCAAGCAATCCACAAACCATCTAACCATAAACCAAATTCGTAGCCAAGAGAGGGAGAGAAAGAGAGGAAGAGAGAGAGGGAGAGGAAGAGAGAAAGAAGAAGGGGAAGTTCACCTTCATAAGCTGGCGGTCGATCATTCCATCACAGGTCTACTCTTCACTTATTTTTTAATTATTATCTTTTTTTTCATTAATATTAATGTGATTGTAATTAAGGAGCTCATGTGTCCATTATGATGTATTAATTAAGGATCATATGGTGCCCCATCTCTTTTTTATTGATTGATTATCTGTTATGAGTTTTAATTTCGATCTTTGCTATTCCTATATAATATAAGATCATATACCTCTTAATCCCCTATAAGCCCATGTTATAATTATAATTTTATTTATCTTTAATTGCTATAGATTAGTTTTTAATTCGAACGAAAATACATAAACGAATCTAAAAATTTGAAAACTTATTTTCTACACGATTTACCCGTCTGGTAAATAAATTTTATTTCATTATTTCCTACTACAAATGTTCCTAAATTTTATATGTCTAATATATACACACCAACACACATTTAATAAAAGTTTCAAGAATTTTAAGCTTGTGAAACATCATAAATAAAATCAGATAAAATCAAATAAAACAATAATAAATTCTATAAAATCTGTAGTTCCTATAATAGAGATTAGGTAATAATCTTATATATTTGTACACAATTGACCAATTTGATTGAAAATGGTTTTATTGGAAAGCTGAAATCCATATCTTTTTAACAAGACCAATTTCATAGAAATCAGAAGTCTTAGCATAAAAATACATTCATTTTTCTAAATCTTTGACTTTCTAGCATAGAATGTCTGAGTAAGGTCTATTTTTGGATTTAATTGAATAAATCTATAGCTTATAAATCTGTACATCAAATTCTATGCTTTGTAAAATTTTGAGATTTTTGGATATTCAGAAACTGACTAAAAAAATGAGAAAGAAGCCTCTGAAAATAGAACCAGTTTTTATTAAGACTTGGAATGTTTTTGAATTAAGGTGCAAAATCATTATTTTTATTAAGTTTTGAAATTGGAATTTGGTTTTAAAAACTTACCAGATCTCAAACGATTTTTAAAGCGTCTAGGCTGACCCTTGAGTATTAGTTCAAAAAGGCCTAAGTTGAAAAGAATTCACCTATCCACGATCGCTACACGAAGTCAGAAATCAACTTTGTTGGTTTGAGCAAACTAGCTGGCACGCTCGCACACATGACGTAATTTGTAAATTTAATTTCGAATCTCTACATGGACTTTAGAATAAAAATTCACATGTACAGGTATATAGGTTGAAAAAAACCCTATTTGACCTTAAACAGTTACCTCATCAATGGTATTTGACTTTTTAAAATATCATTATTGAACTTAGGTTTGTGGCTATTGAACTTGACTATTGTGTATACGTTTGGAACAGTGGGAGCTACTTTGTCATCTTATCATTATATGTAGATGATATATTGTTGACTGAGAATGATAATAAGATGATTGTCAAAACTAAGTCATGGTTAAACTCAAGATTTGAAATGAAGGATATGGAGGAAGCATCTATATCCTTGGTATAAGGATTTCTTGAGATAGACAACATAAACTTCTATGTCTAAGTTATGAGAGATATATTGATTATATCCTCAAAAAAATTTAAAATGAGTGAATGTAAGTCTGCATATAGCTTTGTTGTGAAAAGGTCAAATTGAGTAAGGTTGATTATCTTGGTGAAGGAGACGATAAGCCTAATATTCTTTATATAAAAGTTGTGGGTAGCTTGATGTATGTTATGTATAAGACTTGATATTAGTTTTGTTGTTGGTCTTGCGAGTAGATATCAAAGCAGTCTTGAATGACAACATTGAATAATTGTGAAAAAGATTCTAAGATATCTCAAAGAACAAAAGAAACTTTGTTTTTAAGCAAATGAACTGAAAGTGATAGGATACTTAGATGTTGATTTTGCAAGGAGAAAATATGACAATAAATCAATTAGTCAAATATTTTTTTCGGAGGTGGTGTAGTTTCTTGGGCTTGCAAAAAACAAGGTTATGTAGAATTGCACACACAAGTAGTTGAGTATGTTGTTTGCCGTATGATTACTACGATTGCTATTTAGATAAGCCATTTCAAACGTGATTTATAGGTGGACATAACTAACAAATCAGAGTTCATTTATTGTGATAACAATACAACACTTACTCTTACTAAGAGTAGAGCTGATAGCTCAAGAAGCAAACATATAATGGTTAAATATCACTATGTACATGATATGCTCAAAAAAATGAAATAACTATATATTATATACCAACTGATGATATGTTAGCAGATCCCTTAACAAAAGGTATCTCAGAAGAACTTTTTACTAAACATGTAACCCACATGGGTTTGAGATATGCCCAGGTATATAAGTGTATAAAGTACACTTTATTGTGTTATGAAGGAAAAACACATTGATTATAAAAAAATCACTAATGGATAAAAGTTGCAATTTAATTACAACTGGATAAATTATACAACTTAGTAAACCTCAAAATAACGGGAGGCAAAACTAGTGTATCACAAGTTGGTTGTAGTAGCCAAGTGGGAGATGTAAGTAGTTGGTGTCTATTATGAGTCCCAATATTAACGTCAATCATAAAATATGAGAAGAAGAACACTCTTCTCGGATTTCATGAATTGCTTTTTGAAAAAAGAAAACTTTATTCTAAAATTGTTTTTGCTTTTGAAAAAGTATAGGTATCTTCCGGATGAATATGGAATGACTTTTTAAAACAAAAAACCTAGAAAGAAAAAGTTGAAAGAAGAAAAATAAGATATATATACAACGAAACAATACATAGCTTTCTTTATAAGAAAACCCTATGCATCTTCTCCCTCCTCTCTTTCTCTATTTCTTTTCCCTATCTCATCTATACGTTTTTGAATGCTGCCAAGAGGACATGTAGAGAACCGTGGGCCGCATCTCTGATGTGCAAAGAACCATCGGCTACTTCACTAGCACCGGATGATCCCATAACCGACGCTTCCTCGCACGCCTTACCGGGCGTCACTGATGAAGAACCTCTCTTGCCTCTGCCGGAAACCGACGCTCGGAAGCACCACCCGTTTACTGGTGCCCGTTGCTCTTTGTGGTGTTAGGTGGATATCTTTTTATTTATGATGAGAATGTTGTTTGTTGGTGTCACTCAATAGCATTAACCGAAGTTTATCAGCTGAATGCTTGTTCTCCTTATCAATAAATCCATAGAGGGTTAGAATTTTCGTGTCGTGTTACTTTGGATGGGTAGGGCACGGAAATTTGTGGTCTTGGTTGTGTCCGGTGCTATTTTGACAGGAGTTTGGAGTTTCCAGTTGTGTTTGCTTGATGTCACTTCATGTTCATGTCTAAAAATACAACCTGATTGTTTACACGAACACGAACATTTCACCTCTAGTGCCTTCTCTCTTTAATTTTTTAAATTATCTTTTACAAAAGGGGACCAAAGACTCACACACAGATGCAACCCTCTTAGAAGAGGATTCTGGTTCTAGAACTATCTTGAAACGGATTCAATTTTTTTTTAAAATCTGCACTCTTTGACCGTCAAACCCTCCACTTGTCTCCAACTGTAAGAAGCATTCAAAGCAGTAGGAAACGTTAGTGACTTGTGATTACATATAAAAAAAGAACATAAATTCTAACAAGTTACAGTTTGAAACCATCGATTCTGGTTTGGATATAGAACCGATTCTCAAAAATCATGAATGGAAAGGTCCCAATTCCCATTACGAAACCGATTTGACCAATTCCACTAGCGGCCATTCCACGAGCGATCCGGTTCTGAGACCATAACCGTAGCCTTTCACTCCTTCCGTTCCAAGTAATTACCATCCAATTTCCAAAAGCCACAAGAGATAACGAAAGTCTCTTTCTGCAGTTGAGGTGAAACACAAGGAAAAAGTCACTTTCGTGTCGTATCTACGTCGTCCATTTTAGCTACTGATGGACGGTAGCTATTCCATCAAGTGGGTCCCACAACGGATTCTCAGGAAGATGATGGCCGTCAACGTCAAAACCCATCCTCTTAAATGCAATCATTCGAATCTCCACGCATTCAGATGGACGGCTGTCTTTGACTGAAGGATGATAACCATCTTAAGCCAGAGAACGGAATGTATTTCTCATCTGAATCCACAATTTTCCTCCTCACGTTTCTTCAGTAACGCTTTCAACTCCCACCAAACACACCCGTCAGCAATCCTCTGGTTTCAATTCTGCACGGCAGCGTTGCGACGACAAGTGACGAAAGAACGGTAAACGGCGTTGCGTTACAGCGAGCAAGAGCAAAGATTCACCGAGTTGTCTCTCATAAAGGTTCTCTTTCAGTAAGTAACTGACGGGTTTTACCGTTTACACAGTACAGAACCCACTGAACAGAGCACACGCCACAATCGTCCTCTTTTCCTCTTCGTCGCCGCTACCCTCCAAACGAAATCGGTAGCAAGACGAGCAGGACAGCAAGAAAGAAGCAAAAGACAGTGTCTCGATCGGAAACGAGACCACCGGCGTCGTCTTCGGATGATGATGGCGCCTGAAGAACGTTTCCTTCTGCGTCTGCTACCTTTTCTCATTCTTCCCGTCGTTGTTTCAGGTATTTAATCAATACCATCATTCTCTTTTCTCTTGTAGATTGTTTCTCTTGTAAGAGTCTTTCGTTCTTTTCTCTGTATGAGTGTCTCTGCTTTTGACGTTCTTCCTTTGTTGTGGTATTCTGTTTCTTGAGTTCCCTCCTCTATCGTTCTGTTTTGGGGTTCTTTGATCTTCGTTGTTGGTGTAGTCTTCTTTCTTTGTTACTCTGTTTCCTTTGAACAGGGGCGTTTGTGGGGGTGAACATCGGAACGGCGATGAGCCAACAGCCGAAAGCAGACGAAATAGTTAGGCTTCTGCAATCACAAGGTATCACTCACGTTCGGTTTCTTGACGCCGATCACGAGCTTCTGAAAGCCCTCGCCGGCACCGGAATCCAGGTGACTGTGGGAGTGCCAAACAACGAGCTTCTTGGAGTGGGAGAGTCGCGGGCGGCCGCTGCAGACTGGATCAATCGCAATGTCGCTGCTTACGTGCCGGCGACCAACATCACGGCCCGCCGTAGGCAGTGAGGTCCTTACGGCACTTCCGAACGCGGCTCTCGTCCTCTATCCGGCCATGAAATTCATCCACTCTGCTCTTCTCGCTTCCAATCTCGATTCTCAGGTCAAAGTTTCGACTCCCCACGCCATCGACGTCATCGTCCAGCCATTTCCGCCGTCTACGGCCGTTTTCAACTCCACGATACTCTCGATTCTCGCCCCTATACTTCGGTTTTTGCAAGACACCAAGTCTTTCTTTATGCTCAACGCCCATCCTTACTACGCTTACCTGCGGGCAGGCGGCATCTTCCCGCTGGACTACGCCCTTTCCCGGCCGGCCCCGCTAGTGAAACAAATTGTTGACCCCAACACCCTCCTGCGGTACACCGGCATGTTCGACGCCATGGTCGATGCTGCGTTCTACGCCCTGACTGCAGCGAATTTCTCGCATATTCCAATCGTCGTGACGGAGTCCGGCTGGCCGTGGCAGGGTGGCCCCAGCGAGCCGGACGCCACCGTCGACAATGCCATTGCTTATAACACCAACCTCATCCAGCGGGTTCTGAATGACACCGGCACGCCAAGCCGGCCGGGCACCGGAGTCGGGACTTACATATACGAATTGTTCAATGAGGATATGAAGAGTGGGCCGGCGTCGGCGAGGAATTGGGGGATTTATTTCGCGAATGAGACGGCGGTTTACTCCTTGAGGTTGGGGGATGGTGTGCCGGTGAACGGGTCGTCGGCGATGGAAACGTCGCCGGTATTCTGCTTGGTGAAGACGGGGGCTGATCAGAGCGAGCTGAAGAAGGCACTCGACTGGGCGTGCGGGCCTGGGTTAGCTAACTGCAGCGCGATTCAAGCCGGCAACGCCTGCTATATGCCGAACACGATTCAGGCGCACGCATCATATGCTTTTAACGATTACTATCATAGGACTGTGAATTCAGGGGGTACTTGCTACTTCAATGGCACCGCTGCACTCTCATATTCTGATCCAAGTAATTTTTCATTGGATGCTGACGAGAAAATTGCATGAGAAATTCAATTTCTCACATCAAATTATTGATGACTGTCATAGGCATTTGAATTGTTTACAAGTTTGTTTAAAGTGTAGATGGATTTAAATAAGTGATTAAACTATGATTTTGTATATATTGAGACACTGATCACTCTAAATTTCTGTTGGATTCACAGGCAGTGGAAGCTGTGTTTATCTGGGAAGGTAACCGCCTTATTCTTGTTGTTACCACTACCATTTGAGAGAGTGGGGTTTGGTGGGTCTTGAACTTCATATCTATTAATCGGGTTCTTCCCTTTTTCTTTTGGCTGTGCAGCTCGGGATCGACGACAGGTGGTGGTTCTGCAATGGGTCCGTCAGCTGCTGGAGGGCCATCTGGTGTCAGCGGCAGCAATTCCGGCCTCTTGTGTGCCTCTCGATTGGTGGATATTATCCTGTTGTTGACTGCGATATGGGTTCTCGTTCATCTTGGCTAGCATGCTTCCACTCTCAACTCCCCACAATGTGCATCAATTTTGATTGCACCATTGCATGATAAGCGAGAAGGTGAAAAGATAGTGGTAGCATTTTGTCACAGGCTTAATTTCATCTGAATACGATTGGATTTCTTCTTTGTTCAACTCTTTTCTAGAGTTCGAGATTACTGAGTCTACCATGAACGGAACGGAAAGCGTAAGATCATTATTGTGAACTGTTGGTTCTTGTGGGTTTTGAACGTTGTGGATTTGAATGAGTTCTCCTGCCCCTACTCCATTTAAATGAATAAAACAATTCCTTATGATTATTCATTTTGTTCTCATAAAAACTCCCAACAAAATGAAGCAGTTTGCAGTTTCTTAATTTTTTTTTTACAGAGGCCGGAGCTTAACACGCCCACATGCATTCACTTCCCAGGGAATCGAACTCAGCACCTACAAGTGGTTGTCAGAGAGCCCTACGGTTGGCTAATGCTCTAGGCGCGCAAGTTCTTAATTTTGAGGTTCAAATAAACTCCAACTTATACAAATTATTTAGAAATTGTCTCCAACTACCAAAATCAAAACAGAAGCTGTCGTCCATGATATGCGGTTGATCAATTACATGGACTTCTAGTTTTTGTTCTTGTTGATCTACCAAAGTAACTTCGCTATCTTCGACCAAGCTATCTGAAAGTAGGCTACTAGGTTCGATCAGTCTCTCATCATCCATCTTCTCTAAAGTTTTCACCACGTAATTTTCTGCACTTTTTAGCTTACTGCACTTTTACAAATGCTCATGTCACATTGTTTTTTGTTAAATAAACAGTAAAATCTGTGCACTACGTTCCAGTATGCCTCCATGTTACATTTTTTTTTTTCATTTAATGGGATAATAATACTTTAAAAACAAAAACACGGAATGATTTGATAATTTGCTGTGTGACACACCGTGGTACATGTAAGGTACCCAGTGATATGTACAGGGGTACATGTAACATTGCGCCTAGAGCGTTAGCTCAACTGGCAGGGCGTTCTGATGTCCTTTCTGTTGACGGAAGTTCGACTCCCAGCAGGTGCAGGTGCGTATGTGTGTGCTAGGTTTGGCCTCCCCTTTGTAACAAAAGGAAAATACGTTATTACGTGAACCAACTACAATTTAGATATAGTTGATGTTTGTAGGGGACAGATGGGTTCCAACTGGAACATGGACCCAAGCAGAATACCATCTCCAAATCCTGGTCCTGTTTTAACATTTAGTCAGGTTGATAGTCACATCAGATTTGAATCTGAATCTAGTTCACAACGGTCCAATCATAAAGATTTTTAAGCAAAATACGGTATTACGTGAACCAACTACAATTTAGACGTAGTTGGGGTTTGTATAGGACAGGTGGGTTCCAACTGGAACATGGACCCAAGAGTCCTGGTCCTGTTTTAACATCTAGTGAGGTTGATAATCACATCAAATTTGGATCCGAATCTAGTCCACAACGGTCCAATCATAAAGATTTTTGATGAAGTGGTATATGCTTTTAGCAGAAGGAACCACAACCCTCTGGGACAGGGGTTGACTCAACGCCTTTAAATGAAGTCTCAAGTTCGATGCACAGGGCATGCAATCTAGTAAGGGATCTGCCTAACCACAGCTTGCCAGGCAACTGTGTAGAACCAAGTACGTACAGTACAATAATGTCTGAATAAGATACTTATAAGGTTAATATTGTGAATATTCTATTCAGAACAAAATGGTTATTCTGAATAAACAAGACATTGTCCAAAATCTAGACCATCCTTATAAACCAAAACTTGGGACCTAAGATATCAGTAAATAAGATATTGTCCAAAATGTGTCCCCTTAATAAAGAAATAAACAAATAAATACGACGGAAGATGTGCAACACCTCCCAAACTTTGGACATCATTTGTAGATTGTGGCTCGTATAAAGAAAGATTATCTCAGCTGATGGCTCATTTCACGTGACTGACGAGCTGAATGAGATGAGGTTGTCTCGCTCGTTATGGTCTCCAAAGACTCAGCAAGATGATCTCAGCTCCTAGTCCTGTAGATCCTCGCCTTTTGTGGTAGCTCTCCAACTCTGAGTCCATCAGATTGTTGTTCATAATTTGAACTCTCTATCTATCTACACATATTTCAGACATGTAGCGAGAACGAGCGGCACAGCCAAAACCTATTATTACAGTGAATCGGACCTAGGCAGAGGATGCGTATCGTTAAACCTCCAATATAATACTCAGGTACGTAAAATCGAGGAATATCATATGTTTCTTAACATTTTAATTAACAAACAATTACATAAAAAAATGACAATTTGGGTAGAGAAAACCTTTTCCTCCACCAATAATTGGAAACTGAATATATCATTAAATTTAAGTAAAGACTATCACAGATATGTATGCAGCAAGGAAAACCAGTGTTATCCGTATCGTGGGCCCCACGATACGATACGAAGGCCCGTATTGTGAATGTGGGTGTATCGCACCATATCATGCAATACGGGCGATACGCCCTGGGACCCTTATAAAGGGTCCCCGACCGCACGAAACCCATGTTTTCTGGCGGGTTTCCTCTCTCCTCTTGGGTTTTTAAAGCTCCCTATGAGCCGATTTTCGCTTCTTTAGTGTTTAAAGCTCAAAAATCGGGTCCTACGCCCACGGTGTCCGTGCAAGCCTCCAAACTCGAATTTAAGTATATTTTTAATGGTATTTCTATTTTTTCCCTTTATATTTGTTGTTTTTTATGTTATTTCAATTTTTTTTGAATGACAAAATATGAAGTTATTAAGTGTGTGTATACGATTTTTATTGCATTTATGAAAAGGGAGACACTCGATTTGAGTGTTATTTGACGATTGGCGATTTACGAAGTGTTTTTATTTTCAGGTTTTTTATTTAATTAAAGTACTCAATTGAGATGGTAGGAAGGGGTGTTAGAGACTCTCATTCTCGTTCTGATGATCCGGCATGGTAGTGGGGTATACCAATTGAGGGTTCATATGTTTATTTTGTGAGAAGGTGGTTAATGGTTGAATTTCAAGGTTGAAACACCACCTAGCAGGAACTAGAAAAGAAGTTACTCCATGCACAGGCAGAGTAAGAAGTGTGCCAGAAGGTATTAAATGGCAATGCTTGCAGATGATTGAGAGCATACAGGAAAGGAGACAACAAAAGGATTATTTCCAAATGTGTGAAGAAGTTGATGATGCTACTGCCACTGGAGTTGAATTCACTGATAGTTTGCCTTCAGATGTTAGAACAGAGATTAGTAGTAGCAGTTCGTGAGCACCTAGCAAGGGAAAGAGGGTTGCAACTGAAGACTTTGGAGGTGGCAGAAGAGGAAGTTCAGGAAGGAGTAGAGGAAGAACTTTTTCTATCATACATTCATTCTTTCCTCCTTCCACTACACCTGGTGCTCAACCTGTAATTCGTGCTGCTATAGCTTCAGAACAACTACATGATCAGGCAGACCTTGTAGTAGGAAGATGATTTTATGATGCATGCATTCCATTTAATGCAGCAAATAATTTTTATTTTCAAGCAATGGCAGATGCAATTGCTAACATTGGTCAAGGATATAGGATGCCCTCTTATCAGAAGTTGAGAGGGAAGATATTAGATAAGACTGTCATTAAAGTATAGCAATATTGTTCGACTTTGAGACAGTCGTAGAAGGAAATAGGATGCACTATCATGGCAGATGGATGGATCGATAGGCGAGGAAGGACATTGCTAAACTTTCTTTTATATTATCCTAAAGGACTCATATTTTTGAGATCTCTAGATATGTCAGATGAGAGGCACACTATAGAGATCCTACGACAGGAATTTAATAAGGTTATATAGGAGGTTGGGCTAGAAAATATAGTCCAATTGATTACAGATAATGCAGTTAACTACAAAGCAGCTGGGAAGGAGTTAGCTGATATTTATGGGACTTTCTACTGGACACAATATGCAGCTCATTGTTTAGATCTCATCCTCGAGGACATTGGTGAGATGGATAAAATAAAGGTAGCAACTGAGTGTTGCCAAGATATTACAAAATTCATTTACAACCATGCATTTGTTTTATGTATGATGAGGAGATACACAGAAGGTGCAGAGCTTTTTTGCACAGCTGCAACTCGGTTCGCAACAAACTTCTTATCTGTACATAGTATTGTGAGACAGAAATAAGCTTTAAAGAGAATGTTCTCCTCAGATGAGTGGCAACAATTTGCAGAGTTGCCTCAAAACAGAAAGAATAAAAAGTTGAATGAGATTGCAGAAACAGTTTTTAGAATTTCATTTTGGAATGCATGTGTTAAATTATTAAAAATTACCTGTCCTTTAGTGAAAGTTTTGATATTGGTTGACAGCGAGGAGAAACCATCTATGGGCTACCTTTATGAAGCCATAGACAGGGCAAAAGAAGCGATCAGAAATAACTTTAATAGAAAAAAAGAGATTATGTGCCCGTGTGAAAAATAATTGATAGTAGATGGAATAAACAATTGCATAAGCCTATTCATGCAATAACCTACTATCTAAACCCATCATTAAGGTACTCAGCAACCTTCAAAAGGGACGGTGAGGTTAATCGAGGAATCATTGAATGTATCGATGGATTAGTCTCTGATGAGAGCATAGCAAATGTGATGCATTGAGAGATGAAGATATATGATAATGCTCTTCACTTGATGGGTTTGCCTGTCACAATTCGCAACTGCATTATGATGCGTCTAGGTAAATTGTTTATTTTCATATTTAAGTTTCATCTTACATTACTGTGGATTATGTCTATAATATTTGTCTTTTTCTACAAATGTTTGGTGGAACAGGTTTGGAACTGATTGTCCAAACCTTACAGATTTTGCAGTGAGAGTCTTAAGCCAAACATGTAGTACAACAGGTTGTGAAAAAAATTGGAGTGTTTTTTAACACATCTATACAAAAAAGCGCAATAGGTTAAAACACAAAAGACTAAATGATTTAGTTTATATTCGTTGTAACATACGCCTTCGTGAAAGGTAATGTTGTATTATTTTTAAATTTTTAATTCAATATTATTTAACTTCAGTCTTCAATTGTTAATATTATTTATTAATTATTTATCTTTGTTTATCGTAGGCAATTAAAAAAAATAAATAGAGAAGAAAGTCAGTTTGATCCAATAAGTTTGGATAATTTTGATATATTAAAAGATTGGGTTATGGAAGACACTGAAGAAAATGCCCTCCTAACTGAAGAAGACGTTGCTTGGATTAATTTGGAAGGAGTGCAACAACAATATCAAGGAGATGAAGAATTTGATTTCCAAGAAAAAGGTGTCGCTGATGATGATGATGATGAGGATCTGCAACAAGGAGAAGATGAAGATTATTTAGTTGATGATCATGATTATAATTTGTAAAATATAACTATGTCTGTAATCTGTATTTCATTTTTTGGATTCAAAATATGTAAATTTGTATGCAATTATTCAATGTTGAATGCTCAATATGTACTAAACTTACAATATATGAATTTAAAGCAATTACCAGATTTTTCCAGATTTTTTCTTTATTTTTTTCGATTTTTACTAATTTTTATTGATTTTTAATTATTTTTTGCATTATTTTAATATAATTACGATACGATACGATACACCCGTATCATGGAGCGCATCAATATACGATACGATATGCGTCAAACAACACTTGAGGGAAACATCTAGCATTGAATGAATATTAACAGTATCGGCATGATCACAAATAATAAATTAGCTACTTGAGAATAAAGATCATGCAAAAGCACATGGAATTCACTTCTAATATGATTGCGAGGAAGTTCTCTTTGATATCCTTATATTCTTAATGAACATAAGAACTTCACAAATAAAAGCAGCTAAAGGAGACGCTTGGGTGATCTTTTCCTTGTCAACTGTCAATATCATCCACTAAGTTACAATTGTGGTCCTTAAAAACTGATGGTAGTTGAGAATGGGCACAAGATGCAATTCAAAATAGAGGCGTAGAGTACCACAAAAGGTTAT
This sequence comes from Brasenia schreberi, assembly GCA_036023115.1. Taxonomy (NCBI): domain Eukaryota; kingdom Viridiplantae; phylum Streptophyta; class Magnoliopsida; order Nymphaeales; family Cabombaceae; genus Brasenia; species Brasenia schreberi. The sequence continues at coordinate 3,081,218 of JAYKKT010000037.1, forward strand.
AGCGCAATATTCATTCACTACTTACGCAGAACTTGAAAAAGCTGACTGCCAGACGATCCTCATTTGAAAGCATGATCGTAATCATGGAAATAAAAGGTCTTATAGATGAAATTACTCAGCCACTTTGAAGCAATGAAACACACAATCACAACAAAAATAAGAGCTATCCGTGCGATAGTTGAAATCATGGTGCAGCAGCAACTATCCCAATTATTGCAATTGGTAGAGATAAATTTCATTTTCCCCATTGGATAAAACAAGGCTAAAATAGAACTTTCATAACCAAATAAAAAAGGAACACAAGAAGCTCTGAAGAATTGGTGAATGTAGTAATGAACTCCAAGAAAATCTATCAAAGCACACAAGATCCCCCCGATTACAAGTTTAAGTCGTTCACATCTCTGTATCCGACATTTCAACTTCCAAGTTAGGCAACTTGACTTGCGCGAGACAATACAACATATAAATTACCTTGAGAGAGAGAGAGAGAGAGAGAGAGAGAGAGAGAGAGAGAGAGAGAGAGAGAGAGAGAGAGAGAGAGAGAGAGAGAGAGAGAACCAGCACCACTGGCGAAGCAATGAATAAACGTTCATTATTGATTTTGTTGCTATCCTCTTTCAGAGTCCATCTCACCAGCCTTTGCAATTCATGTAGTGGTGCAACTCAAAGCTTCATCAAACAACGAGCTCCATTACTTAGCTTCTCAACAATTTGAACACAATAAGCAACTAAAAGCTCGATCAAGAGACTCTTATTATTTATCACCTATGATCCCTACGATTCCAGACTATTACATTACCAACAGATCTCCCATTGCCTTCGAAACAAAATGGTAAGCCAGAGCCATCTTTCTTTCCATGTTCCGTTTCATGTTCCTTCTCAATAACCAAAAGACATTGAGAGAGAGAGAGAGAGAGAGAGAGAGAGAGAGAGAGAGAGAGAGAGAGAGAGAGAGAGAGAGAGAGAGAGAGAGAGAGAGAGAGAGAGAGAAGGCAATCACACAAATAGGAGAGATGACCCACACTGATTCCCACATTTTATGACTTATGTGCATCTGGGACTCTACAGTCATTTACAGATTCATGAGTCTGAACTACTCTGCGGATTTTGTATTTATGAAGTTAAGATCCATTGGAAACTGTCGTGGAAAAAATGCTGCAATTTCAAGTGGTCCTATAACAAATGCAATAGATGTGCCTGAAGCCAGTGACATTCGCCCATGTCCAAGATATTCTAGGAAAGCCTGAAAGTCTCAGAGATGAGGCATTAACAGATGCATCGTAAATAACATTAGGTTAAAGAAAAGAGAAAGTATAACTAGATGAACAACACATTTTTTGAGAAGCTCAAGTTGGTGATGTTGACCGCACTCGCTCTTGCCTTGCCATATTTCACTAGTCGAGACCAATGTATTCCACACTGGGGTAGGGGTTGTTCTTATGTAAAAGGAGCATCCAATGACATAAATAAGCAACATCATACTGCCCCACAAGAGAAGCTACTTTGACCTGTGACTTATAACTCCTCTCCGTTGTCCTAGCTCTTAATAAGTGGAGACTATACCTACTCGAGAGATGATTCACATTATGATAGATCATAATATTTTCAAGTTTATTTTGGAACAAAAGGGTCATTACCCAACAACAACAAAAGTGGATCCCTAAGCTTCTTGATTATGATTTCAAAATTGAGTATAAAAGAGGCAAGGAGAAACTAGTTGCCGAATCACTTTTGTGTCAAAAGGAGGACCAGCTAATGGTGTGTTCTACCATCAACTTTAGACTCACTAAACACATATGAGATGCCCAATACATGACCCCAGAATTTGTAGAGCTCATGGCCAAGGTACTGACTAACACGTCTTCCTACCCACACTATTCAATTCATGGTGACATCCTCTACTATAATGGAAAAATCTTGCTCCATAAATAAATCTTTTGTTTCAGTTGACTTTATTCTCAAAACATAACATGATTCACGCATAAGAGGACATGAGGGAGTTTCTAAAACCTAGAGTCAAAGCTGATTTTTATTGAGAAGGAATGAAAAAACCATGACACCCAATTCGTTAGTGTGTAAAATTGCCAATCTCAGAAATATGAGTCATGTAAGGTCCATGACACTTTAACACCATTACCCATACTGTCACAAGATTTGGTATGAAACTGTACATTTGATTATAAATTGGTTTACAAAGTATGAGCACTTTGAGGCAAAGTTGTCAAAGCCTTCACTAAAAGGGTTATTAGCCTATATGAGGTTCTTAATGTAAAGACACTCACACACAAAGCAAATAATGAAAAACAATCAATCATATCATCAAAAATAAAAGCTACAAAGGGTTGAGGGTCGGCACCACATTCTTGGCAGCCACCCACACTCTGTGTCTTCTCTTTCACGTTTTTATATTAAGATATAGGGTTTTCTCTTTATAATGGTTTCTAACTTGAATTTCTAATATGCCTCTACTTAGTAAAAGTTAAATCATGGAGCTCCTATTAGACCAAATATAGATCCAATAGGAGCATAGATCCGTTCCTTCCTTATCCTTTTACACGCCTCCTCAAGTTGGGACTTAATACTCATAATAACTCTCAACTTGTCCAAAGTTTCCTTTAAGGAGCCAACTGTAATAGGCTTAGTCAATATATCAGCTAATTATTGTTTTGATCGCACATGTGTAAGAAAAAAAATCCCACAAGCCTTCACACATCCCAAGTGCAATAGCTCTATATTCTGCCTCAACACTAGATTTAGCACATCTGACTGCTTCTTTGCTTTTCCATGATACTGCATTTCCTCCCACACTTAGTAAATAACCTGACGTAGATCTTCTATCTTCAACAGCACCAGCCTAATCAGCATCCCTATAAATTTTGATTCCTAGAAAATGATTCGGTTAATACAACAAACTGTGAGTGATAGAAGATTTTAGATATCTTATGATATGAAATACATAATTCATATGATGTCTTATAGGAGAATGCGTCCATCTACTTATGTAGCTTACTACAAAGCTCATATCTGGCCTAATAATAGTGAGATATATAAGTTTTCCGACTATTCTTTGGTACTTGCTCATATCTTTATATGAGTCATTCGTTGTACTCACTGGATCCTTTTTTGTTTCAATTGGTGTGGTACACATACGATAATCTTCCTTCTTGGTCTCTCTTAATAAATCCAAGATATACTTTCTTTGGCATAAGAATAAGTTGTTATCTTTTCTAATGATTTCAATCCCTAGAAAGTAATGCAACTTTCCCAAATTTTTCAAGTTGAATAAACTATGTAGTTTCTTGTTTAGAGAGGTAATTCCTTCAATATCATCTCTTATAATAATTATATCATCCACATATACAACCAATAAGATAGTTCTCTTACACTGTTTTATGAATGAGGTATGATCACTTACACTTCTTTTGAATCCCAAGCCAAGAACTCCTTCGCTCAATTTTTCAAGCGAAACCCTGAGAGACTATTTGAACCCATAGAGTGATTTCTTCAATTTGTAAATCTTGTTCAACGAAACTTCCTGATTGTATCCTAATGGTAAATCCATATAAATATCTTCACTAAGACCCCTTGAAGAAATATAATCAAGTTGCCATAGTTCCCACTTCTGATTAACAGTTATACTTAGAAGAATTTGTATAATATTCATTTTTGCTACTAGAGCAAATGTCTCATTATAGTCAATTTCATATGATTGACTATAACCTTTAGCAACTAGTCGAGCTTCGTACCTCTATATGCTTCCATCTACATTGAATTTGATAGTGTATACCCACTTACAACCCACGATTTTTTTTGTTTGGTGGAAGGTCTAAAATAATCCATGTTTTCTTTTGTTCCAATGTTTTGATTTCTTCATCAATAGCAGACCGCCATGTGGGATTCTAGTTTGCTTTTTCAAAATTCTTAGACACGTGAATACTTTCTGTATTCATCACAAATAACTAGTATTCTTTTGAAAAATTAGTATATAATACCATCTGATATAATGGATATGTAGCAGTCCCACATTTTTTTTCCTCAATGCAATAGGTAAATCATCTTAAATGTTAGAAGTGTTAGATATTACTTGAGGAGGTAGAGGAACTGTTTCAAGGTGAGGATCTTGATTCAAGGTAGTATCTTGGCTCTTTATTATGACTTTCCTTAATCCTCTAGAATAAGTTTTCAATTCAACCCCTTTTTACGGCATGTTTTCCTGAATATCCACCTCATTTGTTGGAACTTTATCTGAAGGCATTATCGACAACATTATAGGAGAATGGCTACTGATTGATTGGTTGTTCTTGTTCTCATAAAATGGAACTTCCTCATGAAATGTCATATCCATGGTAACATAACATCTTTTATTCTTTGTCATAACATTTGTACCCTTTTTGGGTAGAAGAATAACACAAGAAAATACATTTAATCACTCTAGCATCAACCATATCTCTAGCATTTTTATATACATGTACAAAACAAGTACAATCAAAGATTTTTAAAGGAACGTGAAATTGATTTTGATTTAGACATAAAAGGTGAAATGGAGAATTTCCATTAAGAACAACACTAGGCATACGATTTATAAGATAGACAACAATTAATACAGCTTCTTTCCAAAAAAAATTTGGCACGTTATATCCAATCAATAATGTTTGTGCCACTTCCAAGACATATCTATTCTTTCTTTCAGAAACTCTGTTCTAACGTGAAATTGATTTTGATTTAGACTGTGGAGAATTTCCATAAGGCATACGATTTTAAGTAGACAACAATTGATGCTTCTTTCCAAAAAAAAAATACCTTTGTTGAGGAAGAATGTGTTTAAAGAGTTACTCATATACTCTCTCCCATTATCGTTGCATACAGTTTTTATACGTAGCTGAAATTGTGCATGAATAAATTCATAATACACTGGCAGAATATTTATAACTTCATCTCTAAATATCATAAGATAAACCACATTAAATCTGGTATTGTCATCTATAAATAAAACAAAATATTTATATCCATATAAAGCAGTAATAGCCATGTTTTATGATTCTGAGTGTTGGACAGTTAATCATCAACATGTACAAAAGATGTCTGTGACAGAAATGAAGGAGATAGATGAGTGGACATACAAGAAAAGATCGTATACATAATGAGGTTATTAGAAATAAATTAGGAGTGGCACTAATAGAAGATAAAATGAGAGAATATCGTTCAAGATGGTTTTAAGATGGTTTGGACATATAGAAAGAAGATCAAAAGAAGAATCTATTAGAAGATATGAAAAACTAAATTTGGAAAGTATTAAAAGAGGTAGAGGATGACCACAAAAGTATTGAAAAGAAACAATAAAGAATAATCTAGCTTATTGTGAGTTAACTACTAATATGCCACATGATATGGCTATGTGGAAATAAAGATTCTATGTAGTCGACCCTGTCTAGTATGGGAAAAGGCTTTGTTGTTGTTGTTATTGTTGTATGTAAAGCATTAATAGAGCATGGTCCCCAAAATGAATGCACAATTTCAAAGGGTTTTAAAGATAGAGTTTCATTGATAGGAAAGGAGGCACGATGATGTTTTACCTTCTAACAAGTTTCACATCTCAATAAAATCATTATACTTTTTAAATTCTAGTAATAACAATGTGATTCTAGAGAGTGGTAAATGTCCCAATCGTTGGTGCCACAAAGTAAGATCTGCTTTCTTTTTTATGTAATAAGAGTCAACCCATCTGCAGTGATGTCAGTCTCCTTATAGAAGTACAATCTTCTCTTAATGCTACCTTACCACAGATCCTCCCTGTCTTTAGTTCCTGAAAGACACGATTCTCGTAGTCAATACCATACTCTTGAGAGTATCCTTTGACTACTAGCCTAACTTTATATCATTCTAAGGTATCATCACCATTGGTCTTGATTTTATATATCCATCTGCATACTCCTGGTTTTTTTGGTTTCGAGACACGTTATAATTGTTGAACTTAATCACATACTTTGATGAAATATTGAAATATTGCAGCAAATGAAGAAGGCTTGGAAGCAGGGGTTCGGCGCACTCATGGTTGCCACCCTCTCTTTCTTTTATTCCTTGCTTAAAACCTAATTACACTTAGGGCAAATTTTATACAGAATTCTAACTTGAAAGATCAAAAAGCTCTTGATTAAACACACTAACTACTACCTAAATACGACCCCAAATGGATCAGATTTTGATCCATTTGGATCCACATTACTCACTTACACATGTCTACTAACAAACATAAAAAAAATGAAACTATTACATAGTAGATTAATTCATTCTTCAACACGCCCCCTCAAGTTGGGTCTTGAAGACTTGAAATACCCAACTTGCCGAAAGTATTCGTTAAGCCATATGTAGAGATTGATTTGGTAAGAATATCTGCTAATTGATCTTTAGAACGAACATGAAGTATATTGAAGATTTCCTGTGAGACTTTCTCTCTAATAAAGTGACAGTCAACCTCACTATGCTTGGTTCTCTCATGGAAAACTAGATTAGACTCCATTTGCAAGGATGTTTTACTATCTGTGAAAAAATTGATTGGAATCATCTTCCTCAAACCAATTTCTTCTAACAGTGATAAAATCCATAATCCTTCGCACATGCATAGCGCAATTGCCCGGTATTCTACTTCTACACTTGACCTAGCTACTACAAATTATTTTTTACTCTTCCAAGATACCACATTGCCTCCTAGGCATACTATATAACCTTAGGTAGACTTTTTATCACTTTTGGAGCCAGCCCAATCAGCATCAGAATAAATTTCAAGATGCATAGATGAATGAGGAGTATACAATAAACCATAAATGATTGATGATTTCAGATATCGAATAATATAGAAGACCATACTCATAGATGGGGAATGCATCCATCTACTAACATAACTGACTATAAAGCTGATGTCTGGTCTTGTAATAGTGATATAAATAAGCTTTCCCACCAATCACTGGTATCTGCCAACATCTTCATATGGTTCAGTAGTGGCTTCTTTGTCTTCTCTTGCAATTTCAATAGGAGTAGAACATATTTGGCAATCTTCCATTTTTGTTTCTTTCAGAAAGTTCAAAATATATTTTCTTTGACTTAAAATTAAGCAATCTTTACTCTATACAAATTCGATTCCCAAGAAGTAGTGAAGCCTGCCCAAATCCTTTAAATCAAACAGAGCATGTAGTTTCCTTTTTAAATCAACAATACCTTCAGTATCATTCTTAGTGATAATGATATCATCAACATACACTAATAATATAATAGTTTTCACACCTTGGTGGACAAAAAGTGTATGATCCCTAACACATTGTTTAAAACCCAAACCAATAATACCATCACTGAATTTTTGAAACCATGCTCTTCGTGATTGTTTCAACCCATAGATAGACTTCCGTAGTTTGCATACTGTGTTTGCTTTCTGCTCTTGGTGATACCCAGGAGGTAAGTCCATGTAAATATCTTCCATGAGGTCTCCCTGAAGAAAGACGTTCTTCACGTCGAGCTGCCATAAGTCCTATCGATAATTGACTGCCACACTTAGAATAATTCTGATTGTATTCATTGTTGCTACTGGTACAAGTATAATCAATACCATATGATTGACTATAACCTTTAGCCACTAGTTTGGCTTTATACCTTTCTAGATTCCCATCAGCCTTATACTTCACCGAATATACCCATTTGCAACCCACTGTTTTCCTATCTGGTGGTAACTGTACTAGTTCCTAGGTCTTGTTTTTCTCCAATACTACAATTTCTTCTTTCATGGTTGCCTTCCACTCTAAACATTGCTCTACTTCGAATGTCTTGGAAATATAAGTATTATCTGCATTCACCATAAACAACTGATACTCTTTGGGATACTTAGTATAAGATACCATCTTCTGTAGTGAGTATTTAGCTTTTTCACATTTTCTTTTCCAAAGAGCAATAGGTAAATTATCAAGATCGTTAGCAGAATTTTGAGAAGTTACCTAACTGAGAATTGGATCTGATTCAGGGTGAGAATTCGGGTCTTGGGTAGCAGACTGATCTGGACAAAAAATCTTCCTCGCACCTCTAGTATAACTCTGCCATATTTTCTCTAGAACAAATGACTTCTCTTCTGTTTCTTTTTCAATGTCTAATTGATCTTAACTAAGTGAAAGAGGTATCATATTGGGTGAGTGAATGGCAGATGCTTGATTCTCTTGTTTTCCATAAAAAGGTATATCTTCATGAAATATAACATCTATTGTAACATACGACCTTCGTGTTTCAGGATCATAACATTTATACCCTTTCTGAGTAGATGAATATCCTAAGAAGATACATTTAACAGCCCTAACATCTAATTTATCTCTTAACTCACTGTATACATGAATAAAACAAGTGCATCCAAACACTTGGAGATAGATGAAACTGTTTCTGAGAAGGACATAAGGAGTGAAGTGGAGTATTACCATTTAATACCTTGCTAGGTATACGATTTATGAAAAAGACTACTATTAAGACTGCTTCTCCCAAATAGAATTTTGGAATATCATAACCAATCAAAAGAGTTCTAGCCACTTCTAAAATATGTCAATTTTTCCTTTCATAAACACTATTTTGTTGTGGTGAATAAGGACATAAAGTCTGATGTAAAATTCTCCAGTCTGAGAAATATGTGTTGAGTGATTGGAACATGAATTCCCATCTATTATCACTCCAAAATATTTTAATGGAGCTATGGAATTGTGTATGCACAAACTGATAATATATAGGAATAATATTTCTTACTTCATCAGTTTTCATGAAATATATGACGGTGAACCTAGTATAATCATCAATAAATGAAATAAAGTAGCTATGACCATGTAAAGAGGTAATAGAGCATGGGCCCAAACATTAGAATGAACAAGTTCAAAAGGTGTGGAAGATTTTTTTTCATTCAGGAGAAATGAAATACGATGGTATTTTGCCTTCGTACAAGTTTCATAATTCAACTACAAATTATTACAATGAAAAAATTCAAGCAATAGGGTTCTAATCTTTGATAAAGGTAAATGTCCTAATTTTTGGTGATATAAAGGTAGTTCTTCTTTCTGTTTCTCTGTAACAACTGTCGACTGAAATGTTGTTCCTCTAGCTTCCTCGTAGACATAAAGGCCTCGCAACATACTACCCTGACCAAAGATCCTCCATTTCCTCAGTTCCTGAAAGAAACACCCAGAAGAATAAAAGATCACTTTACATTTGAAGTCTTGTGTCATAGCAACTACTGACAATAAGTTAACTGAAATGTTAGGAATATGTAAGATATTTTTCAATACTTCAAAAGGTACAGTGATACTTCCTTTTTTAGCAATGGGAGTATATGATCACCCAGAAGAATAAAAGATCACTTTACATTTGAAGTCTTGTGTCATAGCAACTACTGACAATAAGTTAACTGAAATGTTAGGAATATGTAAGATATTTTTCAATACTCCAAAAGGTACAGTGATACTTCCTTTTTTAGCAATGGGAGTATATGATCCATCGGCCAACTTAATATTAATTTTACCTTGAGTCAATTAATAATCATCAAAGAACTCTCTTTTACCAACCATGTGATCTGTAGCACCAGAATCAATAACCAATATCCTAAGATGAGAAATAATTACATTACCCTTAGCCATACATGAGAATGGATATGCCATAGTTGCTTGGCAATATTAGAAGTGGAGGCAGTATCCTCTAAACGAGTTTTAAGCATATCAATTTCTTTTCTCATGTCTATCAGTGAATCTACACTGTTTTCAGTGGTTTATTTTCCACTTTGGTCACTGCTGAAGTAGGCTTTATTAGGCCTATTCTAATAATAAGAAGGTTTATCTACTAGTACCCAACATGTCTCTTTTGTATGTCTTGATTTTCCCCAATGAGAAGAAGTCAATTTATCTCTTTCTTCAGAAGTAATTGATGATCTGCCCCTACCACATCCATATCCTCCTCTACTACGAGAGAATGAAGGAGTAGATGAATTCCTACCCACAAATGCAGTTGTCTCTGAATTAGTCTTAGTTTCTTTCTCGAGATGTTTATTGTCTTCTTCTTGAAGTAAAAGGGAGTACATTGTACTTAGAGATGGAAGCTCTTCTCTACTGAGTATATTATTTTTAACAGCTTCATACTCTGAAGAGATACCCCACAAAAGGTCAAATACTTTTTGTTCTTCATACTCCTCATTTCGCTCATGTGTGCACTGTTGACATTTCATCTTGGAATAAAGTTGCAATTCTTCCCATAGACCTCTCAATATGCTCAGAGTTCTGCATAATACTCACTTACTGATCTTCCACTCTGTTTACATTTTCTAATCTTCTCAATGAGATCATATTTCTTAGCTATATTTTTCTTCTAAGCATATGCATCTTGAGTTGCTAACCAAATATCTTTGGCAGTTTTCAAAAACATGAATGTACTCCCAATAAAAGTTACCATAGATTGTAGGAGCCAAGCACTGACAAGTACATTTTCCCTACGCCATCGTGTATAAAGTGGATATGTCGGTGGTGGGTGGAGAATATCTCAAGTAAGGTAGTCCCATCGCCCCCTTGCCATTACAGCCAGTGTTGCACTGTTGTTTGACGCGTATCATATCACGTATCGTTGGGCTCCATGATACAAGCGTATCGTATCGTAGCGTATCATACTTTAATATTAAAAAATAGAAAATTATTTTAAAAATCAAGAAAAATTAGGAAAAATTAGAAAAAAAAATCAGGAAAAAATAGGAAAAATCTGGTAATTACTTTGAATTCATATAATGCAAAGTTTAGTACATATTGAGCATTCAACATTGAACAATTGCATCCAAATTTACATATTTTGAAGTAAAAAATGAAATACATTTACATTTTACATATTGTAATCGGGATCATCAACTAAATAATCTTAATCTTCTCCTTGTTGAATATCCTCATCCTCATCATCACCACCTTCTGCTTGAAATTCAAAATCTTCATCTCCTTCGTGATGTTGTTGCAACTTGCAATCCTTTCAAATTAATCCATGCAATGTCTTCTTCGGTAAAGAGTGCATTTTCTTCGTTATCTTCCATAATCCACTTATCTAATATATCAAAATTAACAAACTGCTATCTTTGTACATGTAGTTATCATATTTATTAATTTTCATATATGAGCAAAATGATGAGCTCCATTTTTTTGATTATAGAGTCTATGACACCTCATTGATGTAATATTGTTACTTGATGATATCCTCTTTATCTCTTACTGGAGACTAGCCTTTTAACTAATGCTTGAGCTCCATTTCTCTCTTCATAGACTGAGTTAAGCCTCATACATGCTGATCATGTTCAACTCAATGGAAGTCATGTAAGGTGAACCCTAAAATAGTGAAGTTGTGAAATGCCCACTCAATGAATCGAGACAACGAAATTGTTCTTCATTTTTTGTGATTTCATAAAATTAAAAATTGGTAGCACAAATATACCTAAAAGTTGGCAACATAAAGAGAAATGATTTTGTCATAATTTTTATTTGTTCATAAAATATTCTTATTCAATAAAATTCTTATAAACTAACCCGAATTTACATGTTACATACACAACTTGCAATCCCAAACAAGCATATCGGAGGATACCTTGGAGAGAAGTGAAGAGAGGCCAGAAACCTGCAAATTTTTTTTTTTTAAAAATTGATTTTTTTTTTGGTGTATCGTGCGATACGGAGCGATAAATGCTCATTTGCGATACATATGGGTGTATCGTATCATGGTAGCCCACGATACGATATGTATTGCACTGTATCGTATAATACGATGTGATACGAATAACACTGATTATAGTTAGTTCAATAGATCGAACCCATTGAAGATAGTTTTTTTATCTAACTTTGTATTTGTAATTTGAAAGACCTCCCCTTTATCTAAGGAGTTGTCACATCCCTCTGCCATCTTGTTTCTGTCTATTTATTTATTTCTATACGTCACTAATAGTCTTCCTCTTTTATGTGCAGGTGAACAACTAATATGCAAACTAATGTTTCTTGCTGTGAGGTTATATTTCAACTTGTACTTGAATATTGATCCCTTAATAGGTCACTACGTAGACTTCAAATTTCACGTTGAACAGAGTGTCAGGCATTCTTCACGTTAAGAAGATTGTATTCAGATGAAAAAAGAAAAGAACAATGCCTGAGTTATTGCCAAATAATCTGGGCAGCCACGTCTGATTTGATGGTGATGATGCATTCCATTTTGGGCTTGCACGTTTGATTTTGATGTCTTAAGAAAGTGTGCAGACTTCTACACTTACCAAAGCAGTCAATCAAGACTATTTCGTTGTTTTTCCCAGGCTTTTTCTAACCCTCTTACAACGATTTTTGTTGTTCCATAGGCTGGTATGGCTGCGTCTACAATATGATTGGTTGATCCACCGACTGATATGGATGATATGGCTACAACTTCAACAAAAAAGCTTTGATTCCATGTTGAATTTAATCACATACTTTGATGAAATATTGAAATACTGCAGCAAATGAAGAAGGCTTGGAAGCAGGGGTTTGGCGCACTGATGGCTGCCACCCTCTCTTTCTTTTATTCTTTACTTAAAACCTAATTACACTTAGGGCAGACTTTATACAGAATTCTAACTTGAAAGACCAAAAAGCCCTTGATTAAACACACTAACTACTGCCTAAATACAACCCCAAATGGATCATGATCCATTTCAATCCACATGACTCACTTACACATGTTTACTAACAAACATAAAAACAGTGAAACTATCACATAGTAGATTAATTCATTCTTCAACAATAATGTCTCGTGTTTTTGCTCTATGTAGAACATCTAGTTCTTCGTTCATAGCTTGAATCCAATCTTAAGATGTTTGAGCTTCCTTAAACATCTTAGGTTCTTTTATGACTAGAATAATAGTTAATAAAATGTTGTTTTAGAGAAAATGTTTTATAAGAGACTAATCTCTCGAGAAGTCTAGAATTTCTAATAAATTTTCTTAATATAGGTTCAATAACATATGGGTTTCTCCTAGTGTAATGTCTTTCAAAAGGAGTAACAATGTCTCTTGAAGGCATTGATTCTTCATATTGATGATCTATGTTTTGATTACCTAAAATATTACTCAGAAAGAAATATCTAGTATCATCGATGCAATCAGTGACTTATTTTTCAAATACAAATTCATTTTCAAAGAATTTAACATCTGTTGATACATATAACTTGTCGTTCTTTGGATCATAATATCTATAAGCTTTCTTGTTTATTCCATACCCCAAGAACATGCATTAATGCACAAAGAGATAATTTATCTTTTGTGTTTGTAAATACAAAGCATTTATACAAAAAACTCTCAATATAGAGTAGTTATGTGTAAGTTTAAACAATTTTTCAATAGAAGAAATATTTTGTAACACTAAAAAAGGCATGCGATTTATTAGATAGACAGATGTCATAATGACTTACCCCAAAATGTTTTAGGAACCCTACTAAATACTAACAAGGTTCTAGTGGTTTTCATAATATGTCTACATTTTCGTTCGAAAATACCATTTTATTGAAGAGTTTTGGTAGAGGATCCCATAGTTTTCAAGATACATTTCAAACTCATTTGTTACAAATTCTTCTCTTGAGTCAAATGTAAATACTTTGATTTAAGAATCAAATTGATTCTTAATAAGGTTATAAAATTTGATAATTTTTTTGAAAACATCATATTTTACCTTTAATAAACATACCCATGTATATATGCATATCTAGTAAAGTCATCAATAAAAGTGACATAATAGGAGATACCTCCTTTTGACATAATGGGTATGGGATCCCAAACATTGAAGTGTACAATTCAAAATGTTTGCTTGTAACATATGTTTTATTTAGAAATAAAAAAAATATTACATTTTGCCAAGAACACGAGTCTTTATAAGAGAAATTTTCAATATTTTTTATTTCAATAGAACATTGACACAACTTTTGAACATTTAAATGGAATGTCTTTTGTGCCATAGTTGTATATTATTTGACAAAATATTTGAATGTTTAATATTATGCATATAATCCATTACATAGAGTCTTGGTTCTCTTTGGCCACATCCAATCATCTTTTCTGATAGGCGATCGTGTGCAATCCATTTCGTAGATATAACACAACCATTATTCGATATTTGAGATACAAAAAGTAAAGTTAAATTTAATTTTGAAACAACACTAATTTTAGGAATTGAAAAGTATTTGTTTTTAAGGTCTCCTACTTTGTCAACCATTAGTTTGGTTTTATTGACGATAAATACACATTATAACGGTTTTCTTATGCATGAATTCTAAAGTTTTCATTGCAAGTCATATGAAATAAAGCACCTGAATCAAGTAATTAATGAGTCATACCTTGAGTGTCATGAGTGGAAGTAGACCATACTACACCAATAATTGCCTTCTCCTTGCTTTAAGAAGCTTTACTTTTTTATGTAGAGCAAAAATAAAAAAAAGAGCTTTGTTCATCTATCAAGGACACCTTCTTCTTTAATCTTGGGCAATTTGACCTAATATGTTTGACCTCCTTATAAAAGTGACAAATAACTTTTCTTTTGTTTTACTTGATCCTTCAGAAATATGAAGGTCAATATGTCTTAATTTGTATTTCGAACCTTGATGTGGGTAAGGTGGAACCTTTTTGATGGTTAGCTTTATTAAGTCTTGTTTCAGTTATTTAGTGGTTAGCAAGAACCTCTTTTTTAGTGGGGAAGGACTTATGATATATAAAAGAGGACATACTCCTTAAAATTCCTCTCTAAGACTTTTCAAAAATTGATATATGAAGTTTTTATTTTCTTCACATTGTCCTTCACTAAGACATTGTGTACACTTCTTTTTATATTCATTTAATTAATTCCAAATATTAGAATACTCACTGTAGAACTCATTCACCCCTTTGTCTCCTTGTTTTAGTAATAACATTATCATGTAATGTCATTTTATATATCACATCACTTTTAATATGGAATTTCTTCAAGTATTACAATGCTTCTTTATCATTGATAATCTTATTTTTCTTCAAAAATGATATTTATAGAGGTTTCCACCTTCGATACACTCACGTAACCCCACAATTTTTTAAAATATAAATAGTTTTTTATTAATTGTGCTCATGTTTTGTAGTTGTAAGTTGTTAATCTAAAATTAATTTTTTTTATCTTCAAATAGTACAAGCTTCAATGGAGTGAACTTACTTGGAATAGATAAATTTAAGCTTTGGCACGTTCCCGAAACAGTTACTTGATAATCACGAAAAACATATAAGCTCTGATACCATGTAATAAAAATAATACTTCCATATGTTGAATGAAGTAGGGGATATCCAATACACATATACAATAATAGTGAGTCACCAAAGAATCATTAGGAAAAGCTTAAAAATCTAAAATAATAGCAAATACACTAACAATAGCAAATATACTAAAAAATGTATATAATTTGGCCAAGAATACTTAATCTTTATTGAATACATTAAGGTATTTATAGAGAAGAGAGGTTACAACTCAACATGAAAAAAAACAAGTAAATATTGTAAAACTACACAACCAGTAAATATTATAAACTTATATCGTATAATATGATACAATACGAGTTTATCATATATCGTAGGGTAGTACAATTTATCGGTCTGTATCATACGAGTTGATGTTGATTCATAGGATATAAAACCCAAAAAACTCAGGGTTTTCTAGTGTTTTGCTTGCTCTCAAGCCCTTCCTTACCCCTACCCTACCTTGCTACTAAATGGTTTTCATACCTTTCATTTATTCGATTTCTTCGATAAATCAATCTTTTTGGTCTCAAACCCTTGAAAATCTATAGGGTTTTTCTCAAGTCCATGACATACTCCCTTTTTTCATCCCTATTCCTTTCTAACCCTATTTTTCACTTGAAAATTTTGAGACTTTTATAGATTTTGAGATTTCCTACCTTCATAAAACTTTGCCCTTATTATGTTTTATCTTTGCTCGGCTTGTATGTTGTAGAAATCCGATGAAGTTTTACGTTGGCTGTTGGAAGCCTAACACAACCCTCCTCCTTTATCCAGGCTTGGGACCGGCAATGCAAGGATGATCCCTTACATGGGCGGAGTTTGGGAAAAGGCTTAGTTGTTGTTGTTGTTGTTTGTTTGCTCGGCTTGATGGTGTCATGACAATGTGATCTAGTATGAAAGTATTGTATCCGGTGTATGAAGGCAATAGGCTTGTAAATTCGGTAATAAAGTGAAGAATCGAGGTATTTTCTACATTAAATAATATATTATAGGAACTAAAAAGGATCCAAGTGCTTATTGTTGGGTGCCTAAAAGTGTGAAGTATGAAATTTAGTTCTAGAGCTCACAAAGGAAATGAAGAGATTACGACAAAGAGAGAGTAAAAATATGAAATTGGAATGTCTGAGGATGCTTTTAGAGAAAAAATTCATGATATGGCTAGAGAGGAGTAGGAAGAGACAGTTGAAGAGAGCAAGAGAAGACGAGATAAAAGAAAGAGTGTAGATTCTTGTGGCAGTAGCAATGGGGTTGGTTCTTGTTCCACTTCAAGAACCCTTATCCCCTCGATGACTGCGAGAAGTGGTAGAGGAGGTGCTAGAGGTGGTGGAATACATTTATTGTTTTCTCAGCATACTACTTTTGGAGCTCAAGCATGTATTAGATCAACTATGTCTTCCAAGGAGGTAATTGATAAAGTAAATTTGAAGTATGAAGAGTTTTTTATAAAAATTTACCTCCCGTTTAATGTTACAAATTCTTTTTTTTTAAAGCATGGTAGATGTTATTGCTAGTGTAGGATCTGGTTATAAGATCTCTACTTATCATGCTTTGAGGGATAAATTACTACAAAAATGGGTTGACATTATTTAAGAATGGAGTCTTGAATTTAGGGAATTATGAAAGGTTATTGGTTGTTCTATTATAGTTAATGGTTGGACAAATGAGTATTGTAGATCATTTGTGAACTTCTTAGTTTACTGTCCAAAGTGGATATTACTTTTGAAATCCTACGACTTGTCTTATATTAATAAAATTGATGATAATTTACTGCATATTTTTTAAGATGTTGAGGATGTTGATATTCAAAATATTGGTTAATTCATCACTAATAATGCTGCAAACTTTAGATGAGCTATTAAGATGCTTGAGGCGAACCATTCATTCTTAGTATGAACTCCATGTGTTCACATTGCATAGACTTAATGCTTGAGGATTTAAGTGCAATGGATGACATTAAGGGGATAATTGATGTACAGTGAAATGTTATAAAGTTTATTTATAATCACTTGTATGTATTACATTTAATGAGAATCTACATTAGTGAAAGGGAGTTGATTAGGCCTTTGTTTCATTGACAAGATTTGATATGAATGTTATTATTGTTCAAAGTCTTTTCGTAAAAAATATACATTGAAAAAGATATTTACATTTAATGAATTAGGTTCTATAAGTTGGTCGAGAAAGAGAGAGGAGGTTATTGTAGTGGACCTTACTTTTAATGCTAATTTTTAAAAGAAATGCAACACTTTTTTGAGGATCTATGCCTTTAGTGAAAGTAATGAGAATGTTAGACAGTGAAGATAGGCCTAGGCCTGCTATGCCTTATATATATATATGATGTTATGGATAAGGCTAAATTAGAAATAAAGCAAATCTTGACTATAAACGGTAACTTTTAATGAAGATTTGGAAGATAATTGATGCACATTGAAATCTGTAAATACATCATTATTTGCATGCAACTGAATATTTTCTTAATCCTCTATTATAATTTCTCCTAACATTGTAGATGATAAAAAAGTTAAGAAAGAGATATTTAATGCAATTGACCTTTTACAATATTCATCTAATAGGTACAACATTTATTTAGAGCTATGTAAGTATATACATAACGTTCAAGATTTTGAAAGGTCAATTGCAATCCAACTCCGCTCCTAGATACGACCGTGTATGATTTGGTTTTTCGATAAATTATTATTACTTCTTCATTCTTATGACTTGTATTGTTTCTTAAGACAATCATTTCATTTATTATGTTTTATTTTAGAGGAATGATGGGCTCAATTTGGTGTAGATGTATCAAATTTGTTGAGATTTGTTCAATGCATATTAATCCAAACATGTAGTTCAAGTAGATGCGAGAGGAATTAGAGTTTTCTTGAATACATTCACACAAAGAAGAGAAACAAATTGGAGCATGATTGTCTTCATGAAGTCAAAGGTAAAAAGATACTTTTTGTTATATGTTGTTATTCCATATACTTGTAACTCATAAGTAGTGATATTTTCTAACTTCTAAGTAAATTGTATTCTTTCTTTTATTTTTCTTATAGATAAATACAAAGAGAGGTAAGAAAGGTGTCATATGACCTACTTAGCTATGAAAATATTGATATTATTGATGATTGGGTCGAAGAAGAATCTCCTATTATTTTAGAGGATGCAAATTAGAGAGCAGTAGAAACAAAAGTAAATATTGGAGCTGACGATGTAGAAGGCATAGGTTTGGATGACCCAATTTTGGAGTAAGAGGAGGGAGGCGATGATGATGATAATGGTGGTGACCTTGATTATAGCTTATGATGCATTTGTTGATTATGATCCTCGTTTTGTGAAATGAAATAATGAAATTAGACCGTTGTAGTTTATAACTTTGTATTTGTGTTATGTAATAAAATGTAAACTTTCATAAGCTTGTTGGTATATTGTTAACTTTAAATTTAACTTTCTTACTCTTATAAGCTTGTGGCCTCATGGTATTAGTTTATTGATCATGAAAATATCATTTTTAGTTTCATTCTTATTGTGTTCTCTAACACTTGGTTACCTTATATTTTTTAATTATAATTTTTCATATTTTTCATATTTTATGATTTTTTTATAAATTTTATAAAATAATTCAATTTTTCATGTGTCGTATCATACATAGTATAACATGACATGATTTTCATGTATCTGTGCCATGTATGATAAGGATGCCGATACACAAATTATAACATTGGTTGGAAGGGCCCAACTAGTAATTTAGCCATTGGTGGCCCTCGTGCCTGATGGGCCTAATTACAAAAATATGTACTTTCATAAACAAAAAAAATATTTTAACAATATATGCCCAAGTAAACATATGAATAATTTATCTTAATATTTACGTTCCTTAAATCTTATATTTATAGCAGAATGAATCTTTATATTTATTTTTTCTATTAGATGTTTAGTGGAGCATGTTTGTAAGTGATTGCCCAAACTTAAGAAATTTTGTAATAAGAGTTCTCAGTCAAACCTTTAGTGTAACTAGTAGTGAAAGAAATTAGAGTGTCTTTCAACATGTCAACATAAAAAAGCACAAGTTGGAACATAAGCACTAAATGATCTACTTGTCATATGTTGCAATATATGGTTTTGAGAGGTAATTAAGGTTTACTTACTAATTAAGTATTCAATTCAATGTTTTAATTTATTAAGTTTTTATTTTTGAACTTTTTATTTTTAATTTTTATTTACTTATCATTCTTGCAAGCAATTAAGAAAGTTAAACTCAAGTAGTTGTGAGAACCAATTTGACCCAATAAGTCTTTATAATTTTGATATCTTAGAGGAGTGAATCATGGAAGATAATGAAACAAATAAACTCCTAACTAAAGACATTTAGTGAATCAATTTGGAAGGAGAGCAACAATATCAATACGGAGATGATGATATTGATTTTACTATTGAAGGTGGTAATAATCTTGAACAAGGAGAAGAAGAAGATGAAGATGATGATCCTGATTACAATATGTAATTCTTTTTTTTTTAATTATGAAAGTTATAATTTTGCTACTTGTTTAATCATAAATTTGTATTGCTTAAATACTTATACATTAAATTAATGGTGAATGATGAATGTTCACTCAACTTTTGAATTATAGGAATTGTTTAGAATTGTCTTGATTTTTTGTGAATTTTCTTGTTTTTAAAATTTTTAAACTATTTTTTTAAAATTTATGATACGATATGATATGATACGATACACCTGTTTCGTGAAGCAAAATGATACATGATTTGATACAATAAAAATAATATTGCTCAAAACATCCAGATTGATATAATTGAATCATCATCAATATCAATAACATCTAAGCCTTTTCTCGTACTAGATGGGGAATTTCGACACATCCCAATCATGTGTCATGGTGACAATTAATTCACAACTAGATCATTCTTTATTGTTTTTTTCAAATACTTTTGTAGTCTTTTTCTTTCTCTTTTAACATTTCAACAATCTATTTTTTTATACCTTATTACTGGAACTTCCTTGAGTCATCTTTCTATATTTTCAAATCATCTTAAATGATTTTTTCTCAATTTATTTTCAACTGGTGTTACTCTCAATTTGTTTATAGTAAGGTGTATGGTCTTTTTTATTTTTTATTGGTGTCACTCTCAATTTGTTTATAATAAAGCGTATGATCTTTTCTTATGTGATCACTCACGTGTCTCAACATCTTCATTTATGCCACAAAAGATGAAGTCATTGTCAATGACACAAAATATCAATAACGAATTATATCCATCACTATATCACAATTAGATACTTACGAACAGATAATTGATGAACAGTCCCAATATTCAAGTAACTGTAACTGTAATGCATATAAATCACATAAGGGACATATTTCATATCACAAGTGCATCGCAAACCCTACTATTAAACGGAAACCCTAGACAATTTCTCAAAGGCACATCATAATATGGAGAATAAAGCCTAGATATTTACAGAAAACCAGGTTAATGGAACGGATCATATATCCTTTTTCCCAACGACACGTCATAATCCTGAGAAATATACATAATAAAACCCATTGGACAGACAGAACAAGAGAGGGAGAGAGGGAGAGAGAGAGAGAGAGAGAGGGAGAGTTTTACTCATTGTTGGAGATGTGTGGAGGAGCTCCAAGTCGATAAGTCGGAGTTCCTTAGACTCTTGACGAGATCGAGATGACGTCCTTCTCCGAAAGCGACGCGCTCGACTTGGCTCTCGAAACGCCCCTGCAACTCGGCCATCAAATTTGATATCGCCGTCGACAATCGAGCAAAACGATTGAGATCATGGTTGATGAATCGCCCAAAACCAAAGGTTTCGGTTTTCCTTCACACGTCTAAGCCGCTCCCGCCAGATACTCCCGCGGTAATTTAAACTTCACATGGGTTTCACAGTGATGCGTCCGATGCGACACGGGTCACGTGACGCAGAATATTATAAATTGTTTTCACAGTGATGCTAAACGACGACTGACACGCCGTGTGGAACCGAAGCGTCAAATTGCTGGTCATGCCGCTAATTTCGAAGCGGCTACGAGAGAAACTTTTATGATTTATATGACAAAGACACGTAAAAACGACACGAGGCACGTAATGTTGAACGGAAGAATCAGGTAAAATCGTGAGTGGTGATTGAGCCAATCGTCAACAGAGAGAGAGAGCAGTGAAGTCTATCAAAGAGGGCTCCGACGCATCAATCTCGACTCACCTTCAAGATCCTCTCCTTCCTCGACTACTTTGATCTCGCCCATCTGCAAATCAAGATGACTTATCAAAACCCTGACCGCATTCATCCATATCGACGATCTAGGCCTTCATTTTATGCTTGATTACTTTCACTATTTGATATTTTGATGTCTCTTAATCACTGGGTCAGAACCAACATCTAAACAGTGTTTCTTTACCAGTATCAGTACAACAAGCTAAAGCGAGGGAGAGGTAGAACGTGTACTTGCTTGACCGACAATGAAAGATCTCGGCAGAATTCCTAGGCATCTCTCTCTCTCTCTCACACACACACACACATTGGCCATGCTGCAGCCGGGGTGTGCGCATACGACGCACGGTTGCAGATACACTTACCAATATCAGTATAAGCTAGAGAGAGGGAGAGGGAGAACATGTACTTGCTTGACCGATAATGAAAGATCTCGCACAAAGATCACGGCAGAATTCCTAGGCGTCTCTCTCTCTCACACACACACACATTCGTCATGCTGCAGCCGGGGTGTGCGCATATGACACACGGTTACAGATACGCTTCAGCGATGGCCGATTAAAAGCTTTTCTCGACTGATTAAGTGGGACCCTTTTCAAGACCTGATTACTCTCATTGACGGAATCTATAAGCAGTTGAAAGCTTTTCTGGACCGATTAAAAGGGATTCCTTTTAAGACCTGATTTTTCTCATTGATGAAATCTATAAGCAGCTTTTCTGAGGGCCGATTGAGAGGGATTCTTTTTCCATTATTCTCTTGTAAGCGATTTGTTACCAAGACAAAAGATATAAATATCCCATATGATCATCTTGCCAGAAAATGTATTTTCATTTTCTTATTTACAAATGACGTTATTCAAAACTGATAGAAATTCGTTCCAAAGAAATATTGTGGTCTGTCGTTGATGAAGAATATTTCTTTGTTATTAGAGAAGTCGTTGATGAATAATATTTATGTTGGTTTTTCCTTTATTACAGTTATCGAGAAAAGGCGGACTATTGACGGTCGGGAAAAGGTTGTAAGTGCATTTAGGAACGAAACGATTGCAAGTGCATCGGAATAATTTCCGTCTCAATGAACTGCTTGCAAAAGCAGATACTTCTCTTCAAAACCTATTATAACAGTGAATGGCCAACGATAGCTTGCAACATTAAACTTCCAATAGATCTTCAGATGTTCCTTCACAATTCCATCAACAGATAATCATATAACAACAACTTGCATAGCATTGTTGAACCATTTCCTCGATCAACAGTCCGAGGCCATGTGTATCGATTGCAAGTAAAGACTATTAGAAGACATGTTCGGTTCCGGTTTTCTCAAGAACCTGAGCCATAACTGAACCAGTCCAGAGCTGGTTTAGGGAGATCTGAGTTCAGAACCATCTGAAACTGATAACATTATAAAAAATAATAATAAAAATTACCAAGCTGGTGATTTGGAACCGCTTGTTCTGGTTTCAGACCAGTTCCAATTTCACAAAACGAGAAACTAGACATGTTTGGTCCAATTATAATTTTGGAACCATTTTAAAAAAATTCTTTTTCTAAAAGACAAGGGCAAATGTACCTTGTGGGAGTCAACTTCACAAATGAGAGTGCCATACCATTGGCTACCGACCAATTTGTGATAAAGGTATTTGAAAAAAATATATAAAACTCAGTTATCGGTGGTTTCAAGCCGTGTGTTCCGGGTCAATTTCTGGATACCATGAATGCGACGGGATAATACCTAACCAGGTATTTCCAGTTCCAGGGCCTGGTTTTGGTTTTGGTTATTAGTCAGGTTCGGTTCTGGTTGGAACTGTCAGGCAGGTTTGGAGCCAGCCATGTGTATCAAGAGGACGTATACAGTATGGAGAAAACTTGGAACTCAGAGAGTCGGCTCATCTGGCAGAGTACTCGACTCACAAGATGAAAGGTCATAGTTGGATAGCCAGGGCATAACAAACAACTTCCCCCAGAACTTAGTCCACGGTGCATAGTTTGTCCAAGCTATCTGACTAGATAGCACTTGAGATATAAAAATCAAGCAAAGGCCCACGGCAATTTACTTCTAATATGGAAGTTTTTCTCTTTGATAAGAATCATAGAAACTTTACAAATCAAAGCAGCTAATATGGATTGCTTTCCCTTGTCAACTATACTGTAAATGGCACTCATTCAGTTAAAATGTGATTGTTAAGGTAGTTAAGAATGGGAACATCGTCCAATTCAAAACAGACAGGAGCAACCAATAAGGTTACAAAACATACATCGAGACGTTCATACTTACATAGAACTTGAACAAGATGACTGCCAGATGATGCTCATTTGAATGCATGATTGTAATCATGGAAATAAAAGGTCTTGTAAATGAAATTACCCAGCCATTTTGAAGCTATGAAACTTACAATCCCAGCAAAAACAAGAGCTGTTCTTGTAAGAGCTGAAATCATGGTGTTATTGGCAGCAGCAACTATGCCGATCACTGCAATTGGCAGGACTTGAAGACAAACCTCCAGAATCTTCAATGCCGCTAGTGCTGGCCGGCAGCTGCTACAGTTCACAACGTGCGACCAGTATCTGTGAAAGAAAGAAATACATTCATAATGGTAGAAATCCAAACTTCTACTGCACCCGTCCATGAAAAACTTGGATTCTTCAATTGGATGAAACATGCTTGAGATAGAACTTTCAGAATCAAATATAAGATAAAGCACAATAAGTTTTTATAATGTGGTGCACGTTTAGACCAACGTAATGAACTATGAAATGTATCAAAGCATTTACAGCTAGAGCATAAGTCGCTGATGACACGTTTATGTTATTGATATATCTTTATCAACATTTTGATCTCCAAGTCAGGCAACTTGACACTTGAGAGACAATCCTACCATAAGGCTCCAGTTTACCTGGAACCGGACATGTCTATGTCTGGGGAATGAGTGTGGTTCATCTCTCTCTCTCTCTCTCACACACACACACACCATGCTCAACGTCTGAATTCTTAGGAAATTTGTGTTTGGTTTATCTTAATGTGATAAACCAGTAAACAATTTCCTAATCATCCAAGTTGATCTTTCATTTGCCATGATGAAGGATAGATTCACCTAGTTGAACTGGAAATAAAAAACTAGCAAAAGTCCTTTGGGATTTGATAATCTTTCCAATTCTGGCTCACCCTGAACCATGAATCGGGATGATGAGTGTACCGGGTTTGGCTGGTTCTGGTTCTTGCTTGTGGCCCAGTTCTCTCCCAGATTTGGTTCCATTTTCAAAAGGGACATGTCTACCCACATTCAATATGTGTATCTTGGACTCTATCAATCACTCCTTGACCGCAGATTGATGAATCAGAACTACCTACTTCCGGTTAATGATTTTCAGAATCCATTAAATGATCGAAAAATGCTGTAGTTTCAGAATGGGTCCGAAACCAATGGCATGCATCCAGGTCCAAGATACTCCATGAATGCCTCAGACAGCTAAATCATTAACAGCTGTCATAATCAACATTAAATTGAACAAAAAGAGACTATAGCTGCATTGCCATCACAACTTTAGCAAGGAGAAGCGTTAAACGTTCATATCTTGAATCCTAATACTTTTGAGCAAGAGGATTTTTCAAGTGTCAATAAAAGCATTCTCACACGGGTGACATGGTAAAGGAAACTATGCTGTATAAAAGTAGTTCCCATAAACGGTAGATGCTAAACTAACAGGAAGAACAGAAGAAAAATAAGTAGCAATTCCTTCTGGAGTAAATATACCATGAAATGTGAGATACCTGTCCATGAGTTGCTCTCGAGGAGCAGGTGGAGGGAGGCCTTCTTTGAATTTTCTTCCCCAATGAATTTGACCACCTGAGTACTTCCTCAGCCACTTCCGAAATGCAATTACAAGTGCATCTGACTTTGTTGGCACAAAGCATATTTTTTGCCAATTGGATTGACCAATATCCTCTATCTTCCGCTCCTAAGAACAATATTAAGATATAAGGTGAAAGAGATATTTTTAGGATAGTTAAGGCTAGAGATAAGAAAACTAAGGATCTTATTTTTGTTAGATACATCAAACATGAAACTAGAAGATTATAGTGGCCAATGATGATATAAAAAATAGATGAAAAATTATTTCTATAAGTTTTTAATGAAAATATAGATGTTAGTATTAGCTTAAGAGAGTTAGCCAAAGCAAAAAAGTATATAAATCACAATTTCTATCGGCGTATTTAAAAGAATGAAGTCAAAAAGACTCTTAAATATATGAAGTTTGATAAATCTGTAGGACCAAACAATATTTCTATAGAAGTATGAAAAATCTTAGGAGAGATAGGGCTCACTTGGCTCACAAGGCTATTTAATAAAATATGGAGAACCCAAAAGTTACCTTAGAAATGAAAAGTGAGTATACTTATACTTATATATAAGAACAAGGGGGACATTTGGAATTGTACGAATTATTAAACATAGGTTAAGATAAGTATCGAATACAACATAGAACCAATTTGGATTTATGTCCGACAGATCTACTATTGAAGCAATTTACCTATTGATATGTCTTATGAAACATTTTAAAGCAAAAGAAAAAACCTTCACAAGATATTTATTGATCTAGAAAAAGCTTACGTTATTTGTATACTCATTGAGATACATAAATCTTATGCGATACATGTACATGGTACAAAAACATATGTGGGGACGCATGAAGGAATGACAGACTCCTTTAAAGTTAATATTGGGTTACATCAGGGATCAACTTTAATTTCATATTTATTTATATTGGTCATTGATGAGTTAACAAATCATATTCAAGATGAAGTACCTTGGTGTAAGTTATTTGCAAATGACATTGTGTTAGTGGATGAGTCCAAGAAAAAAGTTAATAGAAACTTGGAACTATGAAGAGAAACATTAGAAAGTAAAGAATTTCGACTTAGTAGAATAAAGACAAAATATTTGAAATGTAAGTTCGATCATTTGGGTGCTTTAGAGGATAAAAATTAAGATTGACACACATTGCATTCCCCATAAGGAAAGTTTTAAATACCTAGGATCAATTTTTTAGAGCAATAAAAAAATTAATGGAGATGTTACACATAGAATTAATACCGATTGGTTAAAATAGAGAGGAGCATCAAGTATTCTATGTGATAATAAGATACCATTAAAGTTGAAAGGTAAATATTATAGAGCAATAATTAGACTTGCTATGTTTTATGGTTGAATGTTGGACAACTAATCATCAACATGTGTAAAAGATGTCCGTAGTAGAAATGATGATTTAGAGATGAATGACTGGTCATACAAGGAAAGACCATATACATAATGAGGTTATTAGAAACAAATTAAGAGTAGCACCAAAAGAGGATAAAATGAAGAAAAATCGTTTAAGATAGATTGGACATGTAGAAAGGCAACCAAAAGATACTCGTGTAAGAAGATATGAAAAACTAGATTATAAAAATGTTAAAAGAGGAAGAGGACGGCCACAAAAGTGTTGGAAATAAACAATAAAGAATGATCTAGTTTATATTGAGTTAACTGCTAGCATGACACATGATAGAGCTTTGTGGAAACAAAGAATCCATATAGCCGACCCCATCTTGTTGAGAATATATGTATCTGTTGTGTTTTAAGTGTTATTTCAGTAATTTCTAATAGTTGGGTATTATTGTAATTGCTCGGAGTACTAAGGATATTTTGGTAATTTTTTGTTTACAGCCCATTATATAAGGACTGGAAGTTTGTATTAGGGTTAAGAGTTTGGTTAATAGAGAGTGAGAAAGAGAGGGGGGCAGCCTCCATTGGAGGGCCTGCCCCCTCCTTTAAATCTCCATTTTTACTCTTTATCTTTTATCAATATTGTTCATATTTGATTATCCGCTGCATCTACCACGAATTTCAACATGGTATCAGAGCATAACAACGGCGATCGTGATGATATTTCAGGTGGAAGGCTTGGGAGATAATCTCTGCATGTCATCCTTGACTGCAACTTGCAAAATCGGTAGTTACAGAACCGCATGGCAGAAGTGTGGCACAGTGTGTTTATTGAAGTTGTAGCAAATTTTCTTAATGAATAGAAAATCAGTTTGAGTATTAAACAAAAAATCAGATTCTCTAAACAAGTGTACAAAGAATCAGAAAGAGTTAGTGAACGATTTAGTCTATCATAAATATCATGTTGTTTTGCCAGCTCCTTCGGTTCATCCTCTCCATCGTTTGATGAAGTAGCAGTATTATTGCTCTCAACGCTGATGTCATCTACAGTTTGCATCCTTGATTTATCTGTTTTCTTCAAGTGAAGGCAGTCGATGTATGTCTTGAAAAGAGACTTTACAACTCATTGTGTTGATCCTACTCAAACAGTCATAGCTCTATATACTCCTGTTATTTCAACTCTATCACCAGGTTTTGCTGCATCTACGAGTTTGTCGTGCATCAACAAGCTGAAGGTCTGGGGTGTTTCCCCTTGTGGAATAGCATCTGGCATTTCCTATAGTCTCACGATCTGTTTATCTGCAAACCTGCATCTCTTATGAACAAGCGTCATTGAGTTCATGACAAGGCATTTCTGACAAATACATCTAGTAGGCTCATTTATTTGACCTCTAACCACAATAATTGCATCCGAGAAGCTTCCTCTTGATTGCGATATTCATGTTGTATATGCTTAGCATGTTCTTGTGACTTACATGAAGTTCTCAAGGAGGAAGCAAAAGAAGATGAAAAAGGAAGTTGTTGGCTGCCACAAGTAATGATGGTGGCTGACCCATTCTTTCTAGATTTTTCAAAGGTCCCACAGAAACTTGAAAAAGAATATTTGATTTGTTGGAAAAAAGGTAATTTCATTTCTTTTGAATTTCAAACGCTGGAAATGGAAGTTATAGATTACGTTTCCTGATTTTGGGGAAAACAAACTAGAAAGGTAGATATGGAAAGTAAATTTCCTGATTTTGTGAGAAGGAAACCAGTAAGTTTTATCCCCACGTTTTTGGGAAAGAAAAATGGTAACTGCTATCCATTATCTGCATAAATAAAGTTACTGCAGATAAAGGAAATACAGGTGTTCTGCTAGTACAGCATAAGGTGAAGATGCAAGATGGTACTGTAGATATCAAAGGAGAACCTGCTATCAGGAGTAAAACTGGAAACTGGAAAACTTACCCCTTCATATTAGGAAATGAATGTTGCGAAAGATTGGCATACTACGGAATGAGTACAAACCTGGTGAACTATTTGATTGATCGTCTCAACCAGGGAAGTGCCCAAGCTGCAAATAATGTTACAAATTGGTCAGGGGCATGCTACATTGCTCCATTATTCGGTGCCTTTCTTGTTGATGCCTACTTGGGAAGATTTTGGGTTATTGCTATTTTCTCTTCCATATATGTTTTGGAAATGACCTTGTTGACTTTATCTGCATCAGTTAATGGACTTAAACCATCATGCCGTGGTGATAAATGTCATGCAACTAACGGGAACATTGCCATTTTCTTTGTGGCTCTTTATCTAATTGCTTTTAGGACTGGTGGAATTAAACCATGTGTGTCATCATTTGGAGCAGATAAGTTTGATGAAACCGATGAAGAAGAAAAAAAAAGAAAAAAAGGAAGAATTCTTTCTTCAATTGGTCCTACTTTTCTATTAATGTTGGTGCCCTAGTTGCCTCCTCAGTTCTGGTCTACATCCAAGAACATGTAGGCTGGGGCTGGGGGTTTGGGATTCCAACAGTTATGATAACACTTGCAATTGTATTTTTCTTCTCTAGCTCAAAGTTGTATCAAAATCAAAAGCTTGGAGGTAGCCCTTTGACACGGATTGTGCAGGTTTTAATTGCATCCGTTAGGAAGTGCAATGTGGAAGTACCTGAAGACAAGTTTCTGTTGTATGAAACTGAATCTTAGTGGACTGAAACCTCCTCAGTCAGGGAATGTGTGCTCTTTCAACAAGATTCCTGTTTCATAAGCTATTTGGATACGCATTTGAGCGATTGCGATGATGGCGCAAGACTCGCTGATTTTTTTGTTGCCGTTTGTGAGGGCCTCTGGTTATTTGGTTGCATCTGTACCAGGAATCCATGAGTCTAAATTCCCACATCTTCTGGAGCAAATACACTATTTGACGGGAGCATAATATGTACATGAGACTGCTACCAGAAATTCAAATGTTGTTGGCTCTGTGCTAGCCTCAGTAGTATGTCTGAACCATCATTTTCAGATGAAGGTTGCTGAAAAAGTATTGCAACAAAGAAGATTGCTTGGAAAAAGATAGCCAAGGGGCTAAAAAATTCAGAAAAATGCAAAAAATAGGAAGTCGTACGTAGTAGGTGTCTTCTTATTTGGTCAAACAGCAAAATTGGAAATAGAATGCAAGAAAACAGCCAGGAGGGCTGGGAAAGCAGCTACAGTTACCATGTGAAGGGGCGCAGACCGACTAGTATGAGCAGATGTATTCTACTATTTAAGTGATAGAGAGAGGGCACCCAACCAACACACCAGATACAGTCACCATGTGAAGGGGTACAGGAAAAGCTTTGTGAAGTGTATATGGTGGAGTAGTACCTCCCGTATCGCCCGTATCGTACGATACGGGCGATACGCCCTGGGACCCTTATAAAGGGTCCCGGGCCGACTGAAACCCGCGATTTTTCACGGGTTTCCTCTCTTCTTGGGTTCCTCAAGCTCCCTAAGAGCCGATTTTCGCCTCCTTAGTGTTCAAAGCTCCAAAATTGTGCCCTATGGTGCCCGTGCAAGCCTCCAAACTCGGATTTTGGTATATTTTTAATGTTTTTTTCATTATTTTCCTTTATATTTGTTGTTTTTTGTGTTATTTCGGTTTTTTTTTTTTGAATGACAAAATATGAAGTTATTAAGTGTGTGTATACGATTTTTATTGCATTCATGAAGTGGGAGACACTCGATTTGAGTGTTATTTGAAGATTGGGGAATTTACGAAGTGCTTTTATTTTCAGGTTTTTGTTTGAATTAAAGTACTGCATTGAGATGGCAGGAAGGGGTGGTAGAGACTCTCATTCAAAGTCTGATGATCTGGCATGGCAGTGGGGTATACCAGTTGAGGGTTCAAGGTTAAAAATCAGATGCTTATTTTGTGAAAAGGTGGTTAGTGGTGGAATTTCAAGGTTGAAACACCACCTAGCAGGAACCAGGAAAGAAGTTGCTCCATGCACAGGCAGAGTTAGAAGTTTACCAGAAGGTATTAAATGGCAATGCCTACAGATGATTGAGAACATACAAGAACGGAGACAACAAAAGGATGATTTTCAGATGTATGAAGAAGCTGATGATGCTACTGCGACTGGATTTGGATTCACTTATAGTTTGCCTTCAGATGCTCGAACAGAGATTGGTAGTAGCAGTTCACGAGCACCTACTAGAGGAAAGATGGTTGCAGCTGAAGACTTTGGAGGTGGCAGAAGAGGAAGTTCAGGAAGGAGTAGAGGAAGAGCTTCTTCTTCTAGCATACATTCGTTCTTTCCTCCTTCCACTACACCTGGTGCTCAATCAGGAATTCGTGCTGCTATGGCTTCAGAACAACTGCATGATCAGGCAGACCTTGCAGTGGGAAGATGGTTTTATGATGCATGCATTCCATTTAATGCAGCAAATAGTTTTCATTTTCAAGCAATGACAGATGCAATTGCAAACATTGGTCCAGGATATAAGATGCCCACTTATCAGAAGTTGAGAGGGAAGATATTAGATCAGACCGTAATTGAAGTGCAACAATACTGTTCAACTTTGAGACAGTCGTGGAAGGAAACAGGATGCACTATTATGGCAGATGGATGGACCGATAAGCGAGGAAGGACATTGCTAAACTTTCTTGTATATTGTCCTAAAGGACTCATGTTTTTTAGATCTCTAGACATGTCAAAGGAGAGACACACTGCAGAGATCCTACGAGAAGAATTTGATAAGATTATACAGGAGGTTGGGCTACAAAATGTGGTCCAATTGATTACAGATAATGCAGCTAACTACAAAGCAGCTGGGAAGGAGTTAGCTGATATTTATGGGACTTTCTACTGGACACCATGTGCAGCCCATTGTTTAGATCTCATCCTCGAGGACATTGGTGAGATGGATGAAATAAAGGCAGCAACTGAGTGTTGCCAAGATATTACAAAATTCATTTACAACCATGCATTTATTTTGTGTATGATGAGGAGATATACAGAAGGTGCAGAGCTTCTTCGCACAGCTGTAACTCGGTTCGCAACAAACTTCTTATCTGTACAAAGTATTGTGAGACAGAAACAAGCCTTGAAGAGAATGTTCTCCTCAGATGAGTGGCAACAATTTGCAGAGTTGCCTCAAAACAGAAGAAATAGAAAGTTGAATGAGATTGCAGAAACAGTTTTTAGAAGTTCATTTTGGAATGCATGTGTCAGATTATTAAAAATTACTTGTCCATTAGTGAAAGTTTTGAGATTGGCTGATAGCGAGGAGAAACCATCTATGGGCTACCTTTATGAAGCCATGGACAGGACAAAAGAAGCCATCAAAAATAATTTTAATGGAAAAAAGAGAGATTATGTGCCCGTATGGAAAATAATTGATAGTAGATGGAATAAACAATTGCATCAGCCTATTCATGCAGCAGCATATTATCTAAACCCATCATTCAGGTACTCAGAAACCTTCAAAAGGGACGGTGAGGTTAATCGAGGAATCATTGATTGTATCGACAGATTAGTCCCTGATGAGAGCATAGCAGATGCGATACATCGAGAGATGGAGATATATGATAATGCTCTTCACTTGATGGGTTTGCCTGTTGCAATTCGCAACCGCTCTACGATGCGTCCAGGTACATTGTTTATTTTCATATTTAAGTTGCATCTTACATTACTGTGGATTATTATGTCTCTAATGTTTGTATTTTTTTTACAGATGTTTGGTGGAACAGGTTTGGAAGTGATTGTCCAAACCTTCAAGATTTTGCAGTCAGAGTCTTAAGCCAAACCTGTAGTGCAACAGGTTGTGAAAGAAATTGGAGTGTTTTTGAACACATCCATACAAAAAAGCGCAACAGGTTGGAACACAAAAGGCTTAATGATTTGGTTTATATTCGTTGTAACATGCGCCTTCGTGAAAGGTAATGTTGTATTACTTTCAAATTTTCAATTCAATATTATTTAACTTCAGTTTTCAATTGTTAATATTACTTACTAATTGTTTATCTTTGTTTGTGTCGTAGGCAATTAAAAAAAGTAAATAGAGAAGAAAGTCAGTTCGATCCAATAAGTTTGGATAATTTTGATATATTAGAAGATTGGGTTATGGAAGACACTGAAGAAAATGCCCTCCTAATAGAAGAAGACGTTGCCTGGATTAATTTGGAAGGAGCGCAACAACATTATGGAGATGAAGAATTTGATTTTGAAGAAGAAGGTGTGGGCGTGGCTGATGATGATGAGGATCTGCAACAAGGAGAAGATGAAGATTATTTAGTTGATGATCCTGATTACAATTTGTAAAATGTAACATTATATGTAAGTATAGTGTACTGTAAAGTGTAAACTATGTCTATATTTTATTTTTTGGATTCAAAATATATAAATTTGGATGCAATTGTTCAATGTTGAATGCTCAATCTGTACTAAACTTATATTATATGAATTTAAAGCAATTATCATATTTTTCCTGATTTTTTCCAATTTTTTACTAAATTTTATTGATTTTTAATTAATTTTTACATTATTTTAATATTAAAGTACGATACGATACGATACGATATGATACGCTTGTATCGTGGAGCCCAGCGATACACGATACGATACGCATCAGACAACACTGGTGAAGAAAGACCAATTTTTTTGGCAAGTTTGGAGTTCGTAGTATCTCACTCCCAACTTAAGGAGGGGCTGTTGAGAATATATGTATCAGCTGTGTTTTAAGTGTTATTTCAGTAATTTCTAATAGTTAGATTTTATTGTAATTGCCCGAAGTACTAAGGGCATTTTGGTAATTTTCTATGTACAACCCATTATATAAGGGCTGGAAGTATGTATTAGGGTTAAGAGTCTGATTAATAGAGAGTGAGAAAGAGAGGGGGGCGGCCTCCATTAGAGGGCTTGTCCCCTCCTTCAAATCTCCATTTTTACTCTTTATCTTTTGTCAATATTGTTCATATTTGATTATCCGCTGCATCTGTCACGAATTTCAACACATAGTATGGGAAAAGGCTTAGTTGTTGTTGAATAGTAGCTCAGACTTCATCTCTCATGCTTGACTATTTTCAAATCATTGAGAAAAGTTTTACAAGAACAGAACCGAAAAACACAAAAAAAGTTTGGAAGTAAATAAAAGTAAGCTTAGCCATTAGCTGCTGCTAACATCTACTTAATTGATAAAAGCTTTTGGAGGAAATCAGAGGCATGCCATTTATATTATTTTTGTAATAATTTAAGTAGTGCACCTTATATTTTTGTCGTTATAAAAGGATATTTAACTGTTAATCCTACTGGCCATTTTTTGATCTTGATGTCATACACCTTCATTAGGCATCTGTGCCAATTAAACTATCCATCCCATGCAAAAGAAAAGGGTTTCCAATAGAAAGCAATAATTCTGGTAACACAAAGTGTAAGGGAAAACACACACGTTAAGATTTTACAATTATATAAGTAACTTAATATCCCATTCCAATCTCTAAAATGGTGAAACATTTAGTTGAGAAAACATTGCTTAACTGTTCTCAAAATTTTGAGTTCACCAAAGTCAGAGATCTCCAAAAGAATCCACGTTTCACTTCCCAAACACCTGCCATATGCTTCACGCTTGTTGCTTAAATTTCCAAGGTGTTTACTTTTAAATTATCTTAAAACCCAACAAGTTATAACATGAAGAACTGACAGTAAAAATTTTGATGACTAACACAAGTCACAAGCATGCATTGCGTTAGCTCATCTGGCAGGGCTCTCCGACTCCCATGTATCTGGTGGTGATTTTGAATCCCTGGGTGTTTGTGTGCGTGTGAATGTGTGTTAGGTTTTGGCCCCTTCCTACCTAAAATATACTTTAATAATACAAGTTACAAAGGTTATCAGTAGTGCCTCATCAACATAGCAAACAAGTGTGATAAACATAGTGAAATTTCCTCCAAGAGATATAAATCAGAATCGAGAATAAGTTACAATTATAGCATTACCTTAATATCCATCCCTATCTCTAAAATGGTGTAACGGTTAGTTAAGAAAACTTTGCTTAATCATTTTGAAAATTTTGACTTCACCAAGGTCTGTGATATCCAAAACCATCCATATCTCACTTCCCAAACAACTGCCATATGCTTCATGCTTCTTGGTTAAATTTTCCTCCAAGATTTTTTCTTTTTTGAATTATCCTAAAACCATCCATCTCCATACTTCTTGCTTCACTTCCCATTGACATATATTAACCTTATAAGAGACATGTATGATGGTGCAAAAACATGTGTGAGGACACATGAAGGAACGACAAACTTCTTTGAAGTTAATATTGGGTTACTATTTGCAGATGACATTGTATTAGTGGAGGAGTCTAAGGAAAAAGTTAATAGAAAATTGGAACTATGGAGAGAAACATTAGAAAACAAAGGACTCCGACTTAGTAGAACAAAGACAAAATATATGGAATGTAAGTTTGATCATTTGGCTACTTCAGAGGACATAGAAATTAAAATTGGCACACATTGCATTCCCCAAAAGGAAAGTTTTAAATACCAGGGTCAATTTTTCAAAGTGATGGAAGAATTGATGGAGATGTTACACATAGAATTAATGCTGGTTGGTTAAAATGGAGAGGAGCATCATGTATTCTTTGTGATAAGAAGATACCATTAAAATTAAAAGGTAAATATTATAGAGCAGTAGTTAGGCCTGCCATGTTTTATGGTTCTGAGTGTTGGGCAGTTAATCATCAACATGTACAAAAGATGTCTGTGACAGAAACGAAGATGTTGAGATGGATGAGTGGTTATACAAGAAAAGACCGTATACATAATGAGGTTATTAGAAACAAATTAG
The DNA here is from genome assembly GCA_036023115.1 of Brasenia schreberi. Taxonomy (NCBI): domain Eukaryota; kingdom Viridiplantae; phylum Streptophyta; class Magnoliopsida; order Nymphaeales; family Cabombaceae; genus Brasenia; species Brasenia schreberi. Next base: position 3,116,770 of record JAYKKT010000037.1, read on the forward strand.
GAGTGGCACCAATAGAGGATAAAATGAGAGAACATCGTTTAAGATGGTTTGGACATATAGAAAGAAGATCAAAAGAAGAACCTGTAAGAAGGTTAGAAAACCTAAATTTGGAAAGTATTAAAAGAGGTAGAGGACGACCACAAAAGTGTTGGAAAGAAACAATAAAGAATGATCTAGCTTATTGGGAGTTAACTGCTAACATGGCACACGATAGAGATCTGTGGAAACAAAGAATCCATGTAGCCGACCCCGTCTAGTATGGGAAAAGGCTTAGTTGTTGTTGTTGTTGTTTGTTGAATTACCCTAAAACCCAACAAGTTATAGCATGAAGAAATGGCAGTAAAAGTATCAGTGACAATAATAAAAGTGACGAACGTTATCAGAATGAGTGCCGCATCAACAGAACAAACAAGAATGACAAACATAGTAAAGTTACCTCCAAGTGAAGAAGATATAAATCAGAATCTAGAATCAAGTTTTGACCAATGTGAAGTATCCATCTTGGAATTATTTTATCAACCCAAAGAGAAAAGTTTCTAGGGAATGACCATATCACCCTGCTTCTTCCAGGAGCCACTGGAACACAAATAAAAAGCAGAACCAGTTTTTTCTTCTGCTGATTATTATCCACTTCATCCTGAAGCAATAAGCAAATAAGCACCCTAAATACGCCATGGAAAGGATCTAGAGACTAAACAATAGTGCATTTAAACTGAAAGGAATAGCTAGTACTTGCCTTTGAATCTCCTTTAGTTAATGAATCAAATGATGCGGATAGGTAAAAAACACAGGGCGCTATGAATTTGCTAATACCGGAATCCGGTTTTGCTAGGAAACCTGTCACATCCAATTTTTGTACCATTATGTTCAATGGTATTCCCCCTTCTCTATCACGCTGAAAGAAAATATTACCAACACTCAAGATATGAAACATGAAAGTAACTGCAGAAACTACTAATACCTGAATAAATATAAAACATTGTTTTCATGTAGACTTGTATACACATACTTACAAACACACACATAGATGCCTACATAGACATATATATATATATATATATATATATATATATATATATATATATATATATATATATATATATATCTTAAATGCATAATGTCTTTTAGTACAAACTCTTACATAAACACCTCCACTGTTTGATCTTGGAGATCAACGGTGTATTAAATACAAAGTACAAAAATATAATAATATTTTTAATTCAAATCTTCATCATTGATCTCCAAGATCGAACACTGTGTTGAAAAGTAACAGTGGATTAGTTTCGGATCCTTAGTCTTTTTATTAGTCTTTTAGTGTAACTTGTTAATTGTTTTGTTAGTATAAGGGTAGATTAGTCATTTAAGTTAGAACACCCCTATATAACCTATCTTTAAGAAAACCTAAATGAACAACAAAAAAAAGTGTGCAACTGCCGAGGGGTGTGTGTGGCTGATATCAGGGCAATCTCTGTAGAGGCAATCCCACTTCATGTTTCAGACAAATACTCATCAATAAAGGTTATTTTTTAACATGGTATCAAAGTATTATTGAGTTGCCCATCGCAACCATTGACTGCTAGTGGTTTTGTAGACTCTTTGGTGAAGAAATCATTGTTGGCAGGGTGAAGAGCAGGACGATGAAAGCAGTTCTGCATAAACAAATTTCACTTATGTACATACGTGAATTTTGGGATTGATTTATTAAGATTTCTAAATGCAATTATCTTGGATTGTGACTTTGGTTAGTAGAGATTCAATCCATAGTGGTATGGATAGTCAATTTCAAGCAAATCAACACGAAAATCCAGTTGAATCCAGTGTTGTCTGACGCATATCGTATCGTGTATCGCTGGGCTTCACGATACGGGCGTATCGTATCGTATCGTACTTTAATATTAAAATAATGTAAAAATTAATTAAAAATTAATAAAAATTAGTAAAAAATCGAACAAAAATCAGGAAAAAATTAAGAAAAATCTGATAATTGCTTTAAATTCATATAATGTAAGTTTAGTACAGATTGAGCATTCAACATTGAACAATTGCATCCAAATCTACATATTTTGAATCCAAAAAATAAAATATAGACATAGTTTATAGTACACTACAGTTACATATAATGTTACATTTTACAAATTGTAATCAGGATCATCAACTAAATAATCTTCATCTTCTCCTTGTTGCAGATCCTCATCATCATCAGCCACGCCCACACCTTCTTCTTCAAAATCAAATTCTTCATCTCCATAATGTTGTTGCGCTCCTTCCAAATTAATCCATGCAACGTCTTCTTCTGTTAGGAGGGCATTTTCTTCAGTGTCTTCCATAACCCAATCTTCTAATATATCAAAATTATCCAAACTTATTGGATCGAACTGACTTTCTTCTCTATTTACTTTTTCTAATTGCCTACGACACAAACAAAGATAAACAATTAGTAAGTAATATTAAAAACTGAAGTTAAATAATATTGAATTGAAAATTTGAAAGTAATACAACATTACCTTTCACGAAGGCGCATGTTACAACGAATATAAACTAAATTATTAAGCCTTTTGTGTTCCAACCTGTTGTGCTTTTTTGTATGGATGTGTTAAAAAACACTCCAATTTCTTTCACAACCTGTTGCACTACAGGTTTGGCTTAAGACTCTAACTGCAAAATCTCTAAGGTTTGGACAATCACTTTCAAACCTGTTCCACCAAACATCTGTAAAAAAAATATAAACATTAGAGACATAATAATCCACAGTAATATAAGATGCAACTTAAATATGAAAATAAACAATGTATCTTGACGCATCATAAAGCGGTTGTGAATTGCAACAGGCAAACCCATCAAGTGAAGAGCATTATCATATATCTCCATCTCTTGATGTATCGCATCTACTATGCTCTCATCAGGGACTAATCTGTCGATGCATTCAATGATTCCTCGATTAACCTCACCGTCCCTTTTGAAGGTTGCTGAGTACCTCAATGATGGGTTTAGATGGTAGGCTGTTGCATGAATAGGCTGATGCAATTGTTTATTCCATCTACTATCAATTATTTTCCACACGGGCACATAATCTCTTTTTTTTCCATTAAAGTTATTTCTGATCGCTTCTTTTGCCCTGTCCATGGCTTCATAAAGGTAGCCCATAGATGGTTTCTCCTCGCTGTCAGCCAATCTCAAAACTTTCAGTAAAGGACAAGTAATTTTCAATAATCTGATACATTCATTCCAAAATGAACTAAAAACCGTTTCTGCAATCTCATTTAACTTTCTCTTCCTTCTGTTTTGAGGCAACTCTATAAATTGTTGCCACTCATCTAAGGAGAACATTCTCTTTAAAGCTTACCTCTGTCTCACAATACTCTGTACAGATAAGAAATTTATTGCGAACCGAGTTGCAGTTGTGCGAAGAAGCTCTGCACCTTCTGTGTATCTCCTCATCATACACAAAATAAATGCATGGTTGTAAATGAATTTTGTAATATCTTGGCAACACTCAGTTAATGCCTTTATTTCATCCATCTCACCAATGTCCTTGAGGATGAGATCTAAACAATGGGCTGCACATGGTATCCAGTAGAAAGTCCCATAAATATCAGCTAACTCCTTTCCAGCTGCTTTGTAGTTAACTGCATTATCTGTAATCAATTGGACTACATTTTCTAGCCCAACCTCCTGTATAACCTTATCAAATTCCTCTCGTAGGATCTATGCAGTGTGCCTCTCCTTTGACATATCTAGAGATCTCAAAAGCATGAGTCCTTTAGGACAATATACAAGAAAGTTTAGCAATGTTCTTCCTCACTTATCGGTCCATCCATCTGCCATGATAGTGCATCCTGTTTCCTTCCACGATTGTCTCAAAGTCGAACAGTATTGCTGCACTTCAATCACGGTCTGATCTAATATCTTCCCTCTCAACTTCTGATAAGAGGGTATCTTGTATCCTGGATCAATGTTAGCAATTGCATCTACAATTGCTTGAAAATGAAAACTGTTTGCTGCATTAAATGGAATGCATGCATCATAAAACCATCTGCCTACTGCAAGGTCTGCTTAATCGTGCAGTTGTTCTGAAGCCATAACAGCATGAATTCTTGACTGAGCACCAGGTGTAGTGGAAGGAGGAAAGAACGAATGTATGCTAGAAGAAGAAGCTCTTCCTCTACTCCTTCCTGAACTTCCTCTTCTGCCACCTCCAAAGTCTTCAGCTGCAACCCTCTTTCCTCTGCTAGGTGCTCGCGAACTGCTACTACCAATATCTGCTCTAACATCTGAAGGCAAACTATCAGTGAATCCAACTCCAGTGGCAGTAGCATCATCAGCTTCTTCACACATCTGGAAATCATCCTTTTGTTGTCTATTTTATGATACGGGGACCCGTATCACAGGTGCTGGAGTATCGCACCGTATCGCCCGTATCGTACGATATGGGTGATACACCCTGGGACCCTTATAAAGGGCTCCCGTATCGTATCGTGGTAGCTCACGATACGATACGTATCGCACCGTACGGACAACACTGGTTGAATCTGTTAGAGATTATTAAATGTCATTTGATATGAATCACTTAGGTGTAGTGTGTCGTGTATATGTTATTGTAATATCGGTTTGTGTTATTTTAAATGCTATGCCAACTTAGTATTAATTAATAGTGATTAGGGGTAGTTTAGGAATTCAAGTTAGAAGGAGTATAAGTAGGTAGTTTAGGGTTAAGTAAGAATTAATCAAGAGGCTGGACGGCAACACCATTGGGAGCCGCATTTTGCGTTTTTGGGCAGATTAGAGGAATGCCTCCAATCGGCCGGTTCTTGTAAGTTTATTTCTCTTGATGAATACAAGTGTTTTTCTAATATGGTATCAGAGCCTATAAGGCTATAAATCTGCATTTTTTATCTTGGAAAATTTTATATTGTTCAAGAAAAGGGCAGAAGTTGAAGCAGAACTTTTTTGGTAGTATAGAAGGGTTTATCTTCATAATAGTGTGATATTAAGCACTATTGGTAGGCAATTTTTTGTGTGGATCAGATTGTGCATTGCCGGTCCCAAGCCCGGATAAAGGAGGAGGGTTATATTAGGCTTCCGACAGCCAGCGTAAAATTTCGTCGGATTTTTACAACATGGATTACAAAAATTATGAGCATTGCTTTGAGGCGTCCCCGCCTAGCGACGTGCTGCAGAGCCCGAATGCAGTAAGAAGTAAGCAAGGGCCACTACATTTTCTCCCGAATGTAGTGAATCAATTGCAGAGAGGGTTCCCACATCATGGACGGGTGTGGGTAAAGAAGTTAGTCCCGCTATATTGCCGCCCGAATGTAGTGCAAAATTTTCAGAGAGGGTCTCCGCATTTTGATTATGGACGGATGCGAGGGGTAAGAAAGCTAGTCCTAGATAATAAGATTCGTATTGGTTCTTGGAATATCGGAACATTATCGGGTAAGCTAATGGAGGTGGTAGATACTATGATTCGGAGAAAGATTCATATTCTATGTTTACAAAGAGACAAAATGGGTTGAAGAAAAAGCAAAGGAGATAGAGGATACAGGTTTTAAATTATGGTACTCAGGTAAAGAAAAGGCTCGAAACGGAGTTGGTATTATCATAAATAAAGATTTAAAGGAGAGTGTAGTAGACATACAACGATATGGTGACTGAATCATGACGTTGAAATTAGTGTTAGGAGCAGAGGTTTTGAATATAGTTTGTGCTTACGCACCCCAAGTAGGACTAGAAGATAGTATAAAGACAGTTTTTTGGGAAGAGTTAGATAAGGTTTTTCAAAAGATTCCACAAAGGGAGATGATTTGTTTAGGAGGAGATTTAAATGGACATGTCGGTAAAAAGGCATTAGGATATCAAGGGATTCATGGAAACTTTGGTTTTGGAGATATAAACGAGGAAGGTAGGGAGATTTTAAATTTTGCTATGTCATTTGATCTCTTTATAGTCAATACAATCTTCAAAAAACGATATGAACATTTAATTACTTATAAGAGTGGCTTATCACAAACACAAATTGATTACTTTATTTGTAGAAAGAAAGATAGAGCGTGTTGTAAATATTGTAAGGTAATTCCAGGAGAAAGCTTAACCACCCAACATCGACTTTTAGTTATGGATTTCCAAATAAAAAAATGGACAAAGAAGAAAAGAGTGCATCGAGCGATTCGGACTAAATGGTGGAACCTCAAAAGCGAGAAAGAAGATATATTTAAACAGAAAGTCCTTCAAGGAGATGTTTGGAATTATGTTGGCACACCCTCTGATATGTGGAACAATATGGCTATACATATTAGGAAAGTGGCGAAAGATGTGTTAGGGGTATCTAAGGGAGGTGTACCGGCATAAAAAGAAGCTTGGTGGTGGAGTGAAGTAGTACAAAATAAAATCAAGGCAAAGAGGGCATGTTACAAATTACATTATGCTAAGAAAACTAGTGAAACTTTAGAAGCTTATAAGAAAGCAAAGAAGGAAGCGAAAAGGCCGTTAGTGAAGCAAAAGCTAAGATTTGGGATGACTTATATAAAAAACTCAACTCAAAAGAGGGTGAAAGAGATATTTTTAGGATAGCTAGGGCTAGAGATAAGAAAACTAAAGATCTTAATTATGTTAGATGCATAAAAGACGAGGATGAAAAAATTCTAGTGGCAAATGATGATATAAGAAATAGATGGAAAAACTATTTTTATAATCTTTTTAATGAAAATAAAGATGTTAGTATTAGTTTAGGAGATTTAGCCAAGTCAAAAAAGTATATAAACCACAATTTCTACCGACGTATTCAAAAGAATGAAGTCAAAGAGGCTCTTAAACATATGAAGAGTGGTAAATCGGTAGGACCTGATAATATTCCTACAGAAGTTTGGAAAATACTAGGAGAAATTGGAATCACTTGGCTCACAAGACTATTTAATGAAATATGGAAAAACCAAAAGATGCCCGAGGAATGGAGAGCAAGTACACTTATACCCATATATAAGAATAAGGGAGACATTCAAAATTGTGTGAATTATCGAGGTATCAAGTTAATGAGTCATACTATGAAATTATGGGAAAGAATTATCGAACGTAGGTTAAGACAAGTATCAAGTACAACATCAAGTACAACAGAGAACCAATTTGGATTCATGCCAGGCAGATCTACTATTAAAGTGATTCACCTTTTGAGACGTCTTATGGAACATTTTAGAGCAAAAAAGAAAGACCTTCACATGATATTCATTGATCTAGAAAAAGCTTATGATAGGATACCGAGGGAGGTTCTTTGGAGAACTTTGGAAAAAAGAGGTATCCCATTGACATATATTAACCTTATAAGAGACATGTATGATGGTGCAAAAACATGCGTGAGGACTTATGAAGGAACGACAGACTTCTTTGAAGTTAATATTGGGTTATATCAAGGATCAACTTTAAGTCCATACTTATTTATAATGGTGATGGATGAGTTAACAAAACATATTCAAGATGAAGTACCTTGGTGTATGTTATTTGCAGATGACATTGTATTAGTGGAGGAGTCTAAGGAAAAAGGTAATAGAAAATTGGAACTATGGAGAGAAACATTAGAAAGCAAAGGCCTCCGACTTAGTAGAACAAAGACAGAATATATGGAATGTAAGTTTGATCATTTGGTTACTTCAGAGGACATGAAAATTAAAATTGGCACACATTGCATTCCCCAAAAGGAAAGTTTTAAATACCTAGGGTTAATTTTTCAGAGTGATGGAAGAATTGATGGAGATGTTACACATAGAATTAATGCTGGTTGGTTAAAATAGAGAGGAGCATCAGGTATTCTTTGTGATAAGAAGATACCATTAAAGTTAAAAGGTAAATATTATAGAGCAGCAATTAGGCCTGCCATGTTTTATGGTTCTTAGTGTTGGGCAGTTAATCATCAACATGTACAAAAGATATCTGTGACAGAAATGAAGATGTTGAGATGGATGAGTGGTCATACAAGAAAAGACTGTATACATAATGAGGTTATTAGAAACAAATTAGGAGTGGCACCAATAGAGGATAAAATGAGAGAACATCGTTTAAGATGGTTTGGACATATAGAAAGAAGATCAAAAGAAGAACCTGTAAGAAGGTTAGAAAAACTAAATTTGGAAAGTATTAAAAGAGGTAGAGGACGACCACAAAAGTGTTGGAAAGAAACAATAAAGAATGATCTAGCTGATTGGGAGTTAACTGCTAACATGGCACATGATAGAGATCTGTGGAAACAAAGAATCCATGTAGCTGACCCCGTCTAGTATGGGAAAAGGCTTAGTTGTTGTTGTTGTGGTTGTTGTATCAGATTGTGCATTGATAGGCACTATCGACAACCCTATTTTTCTTTATATCGTGTGGATTAAACATTTGTTCAAAACCTGAAACAAAGCAAAAGTTTATTGGGGCAAATTCAATTTTTTATAACATAGAACGGAAACTACATCAAATCTGATTTAGTGTTTGAATAATATTAGAATCGGTTTCTGGGGTATTTGGTGTGAATTTTTTTTTATTTCAAAGAGATATAAATGGCGAACAAAGGAAAAGGTGTTGAAAATCCATTCTTGACACCTGAACATATTATGAATGAAAAATGAGAAAGCTTCCAGATTACAACAATAAAGTTAGATGGCAGAAATTTCTTGGAATGGTTCAGGTCAGTGAAATTGACTATCATAACAAGGGGGAGATGGGCTCATCTTATGGGTCAAACACTGATTCCATATATAAGTGATGCACATTATTCTATTTGGAGAAGAGAAGATGCACTAATTTCATCTTCGTTATAAAAATCAACATTTTGAAAAGAGAATAACTACCCTCACTTGGGACAGTGTATTCCTTACTTATCAGGAAAGAAGATAGAAGGAATCTTGAGAAGAACAATATTACAGTTACAGACCAACATGAACTCCAAACAAGAGGTGATACATCACACTATCGTGAAAAAGGAGGACATTATGGATGTGGTCGAGGACGCAGCAGATTTAATTCTAATGAGAAGGAAAAACTCATATGTTCACATTGTGGAAAATCGATGCACTCCAAAGAATATTGTTGGGAATTACATGGCAAACCTGATAATTATAGAAATAAAAACTACTATGCTCATTATTGAAGAATATGAGTTTAGAGTCAGTTTTAGTAAATTTGATGTTTTTAGGTATTATTGTAATTGTCCGAAGTTGTAAAGAGAGCATTTTGGTCATTTTATATTTTATAGCTCCTTATATAAGGGCTGATAGGTTGTATTAGGGTTAAGTGTCTGAGATTAAGAAAGAGAGAAAGAAAGGGGCGGCAGACTCCATTGGAGGTCCGCCTCCTCCTTCAAATCTCCATTTTTATTCTTCATCTTTTGTTAATATTGTTCATATTTGATTATCGGCTGCATTTACCACAAATTTCAACATGGTGTCAGAGCTTCCGATCGTTGGAAGAAGTGGTTGCAGATGTGCAGCGAAGAAAAATATATAAATATATATATATTAAGGTTGAAGGAGATGTTGTTATGGAGCTCGATGAGATGAAGAAGAGGCAGGGAGCCAACTTCTGCAAGTGTGCAGACTGAAATGTTCAGTCTACAAAGCTTCTGCAGTGTGCAGGGAATTGGTAGTTGGAACTGTTTGCTTCGTACTGAGAAGGGAAGAAGGCCTGGGAATGGAGCAGAAGAGGAATTAGGATTTTCTGGTTGTGGATAGGATGAAATTTCTGATTTTTATCATTGAAGGAGTGGAGTCTTCATTCATGAATTCATGGAGAGCATGATGATTCTTCATTGTGGACTTTATAGAATTTCATTGGAATTATATCCGGTATAGCAAGCGCAATCAACAATGGTTACGACTCTTGGGGACCCCTGTTTGGCAAGTTCTTTGCCATCTCGGTCATTGTTATCTCTATTCTTTCCTGAAAGGTTTGATGGGCAAGCAAAACAGGACTCCCACCATTGTCGTGGTTTAGTCTATTCTTCTGGCTTCTATTTTCTCACTTGTGTGGGTGAGGGTCAATCCATTTGTGAGCAGATCAATAGGGCCTGTACTAGAAATATGTGGACTGGATTGTGACAACAACTAGTATAGTCTGTCATTGGGCTTTCTGTATGTAGGGGGTCGGCCAGCTGCAAAGAGGAAGATTTGCATCATGAACGACCCAACAGATTGAAGCCACGGAAGCCTGTGTAGATAATCATATTGAGGCTACATCGGTCAAATGAGTGCTCTAAGAAGGAACATGTATAATTGATGGCAGATGTTGTTAGCCTGTTACAGTATGTAGAGGGGCTCCACAATGCAGCTACGTAGTTCCAGCTTGGGTTGAAAAGGAAGGCTATTAGTTGCCTAAAGTGAATGGGCCATCCTTTCTGAAAGTAGTTACACACTAATTTGGAAAGTAAGATTTGATTTTTTTAGAAAGGTAATTTCATTTCAATTTTTTGAATTTCAAATGCTGGAAATGGAAGTTACAGATTATTTTTTCCTGATTTTGTGGAAAGTAAACCAGAAAGGTAGATATGGAAAGTACTTTTCTGATTTTGTGGGAAAGCTAACCACAAATAGTACTTTTCTGATTTTGTGGGAAAGCTAACCAGAAATAGTTATAGAAATTAATTTCCTGATTTGGTGGAAATGATAAGGAAAAGAAATCAAGATAAGGACGATTCTAAAAATAAGGATGAGTCCCACATTTTTTTAGGAAAGAAAATGGTAACTTCTACCCATCATCTGCATAAAGAAAGTGAATGCAAGAAAAGGAATGTGGTTGATTATAGCAGGTGAATAATCACATGTATGGAAGTGGAGCAGCAATCCAAATCTAATTTATAATTTATGAATGAGCTCACTAGACAAGGCAGATTTGAGGAAGTAGACCAACTATATGATCGATTGTTGGAAGATGGTTTAGCCCCCGATCTCATAATATACAATCTAATGATTCATGTTCACTCAAAATTTGGTGATATACAAAAGGCGTCCCGGTTGCAGGTAGATATGATAAAGGATGGAATAGGTATCAACGAGATGACTTACTCGAGTCAGATAGTGAGGTTGTGCCGGGAAGGAAAGTTGCATAAGGCAGATAAACTCTTCATGCAGTTGAGGATAAAGGATTGGTGAATAGTAGTGTTCCTTATGTATCTCTCATTGATTGGCACTGCAAGTCACACGACTACCATGGAGCTTACCACTTGAGCAGAGAAATGGCCAGAAAGGGGTTCTGTCTAGAGAACTCCCTATGTGATGTACTGGTTGATGGCCTCAAGAAGGAGGGCAGAGTGCATGACGCCGAGCTTCTTATTGCTGAGATCGAAAGGAGAAATGGATAGTTATTGCCTCAAGTTGAATTGAGGTTACCTTGTTGACATCCATTTTTGTTTGAACTCTCAATCCTCCACCCTGACTTTTAGATTTTGAATCCCAATTTTCCCTCACGCAATTTCGTGCTATAACTTGCAAGAGTCAGAGAAGGGCAAAAGAGAGTTCACATTCTAAGATGGGAGTAAATTCTGGAAAAACTTTTGCATCAAGAGTTCATATTCTCAAGTGAGTTCTTGAGAAATTATCCAAAGTGAAAAGTTGTGGTGATGGTTCACAGATGATTGCTTGAGTTCTCTAGCACCTGGCAGATCAGCTTTTTTTGATATTTCATAGTTAATGTAAGCTAGGAACAACGGTAGAGAAATCCTTCAGATCTTCGTGCTTGATGGATGATTGCAGAGGACGTTTTGCATGACTTTGGCTAGGTGTGGACACTATATATGTATATATGAGAAGAGATGCGTCTTCCCAGTCATGTAGCGTGATGTCTGCAGCAAATCATTCCAACTATTCCCTTTATGGAAGACGGTGATTACTATGTGCTACTTACCTGCAAGTATGAAGAGGTGTATGTTCCTGCACTTGAAGACTTTGTCATCATTTCTGACAGAACTGGCGTATGATAATGATATATCAAAACATCATCGTTGTGATGGATGCACAATATGCAGCCCTAGTGGCTGTGAGTAATTTTATGGTTCTGAGTGTTGGGACTTTAATCATGAACATGTACAAAAGATGTCTGTGACAGAAATGAAGATGTTGAGATGGATGAGTGGTCATACAAGAAAATACCGTATACATTATGAGGTTATTACAAACAAAGTAGGAGAGACACCAATAGAGGATAAAATGAGAGAACATCGTTTAAGATGGTTTGGGCAGAGGACGATCACAAAAGTGTTGGAAAGAAACAATAAAGAACGAACTAGCTTATTGGGAGTTAACTGCTAACATGGCACAAGATAGGGATCTGTGGAAACAAAGAATCCATGTAGTCAACCCCGTCTAGTATGAGAAAAGGCTTAGTTGTTGTTGTATTTCAAGTTCAGTTCTGTCAGAACTTGACATGTTATTGTTGCTAAGGCAGAATATGAAACAAGAATGAGGTCCATGAAAGAGAAATGAGAAAAACAGATGATATCATTGTAGAAGAGTATGACTGCAGCTAAGAAGAGCTTGTTGCAGCCATGAGGGCAAGTGAAGGACCTCCTGCACAGAATGATGCCAATGATGTAGGTTTAGTCCTAAATGCACAAGTTGCTACAAGGAAGATAGCTGTCATATATGAATCATGTGCAGGAGAGAGTATGTTGAATTATTAGTAGAGTTACATCTTCTTTAACAAGAGATCATCATGTCGAAAGAGTGACAGAGATGTTAAGAAAACAATATTAAGAAAGCAAGAAAGAGAAGGCTGCCATGTAGGGTGCCAACGTTCAGTTGTAGGCAGATTGGATGGAAGGTCTCAAATCTACTAATTCTTGAAAGTTTACAGAAAATAGATAAATGTTAGAAGATTGCAGTCATGAGAACTGCTGAAATGTTTTTTATTTGCAACCATTGAAGTTGCAGAAATTTGCAACTATGAAAGCAGCTGAAAAAGGACTCCCATGAAGGCCGATAAAAGTGTGATGAAAATTAATTTGCAGCAATGAAAGATACTGAATATGAATAACTAAGAAGGCTAAGTTGAAGAAGATTACAACCATGATGGTTGCTGTGTTGCAACAAAAAAAATTGATTGGAAAATGGACAGCCAAGGGGCTGAAAAATTCAGAAGAATGCAGAAAATATGTCTTCTTTCACTACATATACTTGAAAAAATTAAATCATTGAAGAGGCCGGAGGAATTTGTTGATATGGAATGTGATAGTATCACCAAGAAGCATGAAAGTTAAAACCTTGAGTTGCTGAAGTAAACAGTCAGGAGGGCTGAAAAAGCGGCTGCAGTCACCATGTGAAGGGGCACACACTGACTAGTATAAGCAGATGTCTGTATTTTGCTATTTTAGTGGTAGAGAGAGGGCACCCAACCAACACACCGACTGCAGCCACCATGTGAAAGGGTGCAGGAAAAGCCGTGTGAAGTGTGTATGATGGAGTAGTACCTTCTATCACAAAAGATTAGTTTTCTCAAGAGTAGAAAAATATGACTTTTGAAGTGTAGCTGCCAAATCACTTCATGGAGTAGAAGAAAGAGAGAGAGAGCAACCGATACCCATAGAAGGATCGTGTGCTACCCATGTGTTCTTGATTGTTCAAGTTGTTTTACAGAAGTCTCAAAGAGATCGCTCGTGCACGTGTGGTGAAGAAAGAATTAGTTTTTTTGTAAGTTTGGAGTTTGAAGTACCTCACTCCCAACTTCAGGGGGGTATTGAAGAATATGAGTTGAGTCAGTTTTAGTAAATTTGATGTTTTTAGGTATTATTGTAACTGTTCAAAGTCATAAGGGCATTTTGGTAATTTTCTGTACTAAGGGCATTTTGATCATTTTACATTTTACAGCTCCTTATATAAGGGTTGATAGGTTGTATTAGGGTTAAGCGTCTGAGATTAAAAAATAGAGAAAAAAGGGGCGACGGTTTTCATTGGAGGTCCACCCCCTCCTTCAAATCTCTATTTTTACTCTTCATCTTTTATTAATATTATTCATATTTGATTATCCGTTGCATCTACTATAAATTTCAACACTCATGCTGCTGAGAACTCAACATCCAATATAGACAGAATACAAGAAATTATCAAAAGAATAGAGGGTCTAGAGACAAGACTATTTGAACAATCTCAACCATCTTTCTCTCAGGCTACAGTAGCACAAGCGACTCATTCTGCAAAGGATAACTCCTCTTATTCTAGTTCAAAGATTTGGATTATTGACTTAGGTGCTACAGATCACATGGTAGGAAAATCATCATACTTTTCAGAGTACAGACTCCTTCAAAAAAGAGAGCCTACTAAGTTGACTGATGGTTCATACTCTTATATGGTTGGACAGGAAAGTGTACCTACATGTATTTTAGATCTAAAGTCAGTCTATCATGCTCCTAGTTTTCCAATAAACCTTCTTTCAGTCAGTTCTTTGACTCGTACTATATAATGTAGTGTAACATTTATACCTATCGGTTGTGTATTTTAGGATCTGAAGACGAAGAAAATCTTTGGTCATGGTAGAATTTAGAAGGGATTATACATTCTGGAAGATTATCTTCAACATGGAACCTCGTACAATGTTTTAGCAGCTATAGTTCAGAAGAAAGAAATTCGTCTTTGGCATTGTCGTCTTGGTCATTTACCTATGTCGAAATTACACTATGTTCTACCTCATCTTAGAGTCAACCTCAATAAGCCTCAATTTGAACGTGAAGTATGTCAACTTGGGAAACACCAAAGAGCTACTTATCCATTAAATGACTCTAGGCGATCTCAACCTTTTGAGCTTCTTCATTCTGATATATGGGGTCCTAGTCCAATTACTTCACTGTTTGGTCAGAGATATTTTGTCTCTTTTATTGATGATTGTACTCGTCTCACAATTATTTACTTAATGAAATCAAAATATGAAGTTTCGTCTATCTTTCCAGTTGTACATAAATTCATTCTTACCCAATTCAATGCTTCTGTGAAAATTCTTCGTTCAGACAATGGGGGAGAGTACATTGGTAAGCAATTAGAAGAGTATCTAAAAACTCATGGTATTATCCACCAGACTTCATGCCCTTATACTCCTCAACAAAATAGAATTGCAGAAAGGAATAACCGTCATATTTTGGAGGTAGCTAAAACTTTATTACTCCAAAATACAACAACAACAACAACAAAACAACAACAACTAAGCCTTTTCCCATACTAGACGGGGTCGGCTACATGGATTCTTTGTTTCCACAGATCTCTATCGTGTGCCATGTTAGCAGTTAACTCCCAATAAGCTAGATCATTCTTTATTGTTTCTTTCCAACACTTTTGTGGTCGTCCTCTACCTCTTTTAATACTTTCCAAATTTAGGTTTTCTAACCTTCTTACAGGTTCTTCTTTTGATCTTCTTTCTATATGTCCAAACCATCTTAAACGATGTTCTCTCATTTTATCCTCTATTGGTGCCACTCCTAATTTGTTTCTAATAACCTCATTATGTATACGGTCTTTTCTTGTATAACCACTCATCCATCTCAACATCTTCGTTTCTGTCACAGACATCTTTTGTACATGTTGATGATTAACTGCCCAACACTCAGAACCATAAAACATGGCAGGCCTAACTACTGCTCTATAATATTTACCTTTTAATTTTAATGGTATCTTCTTATCACAAAGAATACATGATGCTCCTCTCCATTTTAACCAACCAGCATTAATTCTATGTGTAACATCTCCATCAATTCTTCCATCACTTTGAAAAATTGACCCTAGGTATTTAAAACTTTCCTTTTGGGGAATGCAATGTGTGCCAATTTTAATTTCTATGTCCTCTGAAGTAGCCAAATGATCAAACTTACATTCCATATATTCTGTCTTTGTTCTACTAAGTCGGAGGCCTTTGTTTTCTAATGTTTCTCTCCATAGTTCCAATTTTCTATTAACTTTTTCCTTAGACTCCTCCACTAATACAATGTCATCTGCAAATAACATACACCAAGGTACTTCATCTTGAATATGTTTTGTTAACTCATCCATCACCATTATAAATAAGTATGGACTTAAAGTTGATCCTTGATATAACCCAATATTAACTTCAAAGAAGTCTATCGTTCCTTCATGAGTCCTCAAACATGTTTTTGCACCATCATACATGTCTCTTATAAGGTTAATATATGTCAATGGGATACCTCTTTTTTCCAAAGTTCTCCAAAGAACCTCCCTCGGTACCCTATCATAAGCTTTTTCTAGATCAATAAATATCATGTGAAGGTCTTTCTTTTTTGCTCTAAAATGTTTCATAAGACGTCTCAAAAGGTGAATCGCTTCAATAGTAGATCTACCTGGCATAAATCCAAATTGGTTCTCTGTTGTACTTGATACTTGTCTTAACCTACGTTCGATAATTCTTTCCCATAATTTCATAGTATGACTCATTAACTTGATACCTCGATAATTCGCACAATTTTGAATATCTCCCTTGTTCTTATATACGGGTATAAGTGTACTTGCTCTCCATTCCTCGGGCATCTTTTGGTTTTTCCATATTTCATTAAATAGTCTTGTGAGCCAAGCGATTCCTATTTCTCCTAGTATTTTCCAAACTTCTATAGGAATATTATCTGGTCCTACCGATTTACCACTCTTCATATGTTTAAGAGCCTCTTTGACTTCATTCTTTTGAATACGTCGGTAGAAATTATGGTTTATATACTTTTCTGACTTGGCTAAATCTCCTAAACTAATACTAACATCTTTATTTTCATTAAAAAGATTATAAAAATAGTTTTTCCATCTATTTCTTATATCATCATTTGCCACTAGAATTTTTTCATCCTCGTCTTTTATGCATCTAACATAATTAAGATCTTTAGTTTTCTTATCTCTAGCCCTAGCTATCCTAAAAATGTCTCTTTCACCCTCTTTTGAGTTGAGTTTTTTATATAAGTCCTCCCAAATCTTAGCTTTTGCTTCACTAACGGCCTTTTTTGCTTCCTTCTTTGCTTTCTTATAAGCTTCTAAAGTTTCACTAGTTTTCTTAGCATAATGTAATTTGTAACATGCCCTCTTTGCCTTGATTTTGTTTTTGTACTACTTCACTCCACCACCAAGCTTCTTTTTGTGCCGGTACACCTCCCTTAGATACACCTAACACATCTTTCGCCACTTTCCTAATATGTATAGCCATATTGTTCCACATATCAGAGGGTGTGCCAACATAATTCCAAACATCTCCTTCAAGGACTTTTTGTTTAAATATATCTTCTTTCTCACTTTTGAGGTTCCACCATTTAGTCCGAATAGCTCGATGCACTCTTTTCTTCTTTGTCCATTTTTTTATTTGTAAATCCATAACTAAAAGTCGATGTTGGGTGGTTAAGCTTTCTCCTGGAATTACCTTACAATCTTTACAACACGCTCTATCTTTTTTTCTACAAATAAAGTAATCAATTTGTGTTTGTGATAAGCCACTCTTATAAGTAATTAAATGTTCATCTCGTTTTTTGAAGATTGTATTGACTATAAAGAGATCAAATGACATAGCAAAATTTAAAATCTCCCTACCTTCCTCGTTTATATCCCCATAACCAAAGTTTCCATGAATCCCTTGATATCCTAATGCCTCTTTACCGACATGTCCATTTAAATCTCCTCCTAAACAAATCATCTCCCTTTGTGGAATCTTTTGAAACACCTTATCTAACTCTTCCCAAAAAACTGTCTTTATACTATCTTCTAGTCCTACTTGGGGTGCGTAAGCACAAACTATATTCAAAACCTCTACTCCTAACACTAATTTCAATGTCATGATTCGGTCATCATATCGTTGTATGTCTACTACACTCTCCTTTAAATCTTTATTTATGATAATACCAACTCCGTTTCGGGCCTTTTCTTTACCTGAGTACCATAATTTAAAACCTGTATCCTCTATCTCCTTTGCTTTTTCTCCAACCTATTTTGTCTCTTGTAAACATAGAATATGAATCTTTCTCCGAATCATAGTATCTACCACCTCCATTAGCTTACCCGATAATGTTCCGATATTCCAAGAACCAATACGAATCTTATTATCTAGGACTAGCTTCCTTACCCCCCGCATCCGTCCATAATCAAAATGCGGAGACCCTCTCTGAAAATTTTTCACTACATTCGGGTGGCAATGTAGCGGGACTAACTTCTTTACCCACACCCGTCCATGATGTGGGAACCCTCTCTGCAATTGATTCACTACATTCGGGCGAAAATGTAGTGGCCCTTGCTTACTTCTTACTGCATTCGGGCTCTGCAGCACGTCGCTAGGCGGGAACGCCCCAAAGCAATGCTCATAATTTTTGTAATCCATGTTGTAGAAATCCGACGAAGTTTTACGCTGGCTGTCGGAAGCCTAACACAACCCTCCTCCTTTATCCGGGCTTGGGACCGGCAATGCAAGGGTGATCCCTTACATGGGCGGAGTTAAAACTTTATTACTCCAAAATAATGTTCCAAAATTCTATTGGGGAGAAGTTATTATTATTGTTGTTCACCTAATCAATAGAATGCCTAGTATTGTTCTCAAAGGTGAAAGTCATATGAAATGTCTTGATAAGAAATCAAAACTATTTCATATCATTCCACATATATTTGGCTGTACCTGCTTTGTTCATGTTCATCTACCCAATCGTGATAAACTTGATCCTAGGTCAGTAAAGTATATCTTCCTTGGATATTCCAACTCCCAAAAAGACTATAAATGTTATGATCCATGTGCTAAAAAACTTGATGTATCCATGGATGTAACATTTGTTGCCTTTTCTGTTATTGTTAAAAACGGAGGCCGGAACCCGATAATCAAATTACCACCTGTGTTGTAGCACTCTGTTCCCACCCTATCTTGAATATGTTCATGAATAGCTCACCATCTTTTATGAGCTAAACTGAGGGAGAAGTTATTTCTCTTAATATCCTAAATGAAATTTCCAACCAAAAATCTTTCCTTCCAAAAGTTTAAAGAAGAATAACCCATCATTTACTTTTAAATACTAAAAATAAATTAAAGAATTGCATAAAGGTAGTAGGAAGGCAACCTAATCCGATCCATTAAGGCCAAAGAGCAAGTATTGCACCATCCACATGCTTCGCGTGGGAAGATGACAGACAAGGAACCTATATGTCTCAGGGGGAGTCAACTAAATCTCAAGAAATTTCTCCTTATGTCTTACCACTAGTTTCGGGTGATACAGTAGAGGTAGCAGATGATTGTACTGGGAAAATCAAAGAGGAATAAGAAATTTTAACATACAAGAGAGGACCAAGGAATGTGATTTATTCATCAGAAGAATCAGCTTCATATCCAAATACCAAAGATATTTCTCCTGACTCAGATCCTCAGTTGTAAGTGAGAGAAGACCTAGAGATTCCTATTGCTATTCGTAAAGGTAAACGTAGATGTGCACGATATCCTATTTCTGATTGTACCTCTTATGCTAATACATCTAAGGAGTATCAATGTTTTGTTATAAATGCTGAGAAACACAAGATTTCAAAAATTTTTGAAGCAAGCATCTCTTATGGAAAGGTGCCATTGAGGAAGAACTGAATGCTCTTGTGAAAAACAAAACTTGAACAGTCACGCAATTACCTTCTAACATAAATATTATAGGATATAAGTGAGTGTTTACGATTAAATACAAGGCAGATGGAAATATTGAAAGATATAAAGCAAAGTTGGTTCCTAAAGGTTATAGTCAGTCGTATGATATTGACTATACAGAAACGTTTACACCCATAGCCAAACTTACTTCCAAACGGATATTACTCGGTATGGCAACAAATTTAAATTGGGATCTATGGCAATTAGATGTGAAGAATGTATTCTTATAAGTAGATCTACATGAAAAAGTATACATGGAACTACCTCAAGGAATGAATATCAAGTCATCAGATAATACAGTGTGCAGATTAAATAAAGCCCTTTATGGTCTAAAACAGTCACCAAGAGCCTGGTTTAAGAAATTCAGTAAAGCAGTATGCAATATGGGATATCGAAGAAGTCTCAACGATCATACAATTTTCTTCAAGAAAGATACAAAATTGTTTATTCTTGCAGTTTATGTTGATGACATCATTGTTACAGGAGATTACATTGAAGAAATATCTAAATTAAAAAAGAATCTTCATAGACTATTTGGTCTCAAAGATTTGGGGCGACTCCATTATTTCTTGGGCATAGTAATATTGTATTCTATTCAGGGGATTTTTTCTAACTCAGAGAAAATATATCATGGACCTACTCCAAGAAACAAACATGCTTGATTGTAAACAAGTGATATCCCTATAGAAGTGAATCAGAAATTGTTCAGCGGGGATAGTGAAGAGTTCAGAGACACTCAGAAATATCAGACTTTGGTTGGCAAGCTCATATACTTTACAATTACTCGCCCAGACATTACTTATGCAGTTGGTATTGTGAGTAGATATATGCATTCTCCTACAAAGAATCATATGGATGCAGTGTATAAGATTCTTCGATATCTCAAATCAACATCTGGTATGGGTCTACTCTATTCAAAATCAACTAATTTACACATTAAACTTTACTCTGATGCAGACTGGGCTGAATATCGTGATGATCACAAATCTACTATTGGTTATGTTACTTTACTTGGTGGGAATCTTATATCCTTAAAGAGTAAGAAATAAATAGTTGTTGTCAGATCCACTACAGAAGTGGAATGTAGAGCGATAACTCAAGCCATGTGTGAGGGAAAATGGGTTGCTTCATTGATAAATGAACTTGGATTTATTTCCACATACTCTATACCACTATATTGTGACAGCAATGCAACAATTCAAATGGCTTCTAATTCTGTATTTCATGAAAGGACTAAACATATAGAAATTGACTGTCACTTTATCAGAGAAAATATATCTAATCAGGAATTCAAGTTGGAGTATATTCAATCAACTAAACAGAGGGCATATTTTCTTACTAAAGCCATGACTAGCAAACAACTCAACGACACTTTATCCAAGTTGGGAGTTCAAAATATCTTTCACCCAACTTGAGGGGGAGTGTTAGAGATTATTAGATGTCATTTGATATGAGTCATTTAGGTGTAGTGTGTCGTGTATGTGTTATTGTAATGTCGGTTTGTGCTATTTTAAATACTATGTCAACTTAGTATTAATTAATAGTGATTAGGGGTAGTTTAGAAATTCAAGTTAGAAGGAGTATAAGTAGATAGTTTAGGGTTAAGTAAGGATTAATCAAGAGACTGGACGGCAGCACCATTAAGAGCCGCATTTTGCGTTTTTGGGCAGATTGGAGGAATGCCTCCAATCTGTCGGTTCTTGTAAGTTTATTTCTCTCGATGAATACAAGTGTTTTTCTAATAGAATCGAAGTTATCGCTCGACTATTGCAGAAATTTCTAAAATTGGATAACTATATGCAACTCTCACTCACGCATCAAGACAGGGGAGTAAACATGGCATATCAAAAAGTTGATTCTATTTAAATTACCAATATTAAATTGGATGGTAAGAATTTTTTAGAAAGGTCAAGATCTACCAAACTAGCAGTCCTTCCTAGAGACAGGTGGAATTATTTAACTAGAGAACAACAACAACCATATACAAGTGATTCCAACTTTCTCGAATGGCGAAAAGAGGATGCCTTGGTAACTTTGTGCCTATTTTAGTCAATGGCTCCCTATATAAGGAAAACCTTTATGCACTTATTGGTGAAATTTGGAAAGACATTTCTAAAGCCTACTCAATGAAAAAGAATGTTGTAAAGGAATACAAAATACTAGACAAAATCAGAAAATGCAAACAGGTCAATCGTACCATCATGAGTATTATGGAGAACTAACAGACCTTTGGGATGAATTCCAGTTTTTCACATGATTAAAGAGTGTTGCATGTTCAAAAGAACGAAGTAAAGAAGGAGAAAAGGGAAAGGTTTTTTATTTAATCTTGAGAGTGTCAACGAATTATGTGGCAACTAAAGTTAATTTTTGGTAGAGAAGAATTACCTTCATTTGGTATTGTGTACCCATTGCTTCAAAGAAGACTTGAAAAAGAAGATGTGATAAGTCCAGATAAGAGTGCTTTCGTTGGAAGAAATCAAGGACAACCAAATAAAGGTAGAGGAGGCTATGGTAATCGAGATAGAGGCCGTGGGTTTCCCTCCAATGACGAAAAAAACTCAAATGATCTCATTGTAGGAAAAATCGCAATACCAAAGAACAATGTTGGGACTTAATAAATAAACCTATAGCCTTTAGAAACAAATCTTACTACACTAATGCAGTGGAAAAGTCTCCAAAAAGTGTAAAAATGAATACAATATCAGAATTATTAAAACACATTAAGGGTTAGAGTCTAGACTCGGAGATCAAACCTCCACTTTAGATTCTCATGCTAGAATAGTTCATTCTACCTCTATGACAACCAGTAAATCTACCTCTTCTAAATCTTGGATTATTGATTCTGGAGCCATCATATGGTTGAGAATGTTAGAAAGATCAAACATAGGTATGTTAAAATAGAAGAATCAAATTTTATTGAATAATTAGAGAGGATCATAGTGTATCAGCCACACAAGGCTTAAAATACAATGTTACACATGATGTGTTTATATACACATGAATTAGTCGTTAGTAGGTATCCAAAAGCTAGAAAACTAGTCATTGGATGCTTGTTGGTTATGAAGAGCTGAACTAATGACTATTTTGGCCCTACTGGCCCGACCTTAAATCTCGTTGGGCCCTACTGGTCCTAGTGCCTTAGCTATCCCTTCTTAATACCTCACCTTAAACTGACAGTCTGTCAACTGACAGTTTTCTAGAGAGTGATTAGAGCCTTATATATCTCTCTTCAATGCTTTCTTTTCATTCTTTGCCCAAGTTTATGTTTGTTTTGTAATCCTTTATTTTAACACCTACAAGAAAACTTCTATAATAAAATTTCAACGATATTAATTAAGATCTTGAAAATAATACAAACCTAAACCTAAGAAGTTTTCAAAGATATTTTCCTAAAAGCATAAGAAAATATTCTAAAACATTGATCACCTAAGTAGGATTCTCTAATATGACAAATAAATTCACAAGTCAACAAATTTCAAATATTATAAGAGGCCAATATGGATTAATAATTCAATAAGCACCAATTGAGCTTTCAGATATTATAAAAGGCCAAATTTCATCAAAAGCTTTAAGGCTAAGGTTTCAATCCGAGCTTTAAGGCTAAACTTGAACCATCAAACAGTGTTATCCGTATCGCACTGTATCGTATCGTATCATGGGCCACCACGATACGATACACCATAATGTATCATAAATTATGGGTTATCACACCGTATCGTGTGATACAGGCCATATCACACGATACGCTCAAGGACCCTTATAAAGGGTCCCTAGCCGAACCGAAACCCACGTTTTTGCGGGCTTCCTCTCTCTCTTTAGACCTCCTCAAGCTCTCTAAGAACTGTTCTTCGCCTCCTTGGTGTTCAAGGCTCCAAAACGTGCTCTACGGTGTCCATGCAAGCCTCCTATCTCGGATTTAGGTATATTTTTAATATTTTTCTTTTTATTTGTTGTTTTCTTTGTTTATTATATTTTTCTTTTTTTGAATGACAAAATATGAAGTTATTAAGTGTGTGGATATGATTTTTATTGCATTCATGAAGTGGGAGACACTCTATTTGAGTGTTATTTGACGATTGGGGATTTACAAAGTGTTTTTATTTTCAGGTTTTTTATTTAATTAAAATACTCAATTGAGATGGCAGGAAGGGGTGTTAGAGACTCCGATTCTCGTTCTGATGATCGGCATGGTAGTGGGGTATACCAGTTGAGGGTTCTAAATTAAAGATCATATGTTTATTTTGTGAGAAGATGGTTAATGGTTGAATTTCAAGGTTGAAACACCACCTAGCAGGAACTAGAAAAGAAGTTGCTCCTTGAAGTTTGCCAGAAGGTATTAAATGGCAATGTCTGCAGAGTATACATGAAAGGAGACAACAAAAGGATGATTTGGAGATGTTTGAAGAAGATGATGATGTTATTGGATTTACTGATAGTTTGCCTTCAGATATCAGAACAGAAATTAGTAGTAGTAGTTCACGAGCACCTAGCAAGAGAAAGAGGATTGCTGAAGACTTTGGAGGTGGTAGAAGAGGAAGTTCAGAAAGGAGTCGAGGAAGAGCTTCTTCTAGCATACATTCATTTTTTCCTACTACTACTATACCTGGTGCTCAACCTGGAATTCGTGCTGCTATGGCTTCAGAAAGTTGCATGATCAGGCAGACCTTGCAGTGAACAAATGGTTTTATGATGCATGCATTCCAATCAATGCAGCAAACAGTTTTCATTTTCAAGGAATGGCAGATGCAATTGCTAATATCGATCCAAGATACAAGATGCCCTCCTATCAGAAGTTGAGAGGAAAGATCTTAGACAAGACCATCAGCGAAGTGCAAGAATATTGTTCGATATTGAGAGAGTCATGGAAGGAGACAGGTTGCACTATTATGATAGATTGATGGATAGATTATTGCTTCTTTTGTACAGATTTCATTGATGAAAGTCGAAGAAAAGAACTTTATTAATCATCCTTTGAATCTCCGACATACACGGCCACTGATTCTGGTTGCCGCCAGATTTTTCTTTTTCTTATTACTTCAACCCTAATGACTCTCAGCTTTATATTAAACCTAATCTAACTTAAAAGACATAATTAGCCCTAAGCATAGAATACAATTCCCTTGGGTCACAAACTCAACTACAGAAGACATGACATGACACATTATTCATTTAGACTTGACATGACTCACACGATACAACACATTAGCACTCCCCCTCAAGTTGGTGAAAGATGAATGTTACACCTAACTTGCTGCACAATCTCTATAGTAGGTCTCTGGTAACTGCTTTAGTCAACATGTATGCACATTGATGTTTTGATTGCACAT
Source organism: Brasenia schreberi (assembly GCA_036023115.1). NCBI lineage: Eukaryota > Viridiplantae > Streptophyta > Magnoliopsida > Nymphaeales > Cabombaceae > Brasenia > Brasenia schreberi. The sequence goes on from JAYKKT010000037.1 coordinate 3,141,684, forward strand.
GTTCTAACTGAAATTCTTTTGCATGTACACTGTCCCGAATAAAATGATAATCTATCTCAATATGTTTTGTTCTTTCATGGTACACCGGATTTGACCCTATCTGAATAGCTGCTTTGCTGTCACAGAATATAGGTATAGTGTTTCCAGTAAATAAATTCATTTTTATCAGTAAAGATTTCAACCATTTTCTTTCATATATACCTGATGCTATTGCTCTGTACTCTGCCTCAACTGTTAATCTAGCTACCACCGACTGTTTTTTACTTTTCTATGAAACTATATTACCTCTAATCAATGTTATATATCCTTTAGTAGACTTTCTATCTTCTGTTGAACCTGCCCAATCAGCATCTGTATAAATTTTAATATTGGTGTGACCATTAGCTTTGTACGTAACTCCATGTCCCGGAGTTGTTTTCAGATATCTTAATATGTGAAACACAGCATCCATGTGATGCTTAGATGGAGATTGCATAAACCTGCTTACTATACTTACTGCATATGCTATATCTGGACGTGTGATGGTAAAATATATTAATTTTCCAACCAATTGCTGATATTTGGTCACATCTACTCTCTCAGCTCCATCCTCCAGTTTTAACTTGGCAAGATCCTTAATATCAAATAACCGATGAAGTTCCTTCTTTAATCTCTGAATTTCTTCAATGTCATCACCTGTTATAATAATATCATCCACATATACTAATAGTAAAGCTAATTTGTCTCCTTTCTTAAAGAAAAGTGTATGGTCACTTACACTCTTTTTATACCCGAAGTTTATAATACTTTTGCTAAATTTTTCAAACCAAGTTCTTGGAGATTGTTTTAACTCATAAATAGCATTTCTTAATCTACGTACCTGATTCATTGGATTTGAATATCCTGATGGTAATTCCATATAGACTTTTTCTTTGAGTTCTTCCTGTAGAAAAGTGTTTTTCACATCTAGTTGTCACATTACCCAGTTTCTTTGACCTGTAATACTGATAATAACTCGTATAGATGTGAGTTTAGCTACTGGTGCAAATGTCTCATCATAATCAATCCCATATGCTTGACTATATCCTCGTGCAACTAGTCTTACCTTGTATCTTTCTAATGAACCATCTGCCTTATATTTGATTGTATATACCCACTTGTATGAGACTGCTTTCCTGCCTTCTGGTAGATCAGTGAGATCCCAAGTTTGATTCTTTTCTAATCTTGAATTTCAGATTTCATAGCTCCAACCCACTGCTTGTCTTTAAATGCTTCAAAATAATTTTTCGAAATTTGATACATCTCAACCTTTAACACAAATTTCTGATAACCTTATGATAATCGATCATAAGATAATAACTGAGAAATTGGATATTTACGATATGATCTCTTTCCTTTTCTGAGTGCTATGGGAACATCTAAGTCATCTAGGTTCTCATTATTTGAACCTTCTATACTGTCATTTGAAGCAGATATTGTTTCTCCCCCTTGATTTATCATCTCAGTTTGTTGTTTCATAAAAATATTTCTCTCCCCCTTTCGGTATACTTGTATTCCTTTGTCTTCTTCAATTTGACCTGTTCCAGAAAGAGAGTTTCCTTCTTCTGATTCTTCACTTCCACTGATCCTGGGCAAAACAACTAATTCTTTGAGAGTAGAATTGGAAATATCATTCAGATTGTTGTAGTATGGAGTAGTTTCAAAGAAAGTTACATCCATAGAAATATATCTTTTATGAGAATTAGGATCATAACAGATATATCCTTTCTTCTCACAAGAATATCCTATGAAAATATATTTTATCACTCTTGGATCAAGTTTATCTCTAAATTGCTGGTGAACATGCACATAGCAGACACATCCAAATATTCTCTGAATAATATGGAATGGATTATCCTCTGGCTTAATCATCTTGAACGGTGACTTTCCTACAAGGGTCATAGTTGGAATTCTGTTCATGATATATACCACTGTAAGAATTGCCTCAGGCCAGAAATATTTTGAAACATTATGCTCAAGGAGTAAAGTTCTAGCAATCTCCAAAATATGTCAATTCTTTCTTTCAGCTACTCCATTCTGTTGAGATTGAAGATATGATATCAATTGAGTATTACAATATTCTCCACCGTTATCCGATCCGAGTGTTTTAACAGTATATCCAAACTGAGTCTTGATAAGATTATGAACTAGAGGAAAAATAGAAGAGATTTCTGACTTAGACTTCATTAAATAAACAAATGTAAGTATGGAAAAATCATCAACAAATGTAACAAAGTATTTAAAATTTCTAACAGAAGGTATCACTCATGGCCCCCAAACATATGAATGTATCAACTCAAAAGGAACAACTCATCTTGAATTACTACTAGGAAAAGTAGCTCTATGATGTTTTGCTCTTTGACATACATCGCATTGAATTACCACATCACTAGGAATTAAAATGGAAATAAGTTCTCTCATTACCACATCACTAGGAATTAAAATGGAAATAAGTTCTCTCAATTTTGAAACAGGCAAATGTCCTAATCTACTATGCCAAATCTTTATTTCTTCTTCAGTAGTACTAGCTGCCAATGCTCTTTGATGTTTTGGAATCTGATCTCCAGATAGTATGTATAGTCCATTGCATAGTTCACCACGACCAAAAATTCTTCCCGTCTTCAAATCCTGAAAAACACAGCCATATGGAGAAAATGTAACTCTACAATTTATATCTCTAACCAATGAACTTACTGAAAGTAGATTTACAAGAAACTCTGGAATATATATCATTGAATTAAGCCTGAGATTATCTTTCTGAAATGTTCTCTTTCCTGTCATAGGAATCAACGAACCATTTACAACTTTTACATTCTGAGGGTTTGAATTTGCTTCATACTGCATGAGGTTAGACTTGTATCCTACCATATGATCAGTAGCCCCTGAATCTATTATCCAATTAAAAAGAACCAAAGAATCTTTAAATAAGTAATTACCACTGATACTGTATGAAGTAGGACATGATTCTGCTTTTGATGAGGAAGTTGAAGGTTGATCTCGCAAATGTGTTTCAATTTCTGCAATCTGCTTTTTTAATTCTGCCACTTCATTTATTGGATTCATTTTAGCCTTCTTTCCAGATATGGTTACCACATGACTGCCATATTCTTTATACTCTGGTTTTCTGCCATAATCTCTATATTCTGGAGATTTTCCAATAATTTCTCAACATTATTCTTTTGTGTGTCTCTTCTTTCCATAATGTGTGCACTGGAGTTTGCTTCTATCATCATAATATTGATTCCTACCTCTTCTTCTGCCTCTGAATGATTCTCTCTTTCTGATAATTACTCTATCCTCTACCAACAAATGCAGATTTTTCAACTTGTATATGTTCGCCTTTCTCTAAATTCTTTCTGTCTTCGTCCCTTAATAAAAGTGAGTATATTGTTCCTAGTGACAGAAGTTATTCCTTGCTTAAAATGTTTAATTTGATAGATTCGTAATCTGATGAAACTCCCCATAACAGATCAAACACTTTTCGAATCTCAGCTTCAACTGTTCTCTCCTTTACACAGTGACTGCATTTGTTTTCCATAATATATCTATGTTTATTCCATAGTTCACGCAGTTCCCCATAATATTCACTTATTGATCTGGTTCCTTGACAATATTTTCTAATCCTCTCAATAATGTCGTATTCTTTTACAATATTCTTCTGTCTAGAGTAAGCTTCTTCTACTGCAGTCCAAATCTCAGCAGTTGATTCCATATACATAAAAAATTTACTGATAGATGGGTTCATGGATTGAATTAGCCATGAACTTATAAGAGTATATTCTTTAACCCACCTTTCATAGTCTGCACTGCTTCCTTCTAGAGGTGCTGAATTTTGTCTGATAATATAAGCTTTTCCTCTGGATCGTAATACATGTTTAATAGACCTAGCCCATTCCCTATAATTTCTTCCATCTAACCGAATGTTTGTGATTTGGAATGGTTCAATCTTCTGATCATGTCCATAAGTAGTTGACATAGTTTCCTCTTTCAATTTTTCATCCATCTTGATCAAGACTTGCGGGTATTAGGGTTTGATTTCTTAATACCCTATTTGATGATGATAGATGTACACATTTCAGTAATATCTCTGTATTTGTTCAGCCAACTTTTGCTCTTTGTATTTGTTCAACCAACTTTTGCTTGATATTTCTAATACTCCCTTTTGTTGTTGCAGGTTGTTATCGATGGTGGATGGTGGTATTGATAATTCAATCAATGTCTCACAACACTTTCCACTGCCACTTGTGGTGATATTGACGATTTAGTCAATATCTTACAACATTCCACAACAACTCATGATTCAAAATATTGTTATCTATTGATATTAATGATTCTCTCATGATAACCAGTCAGAATCTGATCCAAATCCAGTAAGTGGCCGATCGATAATAACAAGCCAGAATCAGTGGCCTATGAATCAACGTCAGTCACTAATTTGAACTTATGATTAGTGATGATATTGACGATTCTCAAATGTGACTTGTGATTCAATATCTGTCACTAAGTTTCAATGACTGATTAGGGTTTCCTGTCACCTACTGTCACTAATCTCCTCTTGATATTTACACACTGTCTGATGAATTTATAGTCTTCTTTTCATTAACTATGTAGAAAACTAATACATCAACTTACTTGTGATTATTTGCAGGTACTAAGTATCACAGCAGGCCTCTGTATTCATGTCCTATGCTCTGATACCATATTGCTTCCTTTGTACAGATTTCATTGATGAAAGTTGAAGAAAAGAACTTTATTAATCATCCTTTGAATCTCTGACATACACGGCCACTGATTCTGGCTGCTACCATATTTTTCTTTTTCTTATTACTTCAACCCTAATGACTCAGCTTTATATTAAACCTAATCTAACTTAAAAGACATAATTAGCCCTAAGCATAGAATATGGTTCCCAATGGATTTGATCCAGATCCATTAGGTCACAAACTCAACTACACAAGACATGACACGACACATTATTCATTTAGACTTGACATGACTCACACGACACAACACATTAACACAGATAAGCGAGGAAGGACCTTGCTAAACTTTCTTATCTATTGTCCTAAAAGACTTATGTTTTTGAGATCTTTAGATATGTTAGAGTAGAGGCACACTGCGGATATCTTACGGTAAGAATTTGATAAGGTTATACAAGAGGTTGCGTTAGAGAATATAATCCAATTGATCACAGATAATGTAGTTAACTACAAAGCAGTTGGGAAGGAGTTAGCTGATATTGATATTTATGGGACTTTCTACTGGATATCATGTGCAGCCCATTGTTTAGATCTCATCCTTGAGGACATTGGTGAGATAGATGAAATAAAGGCAGCAACTGAGTGTTGCCAATATATTACAAAATTCATCTATAACCATGCATTTGTTTTGTGTATGATGAGAAGATATACAGAAGGTGCAGAGCTTCTTCGAACAGTTGCAACTCGGTTTGCAAAAAACTTCTCTATATAGAGTATTGTAAGATAGAAGCAAGCATTGAAGAGAATGTTCTCCTCAGATGAATGGCAACAATTTGCAGAGTTGCCTCAGAACAAAAAAAATAAAAAGCTGAATGAGATTTCTGAGACAATCTTTAGGAGTACATTTTGGAATACATGTGTTAGACTGTTGAAGATTACATGTCCTTTAGTAAAAGTTTTGAGATTGGCTGACAGGAAGGAGAAACCATCTATGGGCTACCTTTATGAAGCCATGGATAGGACAAAAGAAGCCATCAGAAATAATTTTAATGGAAAAAAGAGAGATTATGTGCCCGTGTGGAAAATAATTGATAATAAATGAAATAAACAATTGCATCAGCTTATTCATGTAGCAGCATATTATCTAAACTCATTATTCAGGTACTTAGCAACCTTCAAAAGGAACGGTGAGGTTAATCGAGGCATCATTGATTATATTAATAGATTAGTCCCTAATGAGAGTATAACAGATGCTATACATCGAGAGATGGAGATTTATGATAAGCTCTTCACTTATGGGTTTGCCTGTAGCAATTCGCAACCGCACTACGACATGTCCAAGTAAATTGTTTATCTTCGTATTTAAGTTTCTTAAATCAATACATCTTATATTATTGTAGATTGTGTCTCTAATGTTTGTCTTTTTTTACAGATGTTTGGTGGAATAGGTTTGGAACTGATTATCCGAACCTTAGGAATTTTGCAGTGAGAGTTCTAAGCCAAACCTATAATGCAACAGGTTGCGAAAGGAATTGGAGTGTCTTTGAATACATCCATACAAAACAGCACAACAGGTTAGAACATAAGAGACTAAATGATTTAGTTTTTATTCGTTGTAACATGTGCCTTCATGAAAGGTAATATTGTATTACTTAAATATTTAATTCAATAAATTGTTTGACTTCAATTATTAATATTATTTACTAATTGTTTATCTTTGTTTTGTTGTAAGCAATTAAAAAAAGTAAATAGACAAGAAAGCTAATTTGATCCAATAAGTTTGGATAATTTTGATATATTAGAAGACTGGATTATAGAAAAGAGTGAAGAAAATGCCCTCCTAACTGAAGAAGACATTCCATGGATTAATTTGGAAGGAGGGCAACAATAGTATCAAGAAAATGAAGAATTTGATTTCCAAGCAGAAGGTGTTGGTGATGATGATGAGGACGATCTTCAGCAAGGAGAAGATGAAGATTATTTAGTTAATGATCCTGATTATAATTTGTAAAATGTAAATATATTTCATTTTTTTATTCAAAATATGTAAATTTGGATGCAATTGTTCAATGTTGAATGCTCAATATATACTAAACTTTGTATTATATGAATTTAAAGCAATTACCAGTTTTTTCCAGTTTTTTCTTGATTTTTTTCAGATTTTTACTAATTTTTCTTGATTTTTTAATTAAATTTTGTATTATTTTAATATTAAAGTATGATATGGGCGATACGATATGCCCGTATCGTGGAGCCCAGTGATACGCAATATGATACGTGTCAAACAACACTGCCATCAAAAGCTTTAAGGCTAAGCTTTAACCATAAAAGGATTTAAGGTTAAGCTCAAACCATCAAAAGCTTTAAGGCTAAGCTTCAATAAGCTTTAATGCTAAACTCTAACCATTAAAAGCTTTAAGGCTAAGCTTCAACCATCAAATCAATCTCATCAAATCACTAAGACTCTTAAATAAATCACTAGCCCAAACATGACTATTAATCCAAGGATAAGAGAATGCAACAACATAATCAAAATTGGGTTTTTAACAAGATGATATATAAAAGACCCCTTTTTATGCATTGTTTTCAAAGACTTTTGCGAATAAAAATTATGCATGTCTTTTTTAAAAAGCAACAGTTGTATGAAGCACAACAAAATTATCATGAACAAGATAAGTTATCCACAAGATATCAAATGATAATTAAGTGCATCTTAAAATATTTATTGATCTCCAACCAATGGCATGTCATAATCCCAACTGAAGTACCTTAAAAGTAAGGCCTTCAATAAACCATAACATGGAGATTTTAATTCATAAAGTTAACTTATTGTCTAACAAATAGCTTATACTCATAAAAAGAAGTCAACCAATCGATATGCTAAATATCATAAACAAATATCAATAACTAGAAGGGACACACCTGAGGTGCTTTTGTCGAAGAAAAACCTAGTGCTGTCAGTTTTCTCCAATCTCTCCATATTACCATTTTTTACTTTGGACAACCCAAATAAAACGAAAGGGATCCTAGTCTAATAACCACTTCCTAACCAAGCCCACATACTACAGGTGAGCCCATGCAACACTAGCCAACCGGCCATCTCTTACATATAAAGAATTCAAATCCAGGATCCCTGTGACAGGCACCCAAGGTAGAAATTATAAGAGAATTATAAGAGTCATTCAAGAATGACAAAACTGAAGAAACCAACATGATAAGAGCCAAGTTCAACCAAGAAAGAATCCATATCTAGGACCCGATACTGGACCCCTTCATATGCAATCTCACGCTCGGGACAATCCCTCTCTCGCTTCTCTTCTTCTTCCCCTCTCTCTCTTTCTCTTGTTGACCATTGTCTCTCCCTCTACGATAGTCGCAAATCTCTCTCTATCATTGAAAATCACAACAAACTCTCCCTCTCTCTGTGTAATAGACGATGCGGGTCCGAACCCAATTGGATCTAGACCTGCCCAAAGAAATTTTTTCAAAAACACTCGATTTGGGCGTTGCTGTTCTTGGTTGGCCAAGGCAAGTAACAGAAATTAAGAATAGTTACCAGCCTAGCCAAGTTGTATAATAGGGCGGAGGAGGGGCGACCTGCTATGGAGAAGCCTCGGGAGGAGCTGCATGAGTAGGAAAAGAGGAACGGTCGCCGAAATCCGGTAAGAAAATTTCAATTTTTGTTTTTATAAAAAAAATTGTTTTTACTTGCTAAAACTGAGTTAGATCATAGTGATTTTGTTTGGTTCATGCTAAACCTTAGAAAACAAGTCTTAATACGCGAAAATCGGTTTAAAATAAGCTTAGATTCATGAAATTTTTCTCAACGTAATGTAGAAGATGAAATTTGGCATGTGTAGTCCCTTCTTAGGAGTCGTTGCCCTCACTTTCTTCTCTATATTTTTCTGTGTCTTCTTACACAACATAATGTAGAAGATGGAATTTGGCATATGCAACCCCCCTAAGAGTCGCCACCCTCTCTTTCTTCTCTTAATCAGCCTCGAAGGTTGTTCTTCAGCAGCTTCGTGACTGCAAAACACATTTCAGCAATCCTTAAAATTGCAATCTTCACCTTATAAAAAAAACAGCAACTCGCTTAGCTGCATAATTTCAATAGCTTTCTATTAAAAATCTCCAGAGACATCAACCAATTCATAACCACCTTTGTACCATGCAGAATTGTATGTGTATTCCAATGATCTATAGTTTTCTCTGGCACGCATACTCAATGTTCCTACTACCTCAATCTCTGTCAGTGCTGAATGCAGTTTTAATTGTAGCAGGAGATTTCTTGTTATCAGATTCACCAGCTTTTCTTCGATCTTCAATCTTGTCAATATAGCCCTTGACCTTCCTTCCCAAGCTCTTTGACAGCGGTGTATTCTCATCATCTTTTATAGCATTCCTTTTTTATGAACGCTGTACTGACTTAGCATCTTCACCTTTCTTTCTCTTTTTTCCTTTTTCAAACTTCTTAAAAAACAAAGGTGAAGTCTCTTCTTTCTGGGTATCAGTGGCTATAGAACCTACTTCTCTGGGCAAAGGGGATAGTTCTGATTCAGTTCTAGCATCCCCTTTGTAAGCAACAACTCTTTCTAGTCCTCTTTTAGATTGAGATGTATCAAGAAGCTGAATTTTGGCTGAAGAACCAACTCGAACTTGTTCACTAATTACTTTGTTTTCAGATTCTGATGCTTTAATCTCATCCTTGGCAGTTCGACCTTCGGGCTGCAAGGGTTCACTTTCTTTCTTGTGACCTTTTTTACTCTTCCGTTGCTCCTTTGTCTTGCCTTCTGGAACAATTTGAGCACCATCAGAACCTCCACTTGTTCTTTGTTGCTTGATCAGACTTAGCTTCTGCTTTGCTATTTGGCTGCTCAGCATTATCAGGGGTGACCTCACTTGAACTTGTTCCTTTTTTACATACCAACAACCTGAGATTTTCTTTTTGGAGAATATGAATGTATCTCGCATTCTTGGCATTGATGCAGCATTGCGGATGCAAGATGATTTCCCAGCTGCTTTGGTGGGTAGGGGCAATGTTGCCATGCGATTGTGCCTACTGGATCGATCGCCCGGTGTGCGCCCAACAGGAAGGGATTCTTGAGTGAGGGGCTGGTGTCTGGTGACTCACCACGGGGGTTGATTTAAGAGTTCCTGCAGGAAAGCCCTAGTCCACAAAGAGATCCTGGCATTGCTTTCTTCAGAATGGCTGTAGCTAGCTGACGTCTCTCTCCCCTCAGGCTTAAGAAAACTTGGACTGTTGAAACTTTCCTCTTAAAAAAAATATCTTGCTTGTTATCATTATCACAAGGTCCCAAAGATTTTCATCACTGAGTGCTCGCCTTTTCTCTTTATGCTGGGGCGGAATGTATTTGTCTTCTATCTCGGAGTATTGAGAATCACCAACATGACCTGTATGTAAGCACACTACTAGGCTACAATCACACCGAACCGTCTTCGCTGCTTGAACTGTGCCATGTATACTGTCCATATCCTGCTCAATTCTTGGGCATGACGAACCATATCCATGCAGATTGAATGAAAGAGAACGCCGCAACTGGCCGTATTTGAGATGAATCTTCAGGACATGTGGTTGAAGGATTGGATTCTTTAGAAGATAACAAAACTTGGTCGATGCTCTGGGCTTTTCCACAGCATGCTTTTTTATGAGACCCCTAAATGCACTAGAATACATGCTGGGGAGCGGAGCCATAATAGACTTGTTTATTTTATTGACCAGTGCTTGCATATCAAATGCTTTAAATGCTGGTTTGTGACCGATCATTTCATAAATGCAGCACCCTAGAGACCATATGTCAGACTTGGTGCCATAAGGAATATCAGCAAGAAGGTCTGGCACATATAGCTGGGAGTTCCAACAACAGAAGAGGCAAGGTCATCAGAAGTTAACATTTTGGCAAGTCCAAAATCACCTAACCGAATGTCTTGGTCCTTTGTCAAGAATATATTCGAACATTTTACATCACGACGAAGAATGTGGTTTGCATGGAGATAATCAAGTGTCATTAGGAGTTGTAAGAGCCATTTGCATAGTTTCTCTTCTGGAAAATGAACTCCAACTGACTTCTTTATGGCCTCATTTAACATGAGCAAAGGGTCCAACTTCAGTCGAAAAACATCGACTCAATTCAGATAATACCGGTAGAGTCTCTTAGCACAAATAAAGCCCAGACGGCCATACAAAGCCAGGGCACCCTTGTTGGTAACTTCAGCTTCCAGTGTCACCTCTTCACATCCTGACACCATCATCACACGAATAGATCTGCTTACAAGTTCCGTCGCGATTCCATTCCCTCTGTACGGTTTGATCACAACTAGCATAGCCATGATGATGAATTGGACTACATTCTCTAGTCTAACAAATATAGCTGACATGTCACCTTATCAAACTCTTGTCTTAGGATCTCTACAGAATGCTTCTTATCTGACATGTATACAGATCTAAAAAATATAAGTATTTTAGGATAGTAGATAAGAAAGTTTAACAAGGTCCTTCCTCGCCTATTTGTCCATATGTCTGTCATGATAATGCATCATGTCTTCTTTCATGACTCTCAAAGTCGAACAATATTCTTTCACTTCAATGACGGTCTTATCTAATAACTTTCCTCTCAACTTCTGATAAGAGAGCATCTTATATCATTGACCAATATTAGCAATTGGATCTATCACTGCTTAAAAAAAAATTGTTTGCTATATTAAATAAAATGCACGCATCATAAAACCATTTGCCTATTGCAAAGTCTGCCTGATCATGCAGTTATTCTGAAGTCATAGTAGCACGAATTTAAGGTTAAGCAACATGTATAGTGATAGGAGGAAAAAATGAATGTATGTTAGAAGAAATTCTTTCTCTACTCCTTGAGCTTCCTCTTCTATTACTTTCACTTACAAAATCTTCATCAACCCTCTTTATCCTGTTTAATGTAAAAGAACTACTACTATCAATCTCTCTTCTAGCATCTTAAGCAATACTATTAGTCAATTCAATAGCATCATCATCTTTTTCTTCAAACATCCCTAAATCATCCTTCTATTATGTCCTCACATGTATGCTTTCAATCATCTAAAGATATTGTCATTTAATGCCTTCTAGTAAATTTCTAACTCTGCTCGTGCAATGAGCAACTTCTTTCCTAGTCCCTTTTAGATGGTGTTTCAATCATGAAATTTCATCACTAACCACCTTCTCATAAAACAAACATTTGATCTTCAATATAGAAACCTCAAATGGTGTACGCACTGCCATGTCGGATCATCAGCCCTAGATTGGGAGTCCCTAACTGTAAATTGTTGTTCATAATCGAAGGTTGAATCGTCCATGATACAACTTATCAAAGCGCCAAGATCTCAAAACATCCGAATATAAATGTCACACATAAATAACTCAACAAGAGTGCGGAAGCAAATTAAACTACAAACAAAAACTGTGCAAGACAACATAATATTATTTATTGATGAGAAAATGAAGTATTTACAAGAGAAGAAATACAAAATAAGAGAGGTGAAGAAGGGGCCTTGAAGGCTAGTTGTTGTGCCCAGCACAACACAGTAGCCTTCAATGGCTAGTAATTAGCCATTGGAGGCTAGCTACCTCCAACGACTAGTAACTAGCTGTTGGAGACGGTTAGTAACTAGATGTTGGAGGCAGCTAGTAACTAGTTGTTGGAGGACAGCTGCCTCCAATAGCTAGTTGACTAGCCCCTGAGCCAGTTCTATCTTAAACACGGGTCCTAATGACCTGTGTACCTATTATAATTAACGCCTCCCCTCAAACTTATAGGGTATATACATAAAGTTTGTCCAACAAAAATTGAAAATGAGTGGCCGAGAGAGATTTGGTGAAGAAATCCGTTAGCTACATCTCAGAAGTGACATAACACAATATTATCTTCTTGTTTAAAAATTCTTCACGAATAAAATGACAATCCATCTCAATATGCTTCGTCCGTTCATGAAAGGTGTTGTTGGAGGTAATGTACATGGCGCTTTTATTATCGCAATACATAATGAAAAGATATTGCGAAGTAACTCCCAAATCAACTAGAAATATCTGTAATCCAAGAGATCTCCATAGCCATAGGAGTCATGGCACGATACTCTATTTCGGTGGAGGAGAGTGACACTTTCTGTTGCTTCTTACACTTCTAGAATATAAGTGATTCACCTAAAAAAAGACAAAAGTCAGTCGTAGAGTGCGTATTATTGACATCTCCACCAAGTCAGCATCTGTATACATAGATAAATGAAAAGACGAAGAAAAAGTTAAGAGAACCTCCTTATTAGAAGATTTTTTGACATATCGAATAATACGTAATACAACACTCATATGAAAAGATGTTGGTGCTTGCTGAAATTGACTAGATGTATGAACGGCATGAGAGATATCATGTCGGGTAACAGTGAGGTAGGTAAGAGCACCTATGAGTTGTTTGTACAGAGTGGGGTTAGCTAATCTTTCTCTATCAGTAGATCTTAACTTTATACCAAGAACTTGGGAACGTCCACTATTTTGTTGTCTATAATGCCTGACCTTTCAATTATATTAATTGCAAATTTAGTCAAAGACATAAAATACCCACAATTGTTTCTAGTAATTTCAATACTAAAAAAATAATTAAGAAGGCCTAAGTCTTTCATGTCAAAAACTCTTGGTGAAGGTTATGTTTAACCTCTTTAATCCCTACTTCATCACTCCTAGTGATGATCATATCATCCACATATAAGAGCAAAATAACAATACATGTTTCTGTCTTTCATACAAACAAAACAGTGTCAGTATAACAGGATATAAAATTATGCAGATGAATGAATTTTTCAAATCGATCAAACCAAGCCTTCGGGGCTTGTTTCAAGCCATACAAAGCTTTTTGCAATTTAAGAACATGATCCGAAGGAACATTAAAACCGGAAGGAGAAGTCATATAAACTTCTTCAGTTAAATAACCATTAAGAAAAGTATTTTTAACATCAAGTTGATATATATCCCAATTTTTAATAGCACTAAGGGTTATGAGAATTCTAATTGTGGTCATCCTAGCAACCAGAGCAAATGTTTCATCATAATCAATTTCATATTCTTAAGCATAACCCTTTGCAACCAGTCTAGCCTTATATATCTCAATATGACCATTGCTATGAGTTTTAATTTTGTAGACCCACAACATCCAATAACCTTCTTATCTTTAAGCATGGGTACAAGAGTCCATGTTTGGGCTTTATCTAAGGCTCTAAGTGTAAATATTTGTTGATAATCGAAGGTTGATGCTCATGAAGCAAATCCAACGAACCACTAAGAATCCAAAGTCATCCAAGTATGAATGCCAAACTTCAAATACGTCAAATAAGAGAGCGAAAGCACACAAAATACAAGTCAAAAGCTGTACCAAGACAACATACTTTTATTCATGGATGAGTGAAGTATTTATAGGCATTTCATATGTACATAAGGAGGTAGGAGAAGAGAGAAAAGGCCACAAAATAAGGGACTGGTGGCTGGCCCCTTGGCCAGCCAACTAGTCGTTGGAGCTCCCAACGGTTATGGCCCTTACCTCATGCCAAGACTGTACGGGCCCTAATGGCCCGTGCTCCTATTACATTGACACCCCCACTCAAACTTACGGGATATACACTAAAAGTTTATCCAACATAAATCAAATATAACTTAATTTTTGTGTTTGCTTATAACAAAAATAGTATCCAAATTGCCAAAGCTTCCTTTAAAACAACTTCAGATCATCTTTCCACAACCAATGTATCAATTTATTTGTCATCCAGCATGAAAATCAATGAAGTATCAATATATGCATTTGCTCAATCTTAATGAAAGCACAAAGACAATTTAAAATATCTAATCCGAAAGGTAAACCAAAAAATGAGTCAAATAAGTTCATAAAGTTGATTTTCTCTAATTCAAGAAAGTCATTTGATTGAAAACATTGATATCATCAAAATAGGATTATCTATTATAACAACTAGATTCATAAATTACTACAAACTTGTGATATTATAAGGGAACCTTTGCATATCAAACAAGCTTTTTAAGGTTAAGCTCAAAACCCGAGTTTTAAGGACAAACTCAAACCCAAACAAGCTTTTAAGGCAAAGCTCAAAAACTTCAAATCAAACAAGCTTTTAAGGTTAAGCTCAAAACCCGCCAAGTCAAACAAGCTTTAAGGCTAAGCTCAAACCCGAGTTTTGAAGATAAACTCGAACCCAAACAAGCTTTTTAAGGCAAAGCTCAAAACCTTCAAATTAAACAAGGTTTTTAAGGTTAAGCTCAAAACCCGCCAAGTCAAACAAGCTTTAAAACTAAGCTCAAACCCGAGTTTTGAGGATAAACTCGAACCCAAACAAGCTTTTTAAGGCAAAGCTCAAAACCTTCAAGTCAAATATGCAATTCTCAAGGCCCTTAAATATTATTTATTCTTTAAACTCAAAAGTGATTCTATGGTTCCAAACATAAGATAAACTTTGAATGATTAAAACAAGTCAAAGTAATCAACTTCATGTGTTTTTTTTTTCCAAAAGGTCTCACAAGGTTTGTTAAAACCATAGATACAAGTTAATCAAGATAACTATAAGTCTTTTTCAATATTGATTACTCTCCAACCAAAAGGCCAACAACATGGAACATCTTAATCACAAAGATTTCCAACAAAAGGCCAACAAACGGAGATCATAATCTCATAAAAAAACAACAACATTAAAGTTATCAAGATCACAAATCTTCAAATAATAATTTGTTAAAACAATTTTATCACATACAAGTTAATCAAGATAACTATAAGTCTTTTTCAATATTGATTACTCTCCAATCAAAAGGCCAACAACATGGAACATCTTAATCACAAAGATTTCCAACAAAAGGCCAACAAACGGAGATCATAATCTCATAAAAAAAAAACCTTAAAGTTATCAAGATCACAAATCTTCAAATAATAATTTGTTAAAATAATTTTATCACATACAAGTTAATCAAGATAACTATAAGTCTTTTTCAATATTGATTACTCTCCAATCAAAAGGCGAACAACATGGAACATCTTAATCACAAAGATTTCCAACAAAAGGCCAACAAACGGATATCATAATCTCGTGAAAAAGCAACCTTAAAGTTATCAAGATCACAAACCTTCAAATAAGTGCATCTTCAATTTTCAATTAATTTCCAACCAAAGACCAAAAATATGAATCTCAATCATACAAGTAAACGCAACTCATTGTCAACAAACAGTTTTTCAAATGTCTCAAATAACAATAAGTATATCTTCAAGCATTAATTGATTTCCAACAAAAGGCTACCAACATGAAGCACCTTAATCACAAAGGAATGTGTGAAGGTCTTTGGTTAAAGTCTCTCATGGTTGAGTTGGGTACAGACACTGATGGTGCTATTCTCCTTTACTGTGAT
The DNA here is from genome assembly GCA_036023115.1 of Brasenia schreberi. NCBI lineage: Eukaryota > Viridiplantae > Streptophyta > Magnoliopsida > Nymphaeales > Cabombaceae > Brasenia > Brasenia schreberi. The sequence goes on from JAYKKT010000037.1 coordinate 3,157,839, forward strand.
AGTAAAGTTGCTATACAAATTACCTCTAACCCAGTCTATTATGAAAAGACAAAGCACATTGAAATTGATTATCACTTCGTCTATGAGAAAGTTGCCAACAAAGTATTTCAGTTGATTTACATCGTGTATAAATAACAATGTGTAGATTTTCTTACCAAGCCTATCAACCTTGTGAATATCCTAAGCAAGTTGGGTGTTATCAACATCTTTCTCCCTACTTGACGGGAAGTATTGAGAAATAATGGTGGATTAGTTCCGGATCCTTGGTCCTTTTATTAGTCTTTTAGTGTAACTTATTAATTATTTTGTTAGTATAAGGGTAGATTAGTCATTCAAGTTAGAACACCCCTATATAAGCTATCTTGAAGCAAATCTAAATGAACAAAAGGAAAAAGTGTGCAGCCGCACAGGTGTGTATGGCTGATGTAAGGGTGACCTCTGTAGAGGTGACCCACTTCATGTTCCAAACAAATACTCATCAATAAAGGTTATTTTATAACATACTGGAGATGTTTACGCAAGATTATGCAACAAAAGACATTATACATTTAGGATTCCTCATATATATATACATATATATATATATATATATATATATATATATATATATTTGTCATTTAGAAATGTTGAAACAAAAAATAGACTTTGATATTTTATGAGAAAATATTCCAATAAAATGTAGTAAAAGAAGAATACTTGAACAAAATTGGCTGGTGCCCTTCTCATAGTGCGCATTAATCCATAGTGTGCATATGGAACATGAGCAGGATCCATAAGATTTTCAATGAGAACTTCATACCTGAATAACATTTGTTGATTAAGCTTGATCCAAAATGTTGTGAAATGCTAACAGCAGAAACTAGACAATGTAGCACATGAATCCAAGATCAACAGAATGGAATACCACTGAGAGGAATACCATATCGACATCTTTAAAACAAAATTAAAGCATTGTGGCATCAATCATACAGAGAATCAATTCTCAGTACTCAAACACCTCACCGATGCTTTTAAATCTAGCACTAACATCATATACTCTGTTGCCCACCACTTACATTTCAAACATGAGAGTCTTCTATGATTTAAAGAATCCTTTCACATCTACTGGTTCGTCAACAATAAGGTGCATCAGTTTAGAGACTACAAGGTTATCAGATGTTGAGGTAACATCAGAATGGTCTCATGTAAACGGAAATAAAAAGTTCTGAAACGAGATGATACTCTAGAGCAATACCTTAGTTACAAGATAGACATTATCAGAAATCACCTAACGTTCATTCTGCATAAATTGCATCAGATTGGAAATATCTTCAGCAAACATAGTTTACAGAAACATATTACGATCCACCAAAACATGTATTACTGGTTAAACTTAATACCACTCATCATACCAATTGCAATGAGTTAAACAATCTCATTGAACAAACATCTCCTAAATAATAGCATAATGATGATTCTCCCAGAACTTCCTGCTGATCAACTTTCCGCTATATGATTTCCTGAATATGGGGAACAACTTGCAAAATATAGTATAACAATTCTGACGTTCAATTTCTTGGAATTGGCTCAATGAAAAGTTTTGTTATTTTACACAAGCTACTACTTTTGTGTACTAAATTTAGTTTATTATGTTCTATACACTCAGATAACACCAAGAAAACCAAGAAAAATAACAGGTAATGCATACACTAGCAAGGGTGGCAATACCAAAAACGTGCATGGCTTTAAAAGATTTTAGGGCATGCATTTCAATCAACTGCAATACAAAGTATGAAGATACTTCATGTGTACCCGTATGGGATTTCCCTAGATGCCGCTAGTGATGAATATGATGGGTCATCCAACTCTGCAATAAATGGAGGCTTCTTCTTCTCTTCAATATCTTTAAATAGGGGGTCAGTACTCGGCCAGAACCAGACAATACCATTCTGCTCAGTACTGGGATAAACAGAAACACATGCCCTGTTGGATGTGTGAACCTGCAAATTCTTTATTTAGTCAAAGCCATACCACCATAAATGATTGATCAGATAAAAGAGTAGGCATAGTTCCCATCATTAATGTCTTAGATGTCTACCCGATTAACTTATTCTAGCACCAGATACTAATGAACTTTCGTTCTAGCACCAGACTTCAAGATGATTTTGGTTATGATCTTGCTTCAACTTCTCATGTATAGAATTAACTAGGGCCTGCAATTCTTATAACAACTTCTCATATGTGCAAGAAAGAATGGAAATATAAAACAGAGACAGCTCCAGACAACTTTTAACTAGAGTTAACCATGTTTCCTGTTCTAAGAGAGAATTGACATGATTAGATGACGTAACGAATAACTTGCATTCAGACAGTTACACCAGACAAACATCCTTACGAGAATGAGATGTTAACAAATGACATTTTTTCAAAAACTGATATTGCATGTCAGTGTGAAATGGAAGAATCCATGAAGCTGCAAATCAGGCTCAAGAAACAAGGTGCAACTCTCCCAAACTTCATGCTGACTGTAGATTTCCATGTGATTCATAAATGTAAGAAGAGAACGAGTAAATCTTAACAGACAGAAAAACTGTCAGCTTCTCCTGCAGTCCCTGAGGATGCAAAATTCCTTCCCTAGTTCTATTCGTTAAGTGAACGATTTCCAATACTCAATAATGTCAAAACACCGCAATGAACTTTGGTAACAACTGCAACTTGCAGTGACGCGTCAACCTATGGAGGACGATATCGTCTATGGTATTGTTCACTCCCTCCCACCATCTACTGAGTCGTCGTACTCAAATGTACTACATAAAATTTCCAATGTAAACTAAAACTAAGTGATTCATATTTTATAAAATTCACGGCAGCATCTTTCTGCGAAACCAATCCCGACACTGTTTCAAGCAACGAAGCAATGCAACTTCTTCAAATTAAACAGAAACCGCCAACCGCAACAAAAAACATCAACTCTGGATTCAACTACCCAGACGAGAGAATCACTTAGGACAGACAAATAATTAGTCACGTAGGCAATTTATAAAAGCAAGTACCGGTGACCCATCTTGGGGAGCTTGGGGAATATACTTGCAACTACCAGAACCATCAAAACACCAACCATGATATACACATTGTAGCCTTCCATCCTTATCGATTCTTCCTTCAGAAAGGGGAGCCAATCTGTGTGGGCAGCAATCGTCGAAAACCTTCCACCTTCGTTCCTTTCTGTCCCACCAAACAACGACGTCCAGACCCATCACTCTTTTCGAATGCGGCGCCCTCTTATCAAGATCGCAAACGGGAGCTAAAGGGTACCAGTGGCTGAACCAATCGAACTTCTCGTCCTCGGTTTGCAATTCGGCGGCGTTCTCCTCGGACGATATGATAGAAGAAGTGACACGGGAAACAGGAGAATTTGTTCGTCGTCGGACGGCAAGGACAGGGATGGGTGTTTGATTCCATGAACCGAAATTGAAGGAGAGCGACGGAGAAAGGCGTGATGAGAAGGACGAGTGAGGCTTAGAAATGAGGGTGGGAGCAGGAAGAGTTGCCATCGTTTGGGAGAAGGAGGCGGACTTGTCTCAGACGGAGATGTCCTGTTCCTGGTCGTGCATTTGCAACGTTTGTGTAAGGAAGAATTGTGGGCAGGATCATGTCATGCGAGAAATGGCAGTGAGAGGTCGAAACTCGAAACTATCCTATTGATGGGACCCATCCTCCTTTGATGGCGTTGGCGATTTTTGTAACGCTAATTTACCTGTTCGTTAAGAACAGATTAGTTCGGTACTTTTCGAGTGTTAGTACACATGGTCAGTAAGCTTTAGTTTACTTTGGTAATGTTCACAATTTGGCGTCAAACTTTTCGAGTGGATCTGGATTCTGGATTCTACATAACTGGATTCACATGGTTATTGAGTAAAGTCCCAAACCAAAACGAGTCCTCCTCTCTAGACATCACGGCTTCGGACCAGAACAAACCCAAACAAAACCAACAGTGCACAGAAATGGCTGAATTGTCCCAATTGGGCCTGAACCACAATTTTCTACCTTTACGAGACCAGACCACAATCGGTCCAGTAAGTAGTGGTTCTGAACCACCACAAAATAGGTTTTTCTGATACCATATGGAGACGATGCAAAACCGGCAGTCCAGTAGCCCCTTGGCCCCTAGGTTAAGTCTTCCCCGCTCACCCACATAAGGTACCCTCCACATTTTAAATTTAATGTGACTGGGTATCAGCCAGTCAAAGGCTGACAATAATGGTTGACAGTGTTGTCAACCATGGATAGGACCAGATCAGTTTTTCTCTACTATATTTTATATTAAAAATAACAAATACAAAAGATAATTCTATAGAATATTAAATGTCACGTAGAAATATGGTGTGTAAATAAGATTTATATTTTTCAGCCGAAATGAATAAATGATCCGTCTATCAAGATCCTTTATCAACCCTTTTGAATGTTGTAGAGCTTGCTCAAATTTTGAACCTTGAGAGTGGAATAGACTTCTATAAATCCATCTTTTCGAGCCTTCACGTTTCACCCAACCCATTTCAAGCGAATAAGCTCATGACTCGCCAATTTGACATATTTTCTCTCTCTCTAATCAACTCTTTGAAATTTTGTGCCTTCTTTTTTAATCTTTCTTCATAATAGTCATGCAACACTTATTTGTCATTTTATCAATCTTTTTTTTCATTATGAGTCTACGACTATTAGTTTTTTTTATCAATTCAAGAACATAAGCTCATGACTCGCCAATTTGACATCTTCTCTCTCTCATTAACTCTTTGACATTTTGTGTCTTCTTTTTTAATCTTTTTTCATAATATTTATGCAACACATATTTGTCATTTTATCAATCTTTTTTCATTCTAAGCCAATGACTATGAGTTTTTTATCAATTCAATATTTTTACTAAATCAATGACTAATTTTGGTAATAGAGTTGGTTCTAAGAACAAAAGAAAAGTCATTATCAATAGAAGCCGAAGTTACCACATTCCTAAAAAACCTTTTTTGATACCATTGAACTAAGAAAGCATGAAAACATGAATGATAGTACTAACACTCCATTTATATAGGAGATTGTTTTGCTACTAAAAGTTCAAGATCCATTTTACAAAACTATATAATGAGCAATGTGTTGTTAACTAGGTGAAGTACAATTATTTCATAAAGATCTATAAATTTAAACTTGGAGATATCTATGATATATTATGAAACCATGTGATACAAAATATTTAGCAAAAGCGGTTTTAGATTTTCAATGAACTCAATTTTCTCTATGAAAAAGTTTTTGCACTAGTAGATATGCTTTTATAGGGCTTTTCTGGTTCCTATTAGTAAAACATCTTCTATTTACTTTGGGTCAAAACTTTGTTTTATCTACTACCTTAAAAAAGTACAAAATCCATTAACAACACTTATTTCTAGTCAATCAGTTACTAAATATATATACATAAATTATATAAAGAGAGAAAAAAGGAGTTAGTTGTATTTTAAACTTCATTTAGCTGTAATGTTTCACTTTGTACTGACATTTAGAGTATAATTGGCAATTACATGCATACATGAGTGTTATTTGTAATTCGATAGATAATACTTGGTCAATTTAATAACATATTTTTGTACTTCATTACTTTGATAAGCAATATACTTCATAAAATCTTTATTGTTTATGAAGATCACTTTTTGAAGAATATTGATTATCTTACAAGGTACTTTTCATTTTACTTGATAATGCTACTACAAATACATGGGTTATTTTCTACTTGAAAAATATATCAACCTATTTTAAGTAGTAAGTTTTCTCATTTTTGTTATTCTTGTCATGTATTTGACTTATATGTGTAAGATGAAATTTTGTATCCTTAAGTATAACCTATTAGAGACACAATTAACTTTTTTAGGGTCATTCTAATGTTAAGAGTGAATGGATTGATTTTCATAAGAGAAAAGATGGAAGACCATGCAAATTTCTAGAGGATGTTGGATGTTGTTGGTTATTTTTTTAAAATCCTACACATATATTGTTTATTTTTTACTATATAATCTATTATTTATGGTTTATCAAGTTATAGAAGCAGCTTATGCATTAGCATATTTTTGAAACACTCTTTACTTGACTCTAATAGGACTTGACAAATAAGTAGCTTATTATTATATAGATCTTCCTCCAATTAGTTTAATTTTACAACACTAGACCTTAGATCAAAATTATGCAACTTAAAAAAGATATTGGTTACTCATTATATTGCTTTTTCTTTAGGCGGACTTAAAGATGTTAGTAATGTACCTGATCAACATCAATTAATTGTGTAGATTACAGTTCTTTAAATAGTCTCATAAGTAGCATTATAGGTCACGGTGCTCACTTTGTATAGATCAAAAGTAAACTATAAAAGTGGATAATATTGTAGGAATTATAGTCTTATAAGTGCTTGGAATCAACTTGACGATCTGAGCTAGAGTTGAATCAAATCTGAAACTAAGCCGGGTTGTGGTCCCTCCTTCCATAAAATCAGAATTGAATCATAACAATTCAGTTGTTGATTTAGGTCCAATTTTCTAATATATTGAACTTTTTAGTCTTCCCTTGGAACCATCAATTACAAACCATAACTTTACCCAAGTAGAATCCAGTTTGATTATGGTTTATGATTCTATGGGAACTAGAACCAGTGGCTTTGAGCCACCAACCTCATTGTACCCAAAACTGGCCTGAAACAAGACGAGCTTCTTATTGTTTAGTTCATCATCTTGACTTAGAAATTGTGACATACCATGTCAAAGACCTCCTAAACTAATTGAACTGCTCTTGGTCAACCTCGGTCACCTTGATGAGCATGTTCATGTTCTTTCGTATTTAGAACTGACTACTAGGTGTCTATACGAGCTATAGCCTAATTTACCTATGTTCAGTTTGGTTTGCAAAAAAGACACACAGATTTCTCTTGAATGACATAATTTCAAATCCTATCATTCTATCCAGGACGATCAACAGTTGAAATTGATTGAAAGAAAGCAAAAAACACTTTTTATTATAATAATACAAAAGAAAGTTTAAAAGTTTTTGCTTTTTTTGTCAATCTCAACCATTGATCAACCTTAATTTGATGGATCTCTCTCTCTCTCTCTCTCTCTCTCTCTCTCTCTCTCTCTCTATATATATATATATATATATATATATATATATATATATATATATGGAGAGAGAGAGAGAGTTTTCAACTTACAGGTATGACCCAATACACCATGTAGTGAACTTTGAAGAGAATTGGACATAAACTTTTGATGCTGATTCAAATCATGGTTGAACTGTTGAAGCCTTATTATCATTCACTTTGTGAACAACCTTTTATCATTTTTTTTCCCTAGCCACTCGTGGATTAAATTTGAGTGTAGTCTAATTTAAATTTCATGTTTACCTTCCTTGAATTTACCCATGTACAAGGATTAGAGGGTGTATTCATGCAAAAAGCACTCCAAGCATGATTTGCCTACTCAAAATTCTTCGGTATAGGATGTAACTCACTTTGCAAAGCTTCTTTTCACCTTGTAGACTAATTTGCCTTCTCGAAGTTCTTCAGTATAGGATGTAGCTCACCATTTATAACAAAATTTTGATAATTTCCTAAAGCACTATTGTAGGAGATACATTGAGAAATGATAAAGAGTACATATTCTCTTACCTTTTTTGATAGCAATAGAGAGTTCCAATTCAAAATTCGTATAAGGAAAATTTTGTTGTAGTACCTCAAAAGAGGATTGACATGAACTTAAAAAAGAATCATTGGTCATGTGAGCTTGAGTATTTGGCATTACCACCTTCCTCTCCCCATGGGTATGCACTTTTGTATCCTTAGAGATTTTTGTCTGTCTATATTATCATTTGATTCTAATTAACAATTGATTGTGTTTATAGGCAAAATAAGAGTAGGTTTGACTAAAGAACTAGAAAACTCCTCCTTGAGGAAAAATAAGGGGGTGACTCCAAGAAGGTGACATCTAAGGATACATAAGTTTTTTGGTTACGCAATCATAACAATTGTACCCTTTTTGAGATACTGAATATCTAATAAAAACATTTTAGTTGCCCTAGGATTCAATTTATCACAGGCATGTGAATGAATATGAACATAATAAACACACCCAAAGATACAAGATGAAATATAAAATACTTTGTTTTTGTGATTAACAACTTTTCAGGGAGACTCACTATTAAGAACAAAATCCCTGTTTGTTGGATAGATTGAAGTTACCCCAATATGATTTAGGAGCATTGCTCCCAATAACTAGAGTTTTTGCAACTTTAAGAATATGCCTATTCTTTCTTTCGGTCACACCATTTTGTTATAGGGTATTATGATAACATTTTGATGCATGATGCCATGTTTGTGTAAGTAGTCTTATAACATAGACTAGACATATTCTTTACCATTATCAAAATAAATAATATTTAAATAGAAACTTCATCTTTAGATTTCATTAAATAGACAAAAGTAAACTAAATATAATCATTAATAAATGAGACAAAATATCTATGACCACTGAGAGAAGTAATTGGACAAAAACCTCAAACATTAGAATGAATTAACTAAAAAGGTTTTGACACTCTAGAGTCACTAGACGAAAAACTAGAACGATGATGTTTTGCTTTTTGCAAACATCATATGGAGGAATACATTATTTGGTTCATAATTTTTTTTTGGGACAATATATCTAATATATCTAATTTTTGACAAGGGTAAATGACCAAGATGATCCTGCCATAGTTTGATCTTGGCTTCTGTTATAGTCATGGCTAACAAATTGCAAGTTGAGAGTATAGTCTGAGGTTCTCTAAGGGTGTAAAGTCCTTTCCTCAAGCTATTATAATCAAATATTTCACCATCTTTAAATCCTAAAATACACAACTAAATAAAGAGAAGGTTACTCAACAATTTAGATGTTTGGTCAAGGAGGTTATAGTCAACAAGTTTGCAACAAAGCTAGAGGATATGAGGAATTGAAGGTAAATTGAATAACGATATTGAAATACTTTTCTTTCCATTATAGAAGTATGAGAGCTATCAATGAGTTTAATTGCTCTCTGTTATTGAGGGATTGGTAATTAGATAGGCATTTTTAGTCTCCAATCATTTGATTAGTAGCATCAGAATCAACAATCTATATTCTAGCTAAAGAGGGAGTATGATTACCAGTCACTATAGATGAGGAATGTACCATAATGGCATGGGACTCTGAAGTAGATAGCAACTCTCCAAGCTACAACTGTAAGCCCTCTATCCACTTCATTAATTTTGTTATAGTACCCATATGTGAATTATCTAATAGAGTTTCTAGTATATTTGCTTGGTATGCCTTGTTATTAATGAAGTTGGGCTTATCAATCAAATTCCAACATTACTCTTTTGTGTGTTGAGTTTTACCGTAGTGAGGGCACTTCAATTTATCTTTTTCATCAAAGGAGAAAGCTCCATGCCTTCTCCCTCAAGTGCCATATCCTCATCTATATCGGTTGGATCAATTTTGATTCTTTCCCATGAATGTGATCTTGTGTGAAGTTATTATTTCTTCCTTCTAAAGTTCTCTTCTACCCTCCTCTCAAAGTAATAACAAATAAATTGTACCTAAGAAGGATAGTTCTTCACTCTCAAGGATGTTAACCTTAACTACTTCATAATTAAAAGAAACTTCTAATAAAAGGTCAAACACCTTATATTTTCAGCCTCTTTATTTCATTTTTTGGAACAAGTCGAACATTTAATACGAGTGTAAAACTGTAATTCATTCCATAAAACACATAGATCTACATAGTAGTTACTAATTGTTTGATTTTCTTGTCTGTACTTTCTACTCTTCTTCAAAATCTCATATTCCTTAGCAACATTATTTCTTCTTCAATAAGACTCTTAAGCAACATTCCAAATCTCGGTTGTTAATCCTAAATACATAAAGGTTTGTCCTATTGAAGGTATAATGGATTGTAGTAGCCACGAAGATACAAGAGCATCATTTGTTCGCCAATTGAAATAAGCATAACTATTCTCATTTGGGAGTTGTTGTGCACCAGTCAAATAATCCCATATTCCTCTAGTCAAAATTATCAATTCTATTGACCTGGATCACTCTAAGTAATCTCTACCATCCAATTTGACATTTGTAATATGAAAGGTCTCTAGTTTTTCTCCTGATTGGTTTTCAAGTGATTGATATAAGCTCTCAACTTGTTTGCCTTTATTTGTCATACTCCTCTTGTATAGGATTTTGTTTCAGGTCCTTATTAAGATCACCATATATTCTTCTATTGTGACAACTTCATAACTTTGGATCATTTCTATACAAACCTAATCAACTACCCAAACTTTCTATAGGTAACACATAGCTTTGCGGAGTCAAAAGACTAACCTGAAATCTCATGGCTACCTAGATTTTGCAGAAACTACAACCAATCAATATGTTTCACTCAACGGTATCTGATGGTCTCTTGGATGAGTTTGCTACTACCAACAAAGGTCCACAACCAATTTTAGAGAATAAATAAAAGATCTATTTGTTCTTTAGCAGGAAATTATAGGCCCATACATAGTACTTAAAAACAAGTTGAATGAAAGAGTCTCACTATGGCTCCCCCTTTCTTCTTTTTTATTAATCCTTCACTTAGGGTTACAACACATCACTTATAAAGTCTTTTATAAGTTGAGAGATTAAAATATCCTCATTATAATACATCTAATACATTATTAAGGCTTCACTTAAATGGATTCAATCCTATAATAGATTCTGATCTTGGATCATCTTCTCAATAATTTGACCCTAGAAAGTTTATATACACCACTAGATAATTATAGTAGTAACAAAATCACTAATACAACATGTAACAATGCTAACAATAATCTAAATAGTAATTTTAGTAGCAATAATAGTAAGACTACCATACATAATCAATAATAGTAACCATCCCTTAACTTTATATCTCACATAGCCCTATTTTTGTTTTGAGTGTAAACTTTTGTTTTCAAACAACTCCTAAAACATATTACTTTCGTTGACAAGGTATCCTTTTCTCTTACACTTTCAAATTTATTCAAAGTGGGTTTGCTTCGCATAGCTTTGGTAATTATGGATCTCATTTCAAGTTAGACTAGGTGAAATAGAAATGACACTGTATTATACTATTTGATAATACTAGATCTCTGGTTACCTTTTGAAAAATATCTAACATGTGAAAAGTTTGAAATTGGTCATATGTTATGTTTATTTGATTTCAAACATGATTGATAGAACTTATTTATCCAAATTGAAATCTGAGCCTCATGAGATGATATATATTAGATAAAAGCAAAGTCAAAATGGTATACTGGAACCAATATCTCATAGGATACTAATATGAATATATCATGCTATTCATATGATATGGTATGATAAATGTTATAAAAAAGAAAAAATCAAATGTCATGAAGAATTACAAGAGGGACGTACACACAATAGAAAAACATTATATATTCATCAATATAGCTTCAGAATCCAAATTACATCAGATTAAAGAAAATATACATATCTCTATCATTTTTCAACTCATCATCATCATTTTTTGCTTCATTATCATCGTTTATCCATTCACACTCCTCTTTTTTATTCCTTCACAGTCTCCAAAGATTTAAGAAATTTGTCTTCTATTGTCACTGAATTTTTACCAATATATTTAAAGGAAAGAAGTTAAGGAGACCCTTAAGCTTATTAATATTGATAAATTTATAGGACCAAACAATATTCTTATTTGAAAATTCAGAGAGACAAGTATCACTTGACTTATAAGATTATTTAATAAAATATAAAGAAACTAAAAGATGCTCAAAGAATGGAGAAAGAGTACAGTTATACCAATACACAAGAATAATAGAGATTCATAATTATATGAATTATGAGGCTATCAAGTTGATGAGTCATATTATGAAATTATGATAAAGAATCTTTGAAACAAAAGTTTAGACAAGTATCAAGTACTACAGAAAACCAATTTGGATTCATGCCAAAGAGATCTATTATTGAGGGATTCATCTATTAAGACATTTTATAGAGCACTTTAGAGCAAAAAGAAAAAAACCTTCACATGATATTTATTTATTTAGAAAAAGTTTACAATAGGACTCTAAGGGATATTTTTTGGAGAACCTTAGGAATAAGATGTATTCTATTGATATACATCAATCTTATAAGAGATACATATAATAATGCACAAATATGTGTGAAGACTTGTAAAAAATGAGATTTCTTTAATGCTAACATTGGATTACATCAAATATCAACTTTAAGTCTATATTTATTTACCTTAGTTATTATGAGAAACATATTCAAGATAAAGTATTATGGTATATGTTATTGGAGGATGACTTTGTGTTGGTAGATTAATGTAAGGAAAAAATTAATAGAAAATTAGAATTATAAGAAAAATATTAGAAAGTAAAGACTTCTTACTTTGTAGAACAAAGATAAAATATATGGAATATAGGTTTGATCATTTACTTACTTCAGATGATAGATAAATTAAAATTGACATGCATTGTATCATATGAAATTTTTTGAATACCTAGGGTTAATTTTTCAAAGCGATAAGAAAATTGATGGAGATGTTGTGTACAAAATTAATGCATGTTGGTTAAAGTGAAGAGCCACACTAAGTTTTCTATGTGACAAAAAGATACCATTAAAGTTGAAAAGTAAATATAGAGCAGTGATTTGGCCCGCTATATTATATGGTTCAAAGTGTTGTACAGTTAATCATCAACATGTACAAAATATATTCATGACAAAACTAAGTTGGATGTATGGTCATACAAGGAAAGATTGTATATATAATGAAGTTATTAGAAACAAATTGGGAGTGACACCAATAGATGATAAAATGAGAGAAAGCCATTTAAGATTATTTGGACATGTGGAAAGGCAACTAAAGAAAGCTTAGGTAAGAAGGTGCAAGAAACTAGAAGGAAAAATATTAAAAGAGGAAGAGTAAGACAACAAAAGTGTTGAAAAAAATAATAAAGAATGATTTGAGCTTACGTTAAGTTAACTGTTAGCATGACATATAGTCGAGCTCTATGAAAACTAAGAATCCATGCAACCAACCACATCTAGCATGGGAAAAGTCTTAGTTGTTGTTATCGAAACCCTTGAATATGGTATTATATGCTTTATCATCCCCACAAGATGGTTTATGCTTTAAAGTTGTTCACTAAAAACAACACTGCAAAAATTTCATATCTTATTCCTGTCAATCATCTTGTACTAATTCCAACCCGGATCTCTAGTGAAGGCCTTTAGATGTTTGAACTTAAAAATGAGCTTGGATCTAAAAGGTCCATATTTTTTTAGGGCTTCTCACAATAAAGCACAATGAGCGGCTTTGATGGGAAAGATTCGAATATGCCCTCTTCTGTACTTGTGGTGTTTTGAATTTACCTTGTTACCATTTTACAATAACAGAAAGTAAAAGGTCCAATTGAGTTGTACGATCTCTAGCAGTACAAAATAAGAGAATGCCTTGTCATACGATACAGTGTGATATGCGAAGGGAAATTGTCTTTTGTCCACTTATTTACTATTATATACTGTCATGAACTTATGTAGGTCAATACATTAAAATAGTTCTTCCATTCTGCTGAGTCACAAGTTCATAATGGTTCTACTACTACAGAGTTCCTTTCTTCTGCAAGTTTTGGTGTTCTAAGAATTAGGAACGCCAAGTTGATGAAGCATCTTTTGTTATCAGATTCAGATGCACATATTGTCGTGACAATTCAAATGCAACGTTCAAGGTTCTCAACAACTTTGAACCAGATCTATGCTTTAGTGATCTTCAGATAGTCAGTCTAATATATCTCATGTTACCTTTCTTACTTTAGTGTTTGTTCCATTTATTAGACATAGGATCATGTAAACGGATGAGAATTGAGTGTCATCCCTTTTTGCCATTGTCTGCTCATCATAAGATGCATGTGAAAATATGGTGACTTGTAGTTACGGAGTTCCTAGAAGCATCTTTTTCATGTAGTGTAGTTACAAATTCTTCTGCCATGTTGCTGATCCCGTCTAATATGGGAAAAGGCTTAGTTGTTGTTGTAATTACAAATTCTTCTTCTAAATTTTTTATGTTTGGCTATTTCTTTAGGCAACCTATCCCGATAAAGAGGTCCAATGACAGACATTGGAGGAAGAATCAATGTAAGGACAGGTTTGAAGGGCATGAACAAATGATCATTGACTAGTTAATAAGCACTTGCATGTAGATTACAACGTATCTTTTATTGGACAATATACAGTTGATATCTAAAATCTTCTTATAAACTTTTGATTTTGAATCGTCATCCATCTAGTTTGCCACTGGCGTTCATCTTAGATGTATGACTCTTGGCCAACTGTTAGACAACGAGTATCAGAAGTTCTCGGTGATTTCCGAAATTAGCTGAACGCCATCAATCTTCTTCGACAAACTGTGTAAAGAGAGCAATCTAGTCATTCAAAATTCTTGCCTGACTAGTGGTCCGTCACATATATTAGACTCTGAAATAACCATCTGTTTTCCCGTTGCAAGTCTTCCCTCCTGTCTGTTTGTATTGGTCTAACTTGCATTGAGCACCTTGAAGAACGAATGGGTTAACCAATTCGTACTGAAGTCGTACACGATGTCTTGATGAAAATGAAAGTGTGGATATAGGAGAAAAGCTCAGTTTTCATTGATATGCTTGGATGATGGAATTTCAAGATTTATTTGACACTCTTGAAAGACTTGGCGTTTTGTTGTATCTTGCATATATTTTGTGGAACCATCAAGAGAATGTTCTCTTATCCACCGTAGAAGCCTATTGATTGTCAAATACTATTTCAGAGTAGCTTTTAAAGGGTAATAGCGTTCAAACCCATGAGATTGTGTTATGTGACATTCATAAAAGCTTGATATCAAGCTTTTGTCCAAGATGTGGGAGCATTTGATTCAAACTATTTCAAGATGAATTTAATGATATTAAATTAGATTGACTATATAGGAAACTTGGGTAGTATCCACTCATTATTTTTTGGTGTCATGAGTATAATTTAAAAAGTTTTAAGAATTTTTAAAAAGTAAGACAATATTATTCCACTTATACAACAACTAAGCCTTTTCTCATACTAGATGGGGTCGGCTACATGGATTCTTTGTTTCCACATAACCCTAGCATGTGCCATGCTAGTAATTAACTCAATATAAACTAGATCATTCTTTATGATTTCTTTCCAACACTTTTGTGGTTGTCCTCTTCCTCTTTTAATATTTTCATAATCTAATTTTTCATATCTTCTTATGTGAGCATCCCCTAGTTATCTTTCTACATGTTCAAACCATCTTAAATAATTTCTCCTCATTTTATCTTCTATTGGTGCTACTACTAATTGATTTCTAATAACCTCATTATGTATACGGTCTTTCTTTGTGTGACCATTCATCCATCTCATCTTCATTTCTACTGCGAACATCTTTTGCACATGTTGATGATTAACTGCCCAACACTCAAAACTATAAAACATAGCAGGTCTAATTGTTGTTTTATAATATTTACCTTTTAACTTTAATAGTATCTTCTTACCACATAGAATACCTGATGCCCCTCTCTATTTTAACCAACCGTCATTAATTCTATGTGTAACATCTCCTTCAATTTTCTATCACCTTAAAAAAATGATCCTAGGTATTTAAAATTTCCTTGTGGGCATAGTTCTAATTTCCTATTAACTTTTTTCTTAGACTAATCCACTAACACAATATCATCTATAAATAACATGCACCAAGGTACTTCATGTTGAATATGTTTTGTTAACTCATCAATGGCCAATATAAATAAATATGGACTTAAAGTGGATACCTGATGTAACCCAATATTAATTTCAAAGGAGTTTGTCATTCCCTTATGAGTCCTCATACAAGTTTTTATACTATCATACATGTCTTTTATAAGATTTATGTATGTCAATGGGATACCGTTATTTTTCAAGGTTCTACAAAGAACATCTCTTGACACCCTATCATAAGATTTTTTTACATAAATAAATATCATGTGAACGTTTTTCTTTCTTTCTCTAAAATATTTCATAAAACATTTTAATAGGTTAATCACTTCAATAGTAGATCTACCGGGCATGAATCTGAATTGGTTCTCTGTTATACTCGATATTTATCTTAACTTATGTTCGATAATTCTTTCTCATAATTTCATAGTATGGCTCATTAATTTGATACCTCGACAATTCGAACAATTCTAAATATCTTCTTTATTCTTATATATGAGTATAAGTGTACTCACTCTCTATTCCTCGAACATCTTTTTGGTTCTTAATATTTCATTAAATAGTCTTGTGAGCCAAGTGACCCAATCTCTCCTAGAATTTTCAATACTTGTATAAAAATATTGTTTGGTCCTACAAATTTACCAACCTTCATATATTTAAGAGTCTCTTTGATTTCATTCTTTTGAATACACTGATAGAAATTACGGTTTATATACTTTTCTGATTTGGCTAACTCTCCTAAGCTAACACTAATATATGTATTTTCATTAAAAAGCTTATAGAAATAATTTTTCATCTATTTTTTATATCATCATTCACTACTAAAATCTTCTCATCTACATCTTCGATGTATTTAACAAAAGTAAAATCCTTAGTTTTCTTATCTCTAGCCTTAGCTATCCTAAAACCATCTATTTCACCTTTTTTGAGTTAAACTTTTTATATAAATCCTCTTAAATTTTGGTTTTTGCTTTACTAATGACCTTTTTCACTTCTTTATTTGCTTTCTTATAAGCTTCCACAGTTTGACTAGTTTTCTTAGCATAATGCAATTTGTAACATGTCTTCTTTGCCTTGATTTTATCTTTCACCACTTCACTCCACCACCAAGCTTCATTTTGTATCGGTACGCCTCCTTTAGATATGCATAACACATCTTTTAACAATTCTCTAATGTGTACATCTATATTGTTCCACTTAGAATTACCTTGCAATCTTTAAACATGATCTATCTTTTTTTCTGCAAAAATTAATCAATTTATGTTTGTGATAAGCCACTCTTATAAATAATTAAATGTTCATCTCATTTTTTGAAAATTATAAGTGCTCTAAAGAAATCAAAAGCCATAGCAAAATTTAAAATCTCCCTACACTCATTTATATCCCCAAAACCATACTTTCCATAAATACCTTGATATCCTCGTGCATCTTTACCGACATGTCCATTTAAGTCTCCTCCTAAAACAATCATCTCCTTTTGTGGAATTATTTTAATTACCTTATCTAACACCTTTAAAAAAGCCTTCTTTAGACTATCTTTTAATCCTACTTAGGGTATATAAGCACAAACTATATTCAAAGCTTTTACTCCTAACACTAATTTCACCATCATAATTTGAGCATCATATCGCCGTATGTCTGCTAAACAATCCTTTAAATCTTTATTTATAATAATACCAACTCCATTATGAGCCTTTTCCTTTCTTGAGTACCATAATTTAAAACATATATTCTCAATCTCCTTTCCTTTTTCTCCAACCTACTTTATCTCTCTTAAACATAAAATATGAATTTTTCTCCGAATTATAGTATCTACCACCTCCATTAATTAACTAGTTAATGTTTTGATATTCAAGTACAAATACGAATCTTATTATCTAGTACTAGCTTTATTACACCTCCACGTCCGTCCATTCTGAAAATGTGGAGACTCTTGCTTTAACTTGTTCACTACATTCAGACGATAATGTAGCAGGATTAACTTATTTACCTACACCTTTCCATGATGTAGGAAGCCTCTTTGCAATTGATTCACTACATCTGGGTGAAGATATAGAGGCACTTACTTATTTTTTACTACATTTGGACTCTCCAATATGTTGGTAAGAGAGATCGTTCTAACGCAATGCTCATAATTTATATAATACATGGTAGATAAGTTTGACAAACTTTTATGTTGGTTGTCGGAAACCTAACGCAACACTCCTTTATCTATGCTTGAGACCGGCCATGCAAGGGTGATCTCTTACATTGGTGGAGTTTATTATTACACGTATAATCCACATTATTACACTTATGGTCTTGAAAAATACTGATCAGACATGAGTAAGCAGTGTCAGAGGTGGCAAATCCAATCACTTTATATATATATATATATCACTATATATATATATATATATATATATATATATATATATATATATATATCACTATATATATATAGAGAGAGATTGATTACTTTTTGAGCAATGAAAGATCTACAAATTATATCTAATTAATGGCCTAATTGAGGCAAGGCAGGTTATGAGTGTAACTACATAGAAATAGATGAGGGAAACGTGTGAGAAAAAAAAATCTATATATACATATATAAAGAGAGAGATTGATTACTTTTTGAGCAATGAAAGATCTGCAAACTATATCTAATTAATGGCCTAATGGAGCCAAGACAGTTTATGAGTGTAACTACATAGAAATAGATGAGAGGGAAATGTGTGAGAAAAAGAAATCCATGGATATCCATGATCTTATTTTTATAATTGGCTCGAATTGCTGTCAGGATTCCATCACGACTGGTGGTTTTGGAGGGCTAAGAACCAGTTTGATAGCAAAAAGCTACTACCATTCAAAACTGAGCCATATTTGTCTTCGTACAAAATAAATATTTGAAATCATCTAGTTGTTTCTTAATGGATGCCTAATGTTTAGTGGATACTCTCTCTCTCATGAATGGTAAATTACGCCCAGAAAACAATCAAACCAAACCAAAGTTTTATACTAAGAGAGGTGAACTACAGGGAATCTCATTCGCCTAGCTATGACAATTTCTACCCACTCTGTGGATGCCCACCCCGTCCATGTGGGGTGAATTGTCACACCCACTCGGGTCACGACCACGACCCGGCTCTAACCGGTGCCACGTGGCCGCTTCTCGCATGGGCGTGATGGTGAGCAGTAACCAAATACAATACTAATTTAATTCAAACTCAATGAAATATCTAACTGAAATAAATATTCATATCGAAGTTTTAAACAACACGTTCAAAATGATGTAGGGAGCACCTAACAATAGCCCCGAATAACAAGATGTTATAAATCATTTAATATTTATCATACAATCTAAAATAAAAATGTAGCTCTATCCAACTCCTACTCTTCTCCGTGTGTCTTCGAAGTGCTAGCTTAAGGATGAGCTGTAAAACAATGGGGTGAGGTCCTATACACAACTCAGTAGGGATGTTAAACATCTTTAAACAGAAATTATTCTAAAAGTATGCATAATTTCACAATCATTTCATAACAAGCATAGTTACCTTTAAATCATGATCTCAAATTCATACGCACACACGCACACATTATTAGTTACGATAATTACAGCCCATACTATGTCTTCCCTAAAAGCCACAGGAGTCGTCCGGCCCTCCCTAACATGACCTCGGTAACCTTATCCACAACGATAACTACGTCGACTCTCATGGCAGAGTGCTCACACCCTGTATTTGCCCTAAGCCGGATCGCCCGAGGGACCTATAAGTCTCTAGAGACCCTACACAACCTACACAAGTATGACTCATTTATTCACACATCATCACATTTCTAAAACTAATTACAGTTCATCACATTCACAAATCATATCCAGATCCACGAATATCTAAAACCAAATTCATACAACATTTAAATACCATGTTCATACAACACATGCATATCAAAACATGCTCTTTATCAATCAATGTCATAAACATGTTTTATTTGAAAAACATATCAAATAACCCATAATTACGAATAACATTTCATAAACATCAATAAAATATTTATCAATCATGTACATTTAAATCTATCTAAAACAAGTAAAATCACTTCTAGCATGGTTCTATAAAAGAATGCATAACCCCATACCTAAAGGAGCGTTAGGATCCAGTCCCCAAGCTGCTGGGCCACTCTTATCACCACCAAATCCTCCAATTTTAATCTCTAAACAATTACAAATAATTAAAATATTAAGATATATTTAACTACGAGTCTAACGCAAAAAAATGTATCTAAATCAGATCCTAAATGACCCTAGAATCACCCAAGATCCAATCTAGATCTGTTTAAGCTATCCGAAATCCAAACTGATACCGAGATCCATATCATATCCAAATTGAGTGACATAGTAGGTAGCCTGTGCAACTGTGTCAACATAGAACCTATAACTACTGACACGGGTCTTGTTTCTAACCCAAAAACCCATTTCAAGACACGACCCAAACTTTACCCGTTTTCGACACAAAACCAGACACAGAACCTTTTTGATATAGAACTGGTTCTTAACATGCGATACGAGGACACGACATGAATCAGTATTGGTTCATAATATTTTAGACATGACACATTGTGTTAGACACGATATGACATGAACACGAGGGACACACCCAAAAGGGCCGGTTCCCATAGTTTTTCGGCATCGATTTCGTCGGCTTCCAGCAACGATTAAGGTTGGCAAAGGTATCCCCCTCTTCCTCTACCTCTCCTCTTTCTATCACGGCCAAGAACAACCACCAACAGTGTTATTTCGCCGAAAAATGGAAGTGAAAAGAAAAAGTTTTAAAAAATGAAAAATCCGACGAATCATAACCGTTTCCCTGCCAAATCGACACCCTCAACTTACCCAACCTGCCAAAACACTTAGTTCTACCTCAAACCTTCGATCCAAGCCCAAAACGATGATTTTCAACAAGTTTTTCATTAAGAATCGGAAAAAAAATGAAAATCTGAAAAATAGGTGAACTCACCGGATTCCGACCGATTCTTCCACATTTTCCGGCTTGTCCGATGCTGCCCCAACATTCACTATGAAGGCCACTTTTAAAGGTCATTCCTATCTAAAACGGCTGTATAGGTGTTACTGCACAACCTTATAATCGTTACTGCAATGGTTGTGTAGGTCTGTGTAGTAACGCTTGGGCGTTACATGAATTCTAAGGAAAAAAAACTCGCCCGACTGTGGCATGGGGCAAGAGAGAAAGACTAGTTGGCGGAGTGGGGTGGAGTCGGGTTTAAGGTAAACCCTTCCTGCCCTCGGTATATATATAGTATTTTATATATTTATACATATGTATTTAGATATATATTTATATAATATAGCTATATAGATACATAACAATGTTTAGCTTAATAATATAAAATATCGTTAAAATTTGTATTTTATATAAAATATAAAATTATTTAAAAAATTTATTTGTATACGTTGAAGTGCGATAAGACATGGCGGGGCTGGATTGCAATAAAGAGGTGAAGGGTGATTGCGGGTTTGTTCCTCCAGACCAGCAGGACAGGGGCGGGCTAGGCACATACAGGAATTTTAGGGCGGGTGGAGTGAAAACCCGTTGCCATCCGTAGTCATAGCGTCTTGAACTCCAAAAGCAAATTCTTGTCTTTGAGTTAAATAAGATCATAACGAAATAGCAGTTGCCTAGATGACATATACAACATGACAAACACTGATGTCAAATTTGGATCCGCGCATGAGCGAAAAAAGATGTGGGTAGGAAAGACTTATGAAAAATGTCTTCAAGAAGACTGGCCAACGTTACCACACTCGATAATGACAAATAGCAAGTGGAGGATGAATTAATGCATTAACAGACAATAGACTACTAAGAGAAAGGAAGTTCGTGAAGAGGGATCCCAAACTTCAGAATGAAAAATCAATAATGTTCAAGTTTTCTTTCTTTTTTAGTTGTATCTTGCTTTCATCTTGATCGTAGCTATAAAAATATTATTTTCCTTCCAAATGTATTTCTATACTGTTTGTTCATCACATTCAACTTTGTGAAATCATACTTAATCCATCCTTTTAAGCCCAATTTACTGACGAGGAGGATTGATGAATCTGCAATAGCCTGATCCTTAAACAAAGCGTCTTGGTTTTGCAAGATCGGCAAATTGTGTTGCTAGCATAAATTATTGATTAGGGTAAAAGTCATTGGAAACACCAATTGCGTTTCTTGGCATGCTCACGAACCCTTTTGTACTTAAGGAGTGCTAATAATAAGTGCTCTAAAATGTATATGAAGATGCAACTTTTACAATTTTTAACTTATCATATATTTAAGAAAAATCGAACTTAAACTACATATACGTTGTATTTTGTTTGACATAATCGATCACATGATTTTTTTTAGGTTACAGTGAGGAGGCCTAAGTCAAGAATGCATGTCCTAGGTATCAAACTCATGGCTTAAACCTTGTGAGTCGAGTACCCTAGCCAGGTGAGTGATGACTCTTAGTGCATCTATCGCTTGATATCATTGACCATATAAATGTGTTCTAATAGGATTATTTACTGACGAGTATTAATTGTCATGGCCATTAGTGGAATTCCTTGAACGTGATAAATTTTTTTGAAAGAGGCTCAAGTACTGATGCTCTTTCGTCCATTCTAATCTCGTTACTTGACTAGCTCACTCCACTTCTCTTATTGATACAGGCACGAAATTGAGCTTCAAAAAGAAGTTAGAATGGCACCCAGAGCATTAGCTCAACGGCAGGGAGCTCTGGCACCATTGCTGTTGGTGGAGAGCTCGACTCCTAGGGGTTCCATGCATGGGTGTGTGTTAGGCTTCGGCCTCCTCTTGTAACCCCAAAAAAGTTAGAATATAATTAAAATGAGCAATATATTCAAGTTAAAACAGATGATTGGTGAACAAGTTTACAGCACACAAGAACCTTTCTTATATTTACATGCATGGGGAGAACAGCTGTTTTGTACATATCCTACTGCATCATATTTGGTTTCAAAGTATTCTCCTTTGATCACCCAAGGCGTTGGCTCAACGGCAGGGCGCTTTCACACCATTGCGGCAAGTAGGGAGTTCGACTCTCATAGGGTGCATGTTAGCTTTAACAAAAAAAGAACTCGAAGATGACTACAAGACCAATTCGTACAGTACAGACTGTGAGCCCCTTGTTGCTTATTGGAAAGGTCTCTCTCACATACACACGAGGGCACACAGACACCTCTCAATTTTTAAATGTGGTGATGGGTCTCATCACAAGGCTGAAGAGAACACCCTGCTTTCTGATTTCGCATTGGCTGCAATCAGTCTCCCTTTTGGGTGTTCTGAGGGAAAGATTGCTGGGGTCAGCTTTTGAAAATGCTAGATTATCTCCAAATGGCGTCGGTTTCCCAGTGTTACGGCAATATTCAACGAAGTAATTGCCTAGTAATCAACCACTTTCAGCATTTTCAAGCTACTTTTGTCAGTTCCGTTCTTTGAGAGCCAAACCATGCATCGGTTAGCCTCCCTCTTGTTGATCTCCATCAATTTGAGAGTCAAAAACTGCATGGGGGAGGCTTCCTTTCCTCTTAGTTCAAATTCATAGCAAAGTCAAGCAGCTTGCATTAAGTTGGTGGATACCATCAAAACTAGGTTTGGTCCAACTCTATCCTTTGACTAAATACAGATAAGATGGTTTCCAATGGAGTCTTTGTTCATATTCCTTTTCCCACTTTTGGACGGTCTGCATCTTGCAAATTCGTGAAGCATTTGACTTCATTCATATACAGTACGAATGGCTTCATGTCAATTGCACGTGATGTGTGAAAGTGATTGGAATCATCGTATTTGGTAGGTTTTGAAAATAGGCTACTTAGAAATTTGGAACTTCTCATCGATCATTTAATCACCGCAATTTAAAGTTGACAAACATACATTGTGAAGTTCAAAAGCTGCCTTGAGGCAGGCCAGTCCACAGAGAATGTGCCCTCCCTTGGCTCGATTTGTGCCAGAGACGTCGGTGTGAACGTATGCATACTTGTTAGGTGGAGAGAATAGCTTGCATGTACTCCATAGCGATTCTTCTAGCATTCAATCCGCTAGCTGGCAACGAGAGAGAGATATAAACCATACTGGTCAAAGAGGAAACCAACGAAAGAAAGCATGTTCCATTGGCTTCCGACTACCGATTTCAGTATTAAAAATGCCTGAAATTTCTCAAGGAATCCAGTCTAAAATATATAAATCTAGTTTGTCTTCGAAGAACTTTCGAAAGGGGTGCTCTGCCGATGATTTTGTATTACAAAATTACTAAAACAACATCACAAATCAGACTCAAAGCTAACTACCTAATTTTGTGCACGACGTTCAATAAAATAAAAGCAGGGTTGGCTTGATGCCTACCAAGCATAACTCTTAGCTTCCAAAATTTTACATAGAAAATTTGGCAGTTGAACAGAAATTGCATATTGAAGGGGGCCACTCTAAATAACCAAATTTTAGTGCAGTGCTTTTCCGATGTTTGAGAACCAGTGCTTCAGTAGCGGATATACATTGAGGTGAGTACCTGAAATTCGAAAAGGCAATGAAAAAGTTACAGGACATGATCGAATCGATGGTTATCATACATTGTTTGCCCCCTCCTACATGGTCGAACAGGCAGTTCGTCTCACCCTACATAAAATTCTAGATCCGCCATATCTTACTTATCCAGAATGCTCTGGCAAAAAGATGTTCAAATTTTCACTAGTGGGTCTTCCCATAACTGAAACCAGAAGCGCCTTGAAACCCAGAACCGAAACCGGAGTTGTCTAACCTATGGCAATAGTGTGGTCTATTAACATCATCCTAGAAAAGAAAAATTAAATCCGTGATTGATGGAAACACTGTTCATCAAATAATCGAAGAATATATTTAGAACCACATGTCAAATAACAAACTAAAAATGCGTGCAAAAGATTGTTACAAATTTATGTTTTGATCGCCATAAAACTCTTAATTGCACTCTTCTTATATTTAAAGAAATGTTTCACATGCACTCGCCAAGCTGCTATCAATCATGAGATTTTTGAAGACCTTAAGATGATTCACGACATGCTTTATTCAAACAAATCTTCATCGATTAACGGTTGGTGCTGCACGTGAGTCTTATTTTGGACGACGCATATATATATATATATATATATATATATATATATATATATATATATATATATATATATATATATATATATATATATATATATATATATATATATATATATATATTTGTGGATTACAATTTGGAGCAATGAAACGTCCGTAAACTCTATCTAATTATTTATTTAAACGAGCCAGGATTTGTTATGAACCAAACTACCACAGAAATAGATACCAGGGAGACGTGTGAGAAATATTAATCGATAAATAGGATATTATTCTTATAGTTGGCTCGAAGTGCTGTCAGGATTCCATGGCGACTAATGGTTTTAGAAAGCTAAGAACTAGTTGGACAGAAAAAAGGCGACCCCCAAAACCAAGCCTTATCTGTCTCCTATAGAATAATTATCTGAGAATACATTTAGTTGTTTCTTAATGCATTCCTCTCTCTCTCTCTCTCTCTCTCTCTCTCTCTCTCTCTCTCTCTCTCTCTCTCTCTCCGGAACCGGCTGGATCCTCATTCAAGGCAAACCGGAAGCAGCCATGTCTATGTCCATGAGAGAAGTGTCATAGTCTCAGATTTCTGGCTGGGTGTCTTGAGCTTCAAACCAAACCTGATTTGTTTTTTTTCGGGTTAGCAACTAGAACTGAACTCCACCCATGTAAGGGATCACCTTGCATGGCCGGTCCCAAGCCCGGATAAAGGAGGAAGGTTGTGTTAGGCTTCCGATGACCAACGTAAAATTGTCGGATTTTTATACTATAGATTACACAAATTATGAGCATTCTTTGGGGAGTTTCTACCTAGCGATGCGTTGCATAGCCCGAATGTAGTGAAAAGTAAATAAAGGTCACTATATTTTCATCTAGATGTAGTGAATAAATTGCAGAGAGGGTTCTCACATCATGAACGGGTGTGGGTAAAGAAGTTAGTCCCACTATATTGGTGCCCGAATGTAGTGAATAAATTACATAAAGGGTCCCCGTATTTTCAATATGGATAGATGGAGGGGTAAGGAAGCTAGTCCTCGATAATAGGATTCATATTGGTTTTTGAAATATCAAAACATTTTTCGATAAGCTAATGGAGGTGGTAGATACTATGATTCGAACAAAGATTTATATTTTATGCTTACAAGAGACAAAGTTAGTTGGAGAAAAAGCAAAAGAGATTGAAGATAAAGGTTTTAAATTATAGTACTGAGGTAAGTAAAAGGCTCAAAACAAAGTTGGTGTTATCATAAATAAAGATTTAAACAATAATGTAGTAGGCATACAATGATATGGGGACCGAATCATGAAATTGAAATTACTTTTAGGAGCAAAGATTTTGAATATAGTTTGTGCCTACGCACCCCAAGTAGGACTAGAAGATAGTATAAAGACGGCTTTTTGGGAAGAGTTAGATAAGGTGATTCAAAGAATTCCACAAAGGGAGATGATTTGTTTAGGAGGAGACTTAAATAGACACATCGGTAAAGAGACATTAGGATATCAAGGTATTTATGGAAATTTTGGTTTTGGGGATATAAATGAGGAAGGTAGAAGATTTTAAATTTTGCTATGGCATTTGATCTCTTTATACTTAATACAATCTTCAAAAAATGAGATGAACATTTAATTACTTATAAGAGTGGCTTATCACAAACACAAATTGATTACTTTATTTGTAGAAAAAAAGATAGAGTTTGTTGTAAAGATTGCAAGGTAATTACAAGATAAAGCTTAACCATCCAACATCAACTTTTAATTATAGATTTACAAATAAAAAATGATCAAAGAAGAAAAAAGTGCATCGAGCTATTCAGACTAAATGGTGGAACCTCAAAAGCGAGAAAGAAGATATATTTAAACATAAAGTCCTTCAAGGAGATGCTTGGAATTATTTTGGTACACCTTGTGATATGTGGAATAATATGACTATACATATTAGGAAAGTGGGGAAAGATATGTTAGATGAATCTAAGGGAAGTGTACGGCACAAAAAGAAGCTTGATGGTGGAGTGAAGTAGTGCAAAATAAAATCAAGGCAAAGAGGGCATGTTGCAAATTATATTATTTTAAGAAAACTAGTGAAACTTTAGAGGTTTATAAGAAAATAAAGAATGAAGCAAAAAATGCCGTCAGTGAAGCGAAAACTAAAATTTGGGAGGATTTATATAAAAAACTCAAGTCAAAAAAGGGTGAAAGAGATATTTTTAGGATAAATAGAGCTAGAGATAAGAAAACTAAAGATCTTAATTCTGTTAGATGCATTAAAGATGATGATGAAAAAATTCTAGTGGCAAATGATGATATAAGAAATATATAGAAAAACTATTTTTATAAGTTTTTTAATGAAAATAAAGATGTTTGTATTAGCTTAGGAGAGTTAGCCAAATCAGAAAAGTATATAAACTATATGTATTCAAAAGAATGAAGTCAAAGAGGCTCTTAAACATATGAAGGGTGGTAAATCGGTAGGACTAGACAATATTCCCATAGAAGTTTAGAAAATACTAGGAGAAATAAGAATCACTTAGTTTACATGACTATTTAATGAAATATAGAGAAACCAAAAGATTCTAGAGGAATGAAGAGCGAGTACACTTATACCCATATATAAGAACAAGGGAGACATTCAAAATTGTGTGAATTATCGAGGTATCAAGTTAATGAGCCATACTATGAAATTGTTGAAAAGAATAATCGAACGTAGCTTAAGACAAGTATCGAGTATAATAGAGAACCAATTTGGATTCATGTCAGGCATATCTACAGTTGAAGCGATTCACATTTTGAGATGTCTTATAGAATATTTTAGAGCAAAAAAGAAATACCTTCATATGATATTTAATGATATAGAAAAAACTTACGATAAGGTACCTAGGGTGTCACTCCCGCTCGGGTCACGACCATGACCCGGCTCGAGCCGATGCCACGTGGCCACTTCTCGCGCGGGCGTAATGGTGAGTAATAACCAAATACAATACTAATTTAATTCAAACTCCATGAAATATCTAATCGAAACAAATATTTATATCGAAGTTCACATCCAAAATAGTGCGGGGCCCACTTAACAATAACTCCGAATAACAAGACATTATAAATCGTTTAACACTTATCATACTATCTAAAATAAAAATGCAGCTCTATCCAACTCCTACTCTGCTCCGTGTGCCTTCGAAGTACTAACTTCAGGATGAGTTGTAAAACAATGGGGTGAGCTTCTATACACAATTCAGTAGGAAGGTTAAACATTTTTAAACATAAATCATACTAAAAGCATGCATAATTTCACAATCATTTCATAATAAAGCACAATTACCTTTAAATCATGATATCAAATTCATATGCACAAACTCACACACACGTACACATCATTAGTTATGATAATTATAGCCCATACTGTGTCTGTGGCCACTAGAGTCATCCGACTCTCCCTAACGTGACCTTGGTAACCCCATCCACGACGGTAACCATGTTGACTATCACAGCACAGTTCCCGAGAAAACACCCCATATTCGCCCCAAGCCGGATCGCTCAAGGGACCTACAAGTCTCTAGAGACCCACACAAGTATTGCTCGTATATTCACACATCATTATATTTCTAAAACCAATTACAGTTCATCACATTTACAAATTATATCCAGATCCATGAATATCCAAAATCAAATACATATCTATACAACATTTAAATACCATGTTCATACGGCACATGCATATCAAAACATGCTCTTTATCAATCAATATCATAAACATGTTCTATTTGAAATCAAATAACCCATAATTATGAATAATATTTTACAAACATCAATAAAACATTTATCAATCATGCACATTTAAATCTATCTAAAACAAGTAAAATCACATATAGCATGGTTCTGTAAAAGAATGCATAACCCCCTACCTTAAGGAGTGTTAAGATCTAGTCTCCAAGCCGTTGGGCCACTCTTATCACCACCAAATCTTTTAATTTTAATATCTAAATAATTATAAATAAATAAAATATTAATTATTTAACTATGAGTCTAACGCAATAAACCGTATCCAAATCAGATCCCAAATGACCCTAAAATCACTCAAAACTCAATCTAGATCCATTTAAGCTATCCGAGATCCAAACTGATACCTAAATCCATATCAGATCCAAATTGAGTGAACAATAGGTAGCTTATGTTACTGTGTCAACACATAACCTATAACTACTGACATAGATCATGTTTCTAACCCAAAAACCCGTTTCAAGATATGACCCAAACTTGACCCGTTTTCAACACAAAACCCGACACGGAATCTCTTTTAACACAGAACTGGTTCTTAACATGCGATAAGAGGACACAACATGAATCAGTATTGGTTCATGACATTTCAGACATGACACGACAAGAACACGAGGGACACGCCCAAAAGGGCCGGTTCCCATGGCTTTCCAACATCGATTTCATCAGTTTCTGATGATGATTAAGACTGGCGATGGTCCTCAACTGATTGTCTACCCTTCTTCTACCAACCCAATCCATCAATGGTCATAGGCAGTGTCATTTTGGTAGGAAAATTTATGAAAAATAGTAACTCAAATTTGATAAAATTTTCATGAATCTATACTTGTTTTCAACCGATTTTCAAGTAATAAAGCTTGTTTTCGAAGGTTTAGCATGAAATAAACAAAAGCCCTATGATCTAACTTAGTTTTAGCAACTAAAAACAAAAAAATTTTACAAAATAAAAATTAGATTTTTCTTATCGAATTCTGACAACTTCGACGTTTTCCGACTTTCTCGTGCGCCTGCTCCCGAGATCTCTCCCTAGCAGGTCACCCCCTTCTGCCACTTATATGGCTTGGCCAAGCTGACTCGATCATCCATAAGCAACGCACAAGCGTTGTGCAGTAACGCCTGAACATTACTGCATAGTTTGGTTGTGTAGTAATGCTCGGGCGTTACTATACAACCACTACATTATATCCTTCTTAAAGAAATTTTGTCTTCAGAATTTAGAAAGTACTTGAAGAGATGTGGATACTTCTCTCGTATTTCATCCAAGAGCTCTCAAGTAGCCTCGCTCGACAAATGATGACTCTAGTGTACTTTTATTGTCCTTAAAACTCGATGATGTAAGATTTTTTCTTTTCTATCGAAGATGGCTATGGGAACCTCTTCATAAGACAAATCTTCACGTATGTATAGCGGTTCGGTCTCGATGATATGCGAGGGATCAGGAACATACTTTCGCAACATAGATATGTGAAAAATATTATGCACTCTAATTAATGACGATGACAACTCCAATTAGTAGGCAACATCTCCAACTCGTTTCACGATTTGGTAAGGTCTAATATACTTAGGACTCAATTTACCCTTATGTCCAAAGCAAGTCACTCCTCGAGTTGGAGAAACTTTTAAGAATACATAATCGCCAACCATAAACTCTAGATCACGATGTCTCTTATTTGCATAGCTCTTCTGTCAATCTTGAGCTGTTTTAATGCGTTGACGAACCAAGTTCATCTTATTTGACGATTGTCAATGTATCACTGAACCTGTTGTAGGTCGTAGCCCAGGGATATCCTAACATAGTGGAGTCCTACATTTTTCTCCAAAAAGCATTTCATAGGGTGACATCTCAATGCTCGCTTAAAAACTATTATTATATGCAAACTCAATCAAGTGCAATTGGTTATCCCATTGGTCCTTAGTGTCCAACACACATGCTCGAAGCATATCCTTTAGAGTTTGAATTGTACGTTCAGCTTGCCCATCAGTGTGTGATTGAAATGTCATGATAAACTGTAGTCTTGTTTGTAGAGAATCTTGTAAACTCTACTAGAAATGAGAGGTAAAACGAAGGTCTCTATCTTAAGTGATGGTCTCTAGCACACTATAAAACTTAACGATCTCAATGATATACACAACAATTAATTTTGATAATGACATATTCTTCTGAATGGGTATAAATCGTGTAACCTTAGTAAGTCGGTCGATAATTATCCAAATAGCATCGTGTTTCTGTGAGGTGAGAGGAAGTCCAATAACAAAATTCATGTTAATATGTTGCTATTTTCTCTCAAGAATAGGTAATGGTCTTAAGGTTCCTGTTGGTCGCTGGTGATCCACCTTAAACTTCTAACAAGTTATACATCTAGTAACAAATTCATCAATAACCTTTTTCATTCCAGACCAATAATATTATCGGCTTAGGTCCTTATACATCTTCGTGCTACCAAGGTTAATGCTGAAGCGACTACAATGTGTTGATTCCAATATCTCCATTCGAAGTGATTCATCTTTAGGCACACATACGCGTCCCTCAAACCGTAAGGAACCATCATCCTCGCGTATCTTATATTCAGGCCAACTCCCACTATGAATCTCATCTATAATCCTCCTCAACTCACGATCATCTCTCTCTGCTCGAAGTACTCTCAACCAAAGTTTAGGTGTTGCTCGAACCAGAGTAAAACAATGAGCTATCGGCTCTTTTCCTTTCATGCTAAGGGTATCTGCAACTACATTAGCTTTTCCAGAGTAATAAATAATCTCACAATCATAATCCTCCAAGAACTCAAACCATCGCATTTATTACATATTGAGATGAGGCTGTGTAAAGATATACTTTAAGCTCTTATGATCAGTGAATATCTAGAACTTAATGCCATATAGATAATGTCCCCAAATTTTAAGTACAAACACGAGTACTGTTAGTTATAAGTCATGTACTGGATAATTTACCTCATGTTTCTTAAATTATCGTGATGTATAAGCAATAACTTTATCCTTTTGTATCAAAACACAACCAAGACCTTTATTTGAGACAACCAAGACCTTTATTTGAGGCATCAAAGTAAACTCTGAAATCTTGATTAGCATAACATGACTACATTTTGGATGCGACTGCCATTAATAACTCATAGTCTCATGGTATTCAACACAAACACTTACACATATTGTCTATCCTCCTTGGTTGATTGCTTTGATTTGTTGTCTTCTCCTCCTCCACAAAAAAGAGTTTTGGAATCAACACTCTTAATGAGGATCACCAAGAGCAGGATGAGGTTAAGAGCATGCAATCTCAATTGGCCAAACTTCATGGCATCTTAATCACACATTGTAAATCTTATCACCCTAATAATGTGGATGAACTAATGTCATCTCTGATTTTACTCTCAAAGCCATTAATGAGAGATTCTCTTCATTTTATGAAACTCTCATTGGCCAAACTTCATGGCATCTTGATCACAACATCACATATTAGGAGTGAATATCTGGAACTTAATGCATATAGATAATGTCCAGAAATTTTAAGTACAAACACGACTACTGTTAGTTATAAGTCATGTACTAGATAATTTACCTCATGTTTCTTAAATTATCGTGATGTATAAGCAAAGACCTTTATTTGAGGCATCACAGTAAACTCTGAAATCTTGATTAGCATAACATGACTACATTTTGGATGCGACTGCCATTAATAACTCAAAGTCTCATGGTATTCAACACAAACACTTACACATATTGTCTATCCTCCTTGGTTGATTGCTTTGATTTGTTGTCTTCTCCTCCTCCACAAAAAAGAGTTTTGGAATCAACACTCTTAATGAGGATCACCAAGAGCAGGATGAGGTTAAGAGCATGCAATCTCGGTTGGCCAAACTTTATGGCATCTTAATCACACATTCTAAATCTTATCACCCTAATAATGTGGATAAACTAATGTCATCTCTGATTTTACTCTCAAAGCCATTAGTGAGAGATTCTCTTCATTTTATGAAACTCTCATTGGCTAAACTTCATGGCATCTTGATCACGACATCACATATTAGGAGTACTGAGTACACCTTCCAAATCTTATCACTCTATCAACATGGAGGACTTTACTCATGACAACCTCGATTCAAATCCCAAAGCAGTTGGTGAGGGATTCTCTTCTTCCTATGAAACTCTCATTGGACAAACTTTGTAGCATCCCCATCATGGTATCATATATTATAGCACACCTTTTAGGTTAGATGGATCTTATTTAATTGTATTTCATGATATTTTATCATCTGATCTATCAATTTAATGTGGAGCTTCCTTCTGCCATAACCACCTCGATCACGATGGTTCATAAACTATATTTAGTGTACACTCTTTGGGATGATGACCTGTCCTTTGAGTTGGAGAAATCGGTGAAAGAAACTTTTGATTTTTGTGTCAAGATCTATGAACATCTTTATGCCCACTAGAACCAATAGTTGTCTGCATAGATTCAACCTGCTTCTATAACTTATCATCAGGATCATATTTGCTCTTTTTCGCATAAAGTAGTTATCATTGATGAGACTCACCATGGAATTTCTACCTGATTAGCAGCAGTATCATCACACGTCGATGAGTTTTAATGTAAGAAATAAGCCCTCTAGGGTTAAATTAATTCTTTTGAGGAACGGTTTGAGACCCTCTATCATCATCTTGAACTATTTACCAATGCTTCTCGGGTCCAATCAGACCTCAACTCCCTAGTGTCTCAAGAATCTGCCACTCATGAAGCAGAAGTTGCGACATCTCGAGAATCACAAGAGTTGCGTGCTCAACCCGACACCTCCCAACCTGGTGGCCTTGAGAAGATATTGGCTCATCCACATTACAAACCCGGTTATGAAGTCGTAGAAGACTATGGAATGGTATGACTTCTTGTATACATAAAAAGTGACGTAGCTACATTTGAGGTGGTGCATTAGTGGTTGCTTCAACCTGCATCTTCTTCTCATCCATCATATCTTGATCTCAAATAGTGGCTAGCTAATATGTGATAATAGTGGGCATAAATTCTGCTATCTAACGAAATAAAAACCCTTGGAGATCATCAAACTACCCTTGCAACCAATTGATAATGGATGGTTTTAATTGGTCGAAAGTCAAGTTGTTATCTGATCGAATATTTGGAGTAGACAATGTATTCACCCTTTGAAATTGCGTTGGATGAGAGAAAGCAGCCTCACTCGATGAATAATCTAGGTCTGGCACCCACGAGCTTTGTGTTGGTGAATGTGAAGTATGATCCATATTCATGCTGAAAGATGTCATTGGATGTACTCAACAAGATCGAGTTTGCAAAAATTGTGTGGCCCTAATAGAAAGGGCGTGTGACTACCGGATGTGCCAAAGAATGTATTGTTATTTAAAGTGATACTCAATTCAAACAGCAATTCCATAAGGTATATGAAAATCTCTCTCTCTTATATCCACCGGTTACTTTTGGGTGAGTATAATTTCGAAATTTTGCAAAGCTTTCGAAAAATACGAAGGGTATATTTATTATACTCATACTGTGAAAAAGTAATAGATGAGTATGAATAAGTAAGTGTTTGTACAAGCATGATCTAATAACTCTATTTATATATATACTAGCACACTTAGATGTTAGCATATTGATATAATGTTAGTTATTCATATTGGGTTGATGGATGGTTAAAATTTAAATTCAAAAAATAAAAAATGTCTATGTGAATAAAGTACTCTTTCAAAAAGTATACATGCACTTTTTTTGTTCAAATTTCAACTACCCATCATCTAAGATAAATGGTTGAGGTTTACTAAGATGTACTAGCATATAATAGTGTAGCATATACGAGGTTCTCTCTTCTTGTGTTTCCTATTTTAAGAATATATTAGTATACTTATATGTATTACTCTGAGAATATGCACATTACATAATGTTGCAAGAGAGTCCAGGCTGTCTGGTGTCAGACCAGTGATGGACGAACTACAAAACCTTGACCCCTTCCTAACTTGGGCGTGGTAGAGCCCAGTGCCCAGCCCAAGATCAGCTCATATAAATATACAAACCCGTTAATCACAGTTATGCATATTATAAGATACAGGTGTAGAAAAATGGACCAGTCCAGGCTGGCTGGATCTGGCCGCTGACAGTAGAACCGGTAAGTTGCCCGGTAGATCAAGACAACCGGTTTTAACTGGCAGTTTGGTTTCACTAAGATGTGAAACTGGAATCAGACGGGCTCCCCTTCAGGTCTAGTTTCAGGTCCCATTCGAGTCTGGTTCTGGTTCACATGAAAGAACAGGGGTGAGATTTTAAAACTGGAAGTATAACTTGTAGTCGCCTGTGCTAGTTTTTGATAGAAGGTTTAAGGAGAACTTGATCTTGATTTTTTTATGTTTGTACTTCAAAAGTTTCGTTGTACATTAAACACAGAACCTATTGGTGGTGTGGAATTGTAGTTCTATAGGCCAATTTGAGTGAAAACCTTGGGTATCAAGAAAGAGATGGCAACATGAACCAGACTCAAGAGTTTCTCATAAAGACCTCCTCTCTCGCATTGCTTCCTCGTCTCACACGAAACTCATTCATCAACACTCCTCTTAAATTAAACATGAAATTAACGGTTCCTCACAACCATAATTACAATCTCACGTGAGTGTGAGCTTGTAGTACTAATACTAGGGTTTTAGGGTTTGGTACCATGAATCAAATACACCCTATACGTGAAACTAGAACTTAACTGTGTGGGGTCCTTGTCCCCGTTTGATTTTGTTTTGATTCTTATCGATTTCAGGGACAGTTGGACTTTGGTGCCTGGCCAGCTCTAGCTGAAAGGTGAACATGGGCCCAAATCCCTGACCCTAACCTAGCCCGTGGACTGCTGATAGGGTCATTCCTCAGCCCTAAAGTCGACACCTAGCGAGGTGAGCACCTCCCTTTAGGTGAGCAACGTCCCGATTGTAGGGTCCAACTAGAGCATGACTTTGAAAACTTCATCCACAAGGAAACGAGCAAGAAAATCTAATAAGTTTGTCTCCAAGTCTCTCTGGCCGAAAAACGGTACGAGGGCACCATGCATTAATTAGAAAGGAGACGATATTTTTTAAATATTTTATTGTCTTTAAATTTCAGCTTAAAATGATCGAATAAATGCTTTAATAATATTGAAAAAAATTGTCTTTGCGCATACTGCTCTGTCCACAGTCCTTGTGTGCCCAAGCCTTATACTAAGGCAGATGGATCATTACGTGCGGAAGTTCCGATGAGGGATGCCAAGGTGATGAGTCAGGGACCGGAATGCTTACGGCCGATCTCATACCTGAACCTCAAAGCACTGTGTACCTAAATGCAATCGAAATAACTTTTTAAAATTAAAATTAAAATTCAATAATTTGTAAATATAATTCAAATAATAAAAAATATGTAAGGTTTGAAAATTTGAAAATCCAACTTTTTTTTACATACATGTATGCACACACATATGTAAGAAAGTCGAATTGGGCCTACTTCTAACTTCTTCACTCATTTATGTATTACTTTTCGATGATACGAGTGTAATTTAAATTTTTTAAAGGGTTATAAAAAAGTATGAAAAACATCGTTATTACACTCATATGCTCAAAAAGTATGAATCGAACGTGAGTGACCATCATTGGTAATGATCACGATCCAATCTCTCTCTCTCTCTCTCTCTCTATATATATATATATATATATATATATATATATAGAGAGAGAGAGAGAGAGAGAGAGAGAAATCCGATTGGGTACTACTTATCCATACCTTCCTCCTATTCGGATGGGATTTAGTTGGGCACCTTTTGGTTGGGTCAATAATGTCACCTTAATACCGATAAAAGATTGAAAACATGGTCATTGGTAAACCTCAAGCCTTTGTTAGGTTAGCCACGTGGCAATTATGGGTCCCATCTGACATGGACATTCCTCTTCATGGTAAATCAGTCTCCATACAGGAAAAGTCTAGTTGAGACAAGAATACAAAACGCGCATGTTATTGTAAGCATAGTCAATAACTTGCCGATGACCCATAATCTATGAAAGTCAACAGGTGGCTTTCATATAAGATGGTGCTAACTTGATTGTTGTAATTGGTGCATTAACTGCAAGTTAATATCACATTATATATATATATATATGAGAGAAAATTGAGAGTTGCTAGAACTCTATTAGACTATTTATATTGTTCATATAGATGACACATTGAGCCATCTGTTAACATGAACATAAGAATCAATTAAATTTTATGTGTGATGAAAAATGAGTATCTTACATCATCATTGTCCAATTGATTATAAACACAATAGTAATGATAATGATCAAGTAATGTCTACATAGGAGGTAATCTAGCAACTGCCACTCTCTCTATCTCTATGTATATATAATGTATATATATGTATGTGTACATATAAGAAATACTCCATGCTTAATACTCAATCATATTCAATAGCTTGTTCTGCATGATTTCACCATTTCAACTATTGGTTGCCACTTTCTATCACCTACTACTCTACCATCTTAAATTACACTGGTGCTACTACAAAAACAATATAAAAAACTATAAAACAACACACATGAATGTACATACACATATAGGTGTCTTAGGTGGTCTTGGTTGTGGTAATAACAGTTTTGAATAATAAAAGAGTTATGAAAGGTGATGAAAGACAATGACGAGTGGTTGAAATGGTAGAACCGTATAAGACGAGCCATTGAATGCAATTGTGTATTGAGCATAGATTACATCTCTCTCTCTCTCTCTCTCTCTCTCTCTCTCTCTCTCTATATATATATATATATATATATATATATATATATATATATATATATATATATAAGATTTTCTAGGTTTCACCACAGAGTAGACATCCACGTCAATCTAGATAACTAGATTGGAGAGATTAATGAACTAACCTCAAAAAACAAACTGTCAAAGTTTGTTATATATATATATATTAGGTTTTATGGTGTCAAAGATATTGTTCATGTAACCGACCCTACCTAGTGTTGGATGAAGCTAGATTGTTATTTCTTGTAGACTATTTTATGGATCTTCCTTGCAGCTTCATATGCGAAGAGCCTTCTTGAGAAATTCTTTGAAGGAGATTGTCAATGTAATGCATGCATGAAGTCATTTTCATTCTTGAAGTGAATTGCCACCGCTCCTTGCTCGCTTGCGGGTGTCGATCTTTTACTTTACATTATATTTTAATTCTTTCTTGCTTGAATGGAAATTTGCAGGATCATTTTTTTTAGAGAAAAAAAGCTCCAATCTCCTCCAGGAGTCATAGTCATTTGTGACGATATGAACGAGCTACTGTTGTGCAGTGTAAGCCATCAATTCCCAGTAGTCCACAAGAACCCCACCTAATCCGGTTCAAGCAGGGCCTATCGTGTATGGAAACAGCAGGGAACTGTTTTTGTGTGTTGACACGAAACCAAAATACGTATGAAACATGCACGAAACGTTTCAATGACGTTTTAGATGATATTAAGTAAATATAAATACGACAAAAACATGTTTTTGGGAAACTATTCAAACTGAAATCATGAAAAATGCTGGTTATTTTGAAGAAAGATAATGCTAAAATGGGACCATATTAGATGTGTCCTAAAAATTTGGGGGCCTGTACCATTAAACGTGATTAAAAGTGTGTGCTTCAAAATCGTCATGTGATCAGTAGGTATGGCCAGTTTTGAACTGGCCACGGTTTCAACCAGAACTGAACCCGACCAGGAATAAGTTGGAATTGAAACCAGTGAAATCAGACCTAGAACCATAGACCACCGTG
This sequence comes from Brasenia schreberi, assembly GCA_036023115.1. NCBI lineage: Eukaryota > Viridiplantae > Streptophyta > Magnoliopsida > Nymphaeales > Cabombaceae > Brasenia > Brasenia schreberi. The sequence goes on from JAYKKT010000037.1 coordinate 3,196,320, forward strand.
TTCAGATCCAGTTCCACCTTTCATGGAATTAGAATCGGCTTGAATTGGAACTGATCGCAGAAATTTTTAATATATTTTTTTAAATTTTAATTTGTTTACCAGTTTCAGGAGACTCAAACTGGAACCGCCTCATAGTCGATGATTTCAAAACCTTAACTTGAACGGGCCTTCGGCTGCCTTAGTTTTGGTTCTAGGTTTTCTGAGATAACCAGAACCGGGACTTTAGAATTCCGGTTTCAGTTTACTCGGCACCATGTCTACCCGTCAGTCGTCCTGTCTTGTGCTGCCCGTATCCCCGGTTTGCAAAAACCCTAGCTGTAACGCTTAAGCGTTACTGCACAGGCTGTGCACAGGCTGTGCAATAACGCCCGTTACTACACAGGCTGTGCAGTAACAACCATGTATGAAGGGCCTATAAAAGGGGCCCTTCATACTATATTGTCCAGGGAGTTGGGGCAGCCTTGAACTAGCCGGAAAACAGGAGGAGTCGGCCGGAATCCGGTGAGTTCAATATTTTTTTCAGATTTTCATTTTTCCTTTTTATTTTTTGATGAAAAGCTTGTTGAAAATCATAGTTTTGGGCCTGGATTGGAAGTTTGAGGTAGAACTAAACATTTTGGTGGGGTAGGTAAGCAATGGCGTCGATTTGGCCAGAAAACGGTTATGCTTCGCCGGAAACCGGCGAGATCGAAAAAAAAAAAAAAAAACTTTTGGGCATGTCCTTCATTTTCATGTCGTGTCATGTCTGAATTGTCATGAACTGACACTGGTTCGTGTCGTGTCCTCGTGTCGCGTGTTAAGAACCAGTTCTGTGTCAAAATAGGTTCTGTGTCGGAAATGGGTCTAGTTTGGGTCGTGTCTCGAAATGGGTGTCTAGGTTAAGAATGAGACCTGTATCAGTAGTTACAGGTTCTGTGTTGATACAGTGACACAAACTACCTATTGTGTCACTCATTCGGATTAGGTATGAAATTGGGTATTGATTTGGATCTCGGATAGCTTAAACGGATCCAAATTGGGGTTTAGGATTCGATTCGGATATAGTTTGTTTCGTTAGACTTATAGTTGAATAAATTTTAATGTTTCAATTATTTGTAATTGTTTAGAGATTAAAATTGGAAGATTTGGTGGTGATAAGAGTGACCCAGCAACTTGGGGACTGGATCTTAGCGTTCCTTCAGGTAGGGGGTTATGCATTCTTTTACAGAACCATGCTAGAAGTGATTTTACTGTTTTAGATAGATTTAAATGTGCATGATTGATAACTGTTTTATTGATGTTTGTGAAGTGTTATTCGCAATTATGGGTTATTTGATATGCTTTTCAAATAGAACATGTTTATGACACTGTTTGATAAAGAGCATGTTTTGATATGCATGTGTTGTATAAACATGGTATTTAAATGTTGTGTGGATATGAGTTTGATTTTGGATATTCGTGGATCTGGATATGATTTGTGAATGTGATGAACTGTAATTGGTTTTAGAAATGTAATGATGTGTGAATATACGAGCCGTACTTGTGTGGTTTGTGTGGGGTCTCTAGAGACTTGCAGGTCCCTTGGGCGATCCGGCTTGGGGCGAATACAAGGTGTGTTCCCGGGCACTCTGCCGTGAGAGTCGGCGTGGTTACCGTCATGGACGGGGTTACCGAGGTCACGTTAGGGAGGGCCGGACGACTCCCGTGGCCTTTGGGGCAGACACAATATGGGCTGTAATTATCGAAACTAATGATGTGTGTGCGTGTGTGAGTGTGTGCGTATGAATTTGAGATCATGATTTCAAGGTAAATATGTTTGTTATGAAATGATTGTGAAACTATGCATGCTTTTAGTATGTTTTCTGTTTAAAGATGTTTAACCTCCCTACTGAGCTATGTATAGGAGCTCACCCTATTATTTTACAGCTCATCCTGAAGCTAGCACTTCGAAGGCATACGGAGCAGAGTAGGAGTTTGATAGAGCAGCATTTTTATTTTAGATGGTCTGATAAGTGTTGAATAATTTAGAAAGTCTTTTATTCGGGGTTATTGTTAGGTGGGCCCCACACCATTTTGGACGTGTTGTTTAGAACTTCGATATGAATATTTATTTCAATTAGATATTTCTTGAGTTTGAATTAAATTGGTATTGTATTTGTTTAATGCTCACCATCACGCCCGTGCGAGAAGCGGCCACGTGGCATCGGCTCGGGCCGGGTCGTGGTCGCGACCCGTGCGGGTGTGACACTAGCCATGTAAGCCACCTTGCTTGGGTGAGCAATTTTACTGATTTATAGCTTCTTGAGGCACCTTGACTTCATCCACAAGCAAATGTAGAAGAAAACCTAGGAAGGAATGAGGAAGATGTAATTGACTCGAGGCTTTGAACGAACAATGTTAATACACTTGTATGCAAAAGAACTAAATAAACTTATAATTAATATTAAAATGTTAATCCCAGAACTAAACGTTCCAATTCTGGGTCTGGATTTACAAATTCGGTTCAGGTTTTGGTCGAGCTGAAGCAACTAGAAAAAAACGGGGTCAGAAGAAACCCAAACTCGATCCATGCCTGACCCCATCCCCATTATATATAACTTTCTTGACAGGATTCGGGTCAAGTCCGAAATTGGCAGTGCTAGTTATATCAAAGTCATGTGTTGGCTTGTTACATTGCTCTACGACATCCCTGGTAATCAGTCTAGGTCAGGCTCCGGTTGGATCCAAAATTGCAACCTCTAATTGCATCAAAGTTCACATTACAACATTCCTTGTTATCACTAAAGCAATGATTATATATAAAGTGAAAAAAATTGGTGTATACTAGCACTTTGTAGGTGCTAGCAAATCAAAACAAGTGAATAAAGTGTACTTGTAAAAAGTACATATCTACTTTTTGTTTTATTGATTCAAATTTCAATTATGATAAATAATAGTCATTTATTTGGATTTGTGAGTAAACTCCGTCCATGTAAGGGATCACCCTTGCATGGCCGGTCTCAAACCCAAATAAAGGAGGAGGGTTGTGTAAGGCTTTCAAAGAGAGCGCAAAACTTTGTCAAATTTTTATACCATAGATTACACAAATTATGAGCATTACGTTAGGGCGTTCCCTCTTAGCGATGTGCTGTAGAGCCTAAATGCAGTGAAAAGTAAACAAGAGCTACTATATTTTCGCCCAGTGAATCAATTGCAGAGAGGGTTCCCACATCATTAACGGGTGTAGGTAAAGAAGTTAGTTCCGCTACATTGCCGCCCGAATGTAGTGAATATTTACAGAGAAAGTCTTCGCATTTTCAATATGAACGAATGCGGAGGGTAAAAAAACTAGTCCTAGATAATAAGATTCGTATTGGTTCTTGGAATATCATAACATTATCCGATAAGCTAATTGAGGTGGTAGATACTACAATTCAGAAAAAGATTCATATTCTATATTTACAAGAGACAAAGTGGGTTGAAGAAAAAGCAAAGGAGATTGAGGATACATGTATTAAATTATGATACTCAAGTAAGAAAATTGCTTTAAACAAAGTTGGTATTATCATAAATAAAGATTTAAAGATAATGTAGTGGACATAAAACGACATGGTGATTGACCGAATCATGACGTTGAAATTAGTATTAGGAGCAGAGGTTTTGAATTTAGTTAGTGCTTACACACCCTAAGTAGGACTAGAAGATAGTATAAAGACGATTTTTTGGAAAGAGTTCGATAAGGTGATTCAAAGAATTTCACAAAGGGAGATACTTTGTTTAGGAGGAGACAAAGCGACATTAGGATATCAAGGTATTATGAAAACTTTGGTTTGGGGGATATAAATAAGGAAGATAGGGAGATTTTAAATTTTTCTATGGCATTTGATCTCTTTATAGTCAATACAATTTTCAAAAAATGAGATAAACATTTAATTACTTATAAGAGTGACTTATCACAAATACAAATTGATTATTTTATTTGTAGAAGAAAAGATAGAGCTTGTTGTAAATATTGTAAGGTAATTACAGGAGAAAGTTTAACCACCTAACAACGATTTTTAGATATGGATTTACAAGTAAAAAAATGGACAAAAAAGAAAAGAATGCATTGAGCTATTCAGACTAAATAGTGGAACCTCAAAAGCGAGAAAGAAGGTATATTTAAACAAAAAGTTATTCAACGAGATGCTTAGAATTATATTGGTATACCAATAACCCACAGCATGTGAAACCAACTTTTCATCTCATTCTCGAGCCTAGAAGAAATGGAATGCCCAAGGAAAGGGGCAAGTCAAGTGAGAAGTGAACACTGTCATAATGAAGAAAAGAATCGTTGAATGTCCCGGGTTATGGTCTCGTACCTTTTTTCATGATGTCTCTTTCACACATAAGAAAGCATTGTTTTCGTGTCAAACTAACAAATTTCAATATGTCTCTCATGAACTCCAAGTGGACCAATGCGATAACAATTACACAAAGGCTTTGTGGAAAAATATGGTTATACGTATTAGGGAAGTGGCGAAAGATGTGTTAGGTGAATTTAAGGAAGGTGTACCGGTACAAAAAAAGCTTGGTGGTGGAGTGAAGTAGTCTAAAATAAAATCAAAGCAAATAGGGCATGCTATAAATTATATTATGATAATAGAACTAGTGAAACTTTAGAGGCTTATAAGAAAGTAAAGAAGGAAGCGAAAAGGGTCGTTAGTAAAGCAAAAACTAAAATTTGTGAGGTTTTATATAAAAAAACTCAACTCAAAAGAGGGTGAAATAGATATTTTTAGGATAGCTAGGATTAGAGATAAGAAAACTAAGCATCTTAATTCTATTAGATACATCAAAGACGAGGATGAGAAAATTCTAGTAAACCGCCAGTTCCCTATGTACAACAACAACTACAACTAAGCCTTTTCCCATACTCCCTATGTATTTTTCAATTTTCTTAAATTTGTTATATTTCTCGGGTTCCAGTGAGTTTGGGCCTTACACCGATACCAGCCTAGTCTTGATTCAAGGTTCCAAGTAAACCGTTATCGGTCATGTCTTATCGTATATTATTATTCTTACAACTTGAAAATCCATGCTTATAAGGCTTCTACCAAGGGTCCAAGGATTCTATATGTTAGTTAATTCTCCCATTTCATCTACCAACATGAATGTCTTCTTAGATAACATGCATTTCATTGAAGCACCATATATCTTTCTTTGCACTTTTGGGTGTTAGATCTTACTTGTAAAACCGTCTAAACTCCGTCCTTCCGTTGTAGTGAAGGGTACCATATCTCAGACCCATACACTTCATTAATTAAGTTCATCCATAACCAAAATACCATTAATTAAATACAAGCCCAACACCGATTGATAGATCGATCCGAGTTAATACCAAAGTACTCACATCACCAACAACCCGAATCAAACCTGTTTTTCTTATAGGGGCAGTGGAGGCCAGCCATCAAAAATATATAACATGTGGGCTGCGAGTTCGCAATTGAACCATCTTGCGTCGTTAATTAAAACTATATATTATAATCAAGATACACACTGTTCACAGCTTGGTCTGCATTTTATTAGAGAGAAGAAGAGGAATAAGAAGCACAGGTCAACCATGGAAGTGTCAAGAGGAGGTAAGATGTGCATATCTAATGCCAGGGGCGGTTGCTTCTAATGAATGTAGGAGCCACGAAGCTTCACTAGAAGTTCCTTTACACCTATTTTCCAGACAGACCCACTTGGCCTCTCTTAGATATTGTATACCCACAATTTCTTATCAAAGTTTGCTGTCTCTTAGGATGGATTTTATGCTGTCATCAGTGACCTAATTATAAACTTTTGATTGATTGGAATTAGGGGTGCCCAAGGAACCGAATCAAAATGACAGTTTGGTTCAGTTCTAGATGCCGAGCTGTTTGGTTCGTTCGGTTCTAACAAGTAAAAAGGTTTGGTGGTTTGGTTTGCAGTTCCAGTGTTGGAACCGAACCATTATAATATATATATATATATATATGTAATATGGCTTATATACATATAAAATTTGGACACATACATATAAATTTTATATACTTATATAGTATAAGTTTGTAAGTTATATATATATACATATATACATATACATATATACATATATACATATACATAGATATACATATATATATATACATATATATATATATATATATACATATATATATATATACATATATATATATATGAGCTTTTGATCAAGTATATATATATACACACATATATATATACATATATACATATATACACATATATATATATATGAGCTTTTGATCAAGTATATATATATACACATATATATATATACATATATATATGAGCTTTTGATCAAGTATATATATATACACACATATATATATATATATATATACATATATATATATACATATATATACATATACATATATATACATATATATATATATACATAGATATACATATATGTATATATACATATATATACATATATATATATATACATACATATATATATATATACATACATATATATATATATACATACATATATATATATATACATACATATATATATATATATATATATATGAGCTTTTGATCAAGTATACAAATAAAACCTAGACCGTAGATCCAAAGAATTTTATTGCATAATATTTTGTAGTTTGAGAAAACCTAATATAAATAGAAGCGTGGTTCAGAACCCAACCAAAATTATTGGCTCAGGATGGTTTGGTTCTGACTATGACATGGTTTGATTCGGTTCTCTAAAACAAAGAACCGAGGATAGCAGTTTGGTTTGAGGTTGAAGCCCCAACTGAGTCAAACTGAACCATGAACACCCCTAATTGGGATAGTGAAAACGTGTGCCATGCTTGGCATGTTTGTAGATTGGGTTGTTTGTGGTTTATTTTGTTTAATAATACAAGGTTAGCTAAGATGCAAGCTACAGGCCCCCTCCCCCTCTCTCTCCACACACATATATATATATAGAGAGAGAGAGAGAGATGCTAGTAAATACCACTCTCTCTTTATATATATATATATATATATATATATATATATATATATATATATATATATATATATATATATATATATATATATATATATATGATTTAGATTTTCTAGTAGAGTCTGTGATAAAATCTATACTAGTAGCTCCCATTATCTTTCTCTCTCTCTCTCTCTCTCTCTCTCTCTATATATATATATATATATATATATATATATATATATATATAATGCTGTTTTCATATCTACTTTTTAGATGAAATCTGATAGCGGAGATTTTAATTAGCTCTTGTGATAGCTCCTATGATAATATAACAACCTGAACAGTGGGGAATCGGATATCAAAAGCAGTGTTAGGCCCTAACAGCTGATAGAAATAAAGGTTGCAAATGTAGTTGCCAGATTGGGTCACTTCGGGTTGTGGTTAATAGTAGGTTTAACTTAAGTTTTATTCTGTGGGTCCATTTTCTTTAAACTCACGTCCGACTCGGTTGGGTTTGGTCAGATCTGGTTCTAGTGTATGTATATATATATATATAAAATATATGTATATATATATATGTGTGTGTGTGTATGTGTGTGTGTGTGTGTGTGTGATCATCCTTTGTGGAGTTGCTTTGGAGTAATAAGACCTAATCTCGAGTGCTTAAGGAGCTGATTGATTACGAGACCTCAATGAATATCCCAGATGCGGTCGTCTGCTTAGGTTCACTCTTTTAATCAAACACGAGTCTCGATGCACAATGAAAATTAGGGTTTACTCGTTTACTACATCCACCAGCGGCTTACGATTGGGAGTGAGCAGTTCAAACTGGGTGTGGGCGTTCAATGATAATTATGCAAGTAGACATGTTCGGTTACGGGTCAGGAATGGTTTTAGTTCTGTTTTTTGAATCCGGTTCCATGGTTGAAATGACCCAGAAACCATTGAAAAATATTTTTTAAAAATTTCATTTTAATCATAAAGAGTTAGAATTCAGAAAAACTATTTAAAGCTTTCTTGTTCCAAATACGTAGGCAAAACAATGCATTGAGGGACCTCCCTTGAGAGTCAAACTCTTGACCAATTTTGATAGAAGGGCGCTTAGGAATGTGTATCTGACTAGTTGAATTTAGAAAATATATTTTGGTTCTAATTTCAGACTGATTTCTGAAAGTCATTGAAATGTCCTGGATTGCGGTTGGTGATGGTTCTGAATCCGACTCAATTTCGTTCAAACCATCAAATCGTTTCGAACCGATCGAAGTCCCACGCCCTTTGAACTTCAATGGCATCATTTTCTGCATCGGCTTTCGTGTCCAAAATTCCACTCTTAAATTAATTGAAACGCACATCCCGAGCTCGCATGACGCTGCTACGCAGTCCGATGGGTGTTGTCCGCTCCGCCTTTATAAGACTTGTAGATCCGCCACCGACGGTGGAATAAGAGTGTGACGCGCCTCGGAGTCGCGTTGGTGCTGTACTGAAGACTGACTTTGATCCAGACGTTGTCAGAAGGGTTTTGACATCTTTACCTTTCTAGCTTTGATTACCATCCCAAAAATGTCAAACATCGGCAAAGCCGATGGTGCCACCAAACTTCAAACGCCTTCACAACTCATCATGAATTTCATCCACAAGTTTCACTTAAACCCTCCTCTCTCTTGTTGTTCTTTTTTTTTTATATATATATATAATATACTTTATTTATGCTCAAATTTACTTAAAATATCACTTTTTAAAATGATAAAATAAATTTAAGCATTAATAAAATTCAAATATAAAAAAGGCCACTCTGATACTGCCAACATCTCATTACTGGGATACCATGATGAAGAACCCTTTTTGTTTTGTGGGCTCGTGCAACAACACCACGTGTCTGTATTCCTATGAACAGACAAGTGTGCCAATAATATAACATGCCAAAGTATGTACTGGGATTCTCGCTTATAAGAAGCTAATAAAGAGTAAATTTTCGGTTAAATCCTTAATATCGCTTTCATTGTTTGGTGATATAATCTGTCAAGAACTTTTTTTAGCATAACAAAGATCGATTAAATCCTTATTGCTTTCATTATATGATCATATTTATTTGTTTAATTTCTAATGACCTAGTGCTTTTCTCTTTAAATCCCTTCTCCATAATTGTCTGCATTCTCATCACTCTTGCCAATGATCAAAGTTTGACAAAGACACATTTATAGCTCTGACGGTGCCGCCAAACACCAAACGCCTTGATCAAAACGGTCTTTAAATTGAAAGAGATCTGCATCTTGACATTAATGGACGATAAATATATAACTATTTGCATTTAATTTACTTTGAACAATCTGGATAGCACTCAAAAGTGCGTCTCAAACAAGGGTACATGTTTATCCATTAAATTTCCGCAGCTCACTGAGGCTTGAACTTGGAACTCAACATGTAGATTCAGAAAAACCAGTCAACAACAATTTTATTAAAATTAAGGAGTAAAATTTTGTAATTTTCCATGACTAGATGAAAAGATCGTAGGTCCCCCTTCCATATGTGTGTGTGCGTGAGAGAGAGAGAGAGAGAGAGAGAGAGAGAGAGAGATCAAAGTGACAAATAAAAAAGAGTCCATCCAGCTATTAGAAAAGCGTCGGTGTGGCAGAATACGCGTTTAGTTTGAAAGTGGGTCGAGAGATCGGTTGGCTTATTAATTATCGCTTCAATATTAACTGCTACCACACACTGTGCCACAGCTACTACGTAGTCACAACTCAGAAACATGCATATAAGAAAATTTTAAGATATTTTAAAATTTATTTTTTTATTCCCCATATTGTAAGTTACTATGTAATAAAATTGCCAAAATCGGCTTCAGTAACGTGCTCCCTTGAAATCAGAAAAGGGCCTTCTTTCCTGAGTTCACAGGATGCAGTTTTTGCATTAAAGCAAAACAGTTTACAAAAGCAGTTTTTCATTTACAAAATATACGGAAGATTATACATAGCAATTTCTCCCAAAGCTGAAAACAAAAAATCTAAAAAAATAAACAAAAAGAGGAGAAATATAAATGAAGATGTATATATACATACATACATGAGCTCTTAGAAAAAGTCTTTTAACTTAAGAAAATCACTTATTGTGAAAACCTTCTGAAAGCAAACCGTGTTTCATAATCTAAGTTCAGAGTCGCTCTCTATGTGAACTCCTCTGGCTCCCGCACTTCTTCTTCATCTTTCGGATTCATCACATATTGTATGCTTTTATGTAAAAGGCTAACTAAAAAGTGAAAAGGGGTTTGGATCTCTAGTTGCATGAAAATGATGAAATCAAATCGGAGCCTCATGTCTTCCATGATCCTTTAATATATAATTCAAGTTTTTTTAGCAATTCATGTCGACAGAGTGAGCTAACTTTTATTATTTGACGCAAGTTTTGTTCTTTACGGTCATATTATTGACTTACAAAATCCTTTAATATGTGCACCCAAAGCGTTAGCTCAACCAGAGGGCGCTCTAGCACCATTGCTGCCGGTGGGGAGTTCGACTCTCAGAGGGCGCGTGTGTTAGACTTTGGCCTCCTCTTGTAACAAAAAAAATGCTTTAATAGGTATATAATGGACCCATACTGCCAAAATGAAGTTATTTCCAATGAATGAGGAATTATTGAAAAGGTGATTGATCTTACGAAATACCTTGGTCCCATTCTTTTTCTACATCTCACTACAATAAATAGCTTGAATTCAAACGTTTTCCTCAAATAAAATATGGCACTGCACCCACCCAGAGTGTTAGCTCAACAGCAGTACGATCTAGTGCCATTGCTGCTGGTGAGGAGTTCGATTCCCAAAGGGTGCATGTGTGGTCCGTGCGTTAGGCTTCGGCCTCCTCTTACAACAAAAAAAGACCCTAAAAACCGTTATACAAAACTGATTTGAGGATAGAAACTTCCCAAACATGATCTACTTACCCGAATCGAAGCTATCTTTGAAGTTTGTTGTGTTCTCTATGGTATTTTTTTTAACATTTCAATCAAGAAAAGATAGAAATAAGTCAAATTCATGCTCAACAAAATTAGCTAAGTTGAAGATGAAAAATTCTTGAAAGGATCATCTTTGACTTTATTAATATGGTGATCTAAAACCCATTTACTTTTCAAAGAAAAAGAAAACCATGATGGTGCAAAATCCTCGCAAGCCTAACACGAATCGAATCAAGATCGTGCTCATGTAGCCGACTCATTTAGTATGGAGGAGGCTTGGTTCTGTTTTTGGTAATTGATTTCAGATTTAAATGCTCAATTATTACGGGAAAATAATACATAGATATAATAATAATTAAAAAAAGAAAAAGCTTTTATGATCACATGGATGAATGCGTGGCCTTGAGAAGGAAAACAAGTTGGCGGCATACGAAGTGTCCCCTGTTCGTACGCCGTGCTGTACTCGGTGTAAAGGGCACTACTATAAGCAAGTGGCTCTTGGCTGTCCTTTTGAGGATTTTGTTTTGGAAATATTCCAAAACACTGATTTTTTTTTCTTTAATGACCATTCAAGGCACAAAAATTGATGAATTTTGATTTCTTGTCTTCTGAGGTAACCAAATGTTCAAACTTACATTCCATATATTTTGTCTTTGTTCTACTAAGTGGGAGGCCTTTTCTTTCTACTGTTTCTCTCCATAGTTCTAATTTTCTATTAACTTTTTCCTTAGACTCCTCCACTAATACAATGTCATATGTAAATAACATACATCAAGGTACTTCATCTTGAATATGTTTTGTTAACTCATCCATCACCATTATAAATAAGTATGGACTTAAAGTTGATCATTGATGTAACCCAATATTAACTTCAAAGAAGTCTCTTGTTCCTCCATGAGTCCTCACACATGTTTTTGCACCATCATACACGTCTCTTATAAGGTTAATATATGTCAATGGGATACCTCTTTCTTTCAAAGTTCTCCAAAAAACCTCCCTCGGTACCCTATCATAAGCTTTTTCTAGATCAATAAATATCATGTGAAGGACTTTCTTTTTTACTCTAAAATGTTCCATAAGCCGTCTCAAAAGGTAAATCACTTCAATAGTAGATCTGCCCGACATGAATCTAAATTGGTTCTCTATTGTACTTGATACTTGTCTTCACCTACGTTTGATAATTCTTTCCCATAATTTTATAGTATGACTCATTAACTTGATACCTCGATAATTCGCACAATTTTGAATGTCTCCCTTGTTCTTATATATGGGTATAAGTGTACTTGCTTTCCATTCCTCGGGTATCTTTTGGTTTTTCCATATTTCATTAAATAGTCTTGTGAGCCAAGTGATTCCTATTTCTCCTAGTATTTTCCAAACTTCTATAGGAATATTATCTGGTCCTACCGATTTACCACCCTTCATATGTTTAAGAGCATCTTTGACTTCATTCCTTTGAATACGTCAGTAGAAATTGTGGTTTATATACTTTTCTTATTTGGCTAACTCTCCTAAGCTAATACTAACATCTTTATTTTCATTAAAAAGATTATAAAAATAGTTTTTCCATCTATTTCTTATATCATCATTTGCCACTAGAATTTTTTCATCCTCGTCTATGATGCATCTAACATAATTAAGATCTTTAGTTTTCTTATCTCTAGCCCTAGCTATCCTAAAAATATCTCTTTCACCCTCTTTAGAGTTGAGTTTTTTATATAAATCCTCCCAAATTTTATCTTTTGCTTCACTCATAGCTTTTTTCGCTTCCTTTTTTGCTTTCTTATAAGCCTCTAAAGTTTCACTAGTTTTCTTAGCATAATGTAATTTGTAACATGCCATCTTTACCTTGATTTTATTTTGTACTACTTTACTCCACCACCAAGCTTCTTTTTGTGCCGGTACACCTCCCTTAGATACCCCTAACACATCTTTCGCCACTTTTCTAATATTTATAGCCATATTGTTCCACATATCACAAGGTGTACCAACATAATTCCAAACATCTCCTTGAAGTACTTTCTGTTTAAATATATCTTCTTTCTCGCTTTTGAGGTTCCACCATTTAGTCCAAATAACTTGATGACTCTTTTCTTCTTTGTCCAGTTTTTTATTTGTAAATTCATAACTAAAAGTCGATGGTGAGTGGTTAAACTTTCTCCTGGAATTACCTTGCAATATTTATAACAAGTTCTATCTTTTTTTCTACAAATAAAATAATCAATTTGTGTTTGTGATTAGCCACTCTTATAAGTAATTAAATGTTCATCTCATTTTCTGAAGATTTTATTGACTATAAAGAGATCAAATGCCATAGCAAAATTTAAAATCTCCCTACCTTCTTCATTTATATCCCCAAAACCAAAGTTTTCATGAATCCCTTGATATCCTAATGCCTCTTTACCGACATGTCCATTTAAGTCTCCTCCTAAACAAATCATCTCCCTTTGTGGAATCTTTTGAATCACCTTATCTAACTCTTCCCCAAAAGTTGTATTTATATTATCTTCTAGTCCTACTTGGGGTGCGTAAGCACAAACTATATTCAAAACCTCTGCTCCTAACACTAATTTCAACGTCATGATTCGGTCACCATATCGTTGTATGTCTACTACACTATCCTTTAAATCTTTATTTATGATAATACCAACTCCGTTTCGAGCCTTTTCTTTACCTGAATACCATAATTTAAAACTTGTATCCTCTATCTCCTTTGCTTTTTCTCCAACCCATTTTGTCTCTTGTAAACATAAAATATGAATCTTTCTCCGAATCATAGTATCTACCACCTCCATTAGCTTACCGGATAATGTTCTGATATTCCAAGAACCAATACGAATCTTATTATCTAGGACTAGCTTTCTTATCCCTCGCATCCGTCCATAATCAAAATGCGGAGACCCTCTCTGAAAATGTTTCACTACATTTGGGTGGCAATGTAGTGGGACTAACTTCTTTACCCACACCCGTCCATGATGTGGGAACCCTCTCTGCAATTTATTCACTACATTTGAGCGAAAATGTAGTGGCCCTTGCTTACTTATTACTGCATTAAGGCTCTGCAGCACGTCGCTAGGCGGAGACGCCCCAAAGCAATGCTCATAATTTTTGTAATCTATGTTATAAAATCCAACGAAGTTTTACGCTAGCTGTCAGAAGCCTAGAACAACCCTCCTCATTTATCCGAGCTTGGGACCGGCAATAAAAGGGTGATCCCTTACATGGGCGGAGTTGCTCTCAAAAATTTTAGGTCCAATTTTTTAGGCCACACTTAATAAGGCTTGATTTATTATTTCTCATTGAGCCTCAACTTGCGTTGAGCCACTTACTTATGTGTTATATGCTCAATTCATTTTCTTTTTCCTTCTCTTATCACCCTACATTTTGTTTTTCAGTGTTAATTTATGAGGGAAGGACTATGTATTATAGTCCATTCATCTCACCATGAGCTATAGACTTTAAGTTGATTTTTTAAACTTAGAGTTAGATAGATGCCCCCACCTCAACTCAATGGAGATCCACTACTGAATCCAACTCTTCTGTTTCAACTACTTATACAAGGGCTAAGTCATTACATGAAAACCTTAAGAGTGAAGAAAAGCATATAAAAAAAGGGCAACCAATCTTCTGTCTTTCTTAGTCAATTTCAGACCAAATAAAAGCATTGAGACGAAATGGATGTAAGAAGAAATAATGCGTAAAAGGAAATGGGCAAAACGAAATTGTGAAAAACTTGCATATTACAATGTTTGCTGAGGTACCACATGCAAAGGGAAATATCAAATTTGTTTGTAAATCGTACTTTACTTGTGATGTTCTGACACTGTGCCGGAGAAAAAAAGAATGAAATGCTCTTGAGTTATTACTGTGCCGAATTAAGCGGCACTAATATACATGGTAAAGTCATTACAAAAAGATGACTTTTAGTGTGCGCACGACGACCCCCCAAATTTTTGCCTTTCTGGGTCGTTACAGCTGTTAGAAAGACTGAGTCGTAGATGAGGAAATCCAAACATTTCTGTGTGCGACATGAAATATTTGGCAAAGAGAAGGGGTCAACCATGAAATTTCCCAAAACCCTTTTGATCTATTCAATTCCTGTCTCCCAAATCCCCCGCCTGACTTAGTCATTTATTATCTACGTACTATTTTCCCTTTTCTCTCTTTAATTAAAGAGACAAGGGTTCGATAGAGTAAGCACTGACGTTTGCACGGTGAATGATCAATCATAGTTTCTTACGTCCTTAACCAGTTAACTGGATCGGTCTGATCAAAACGGTCCATGTCAAATCACATGTTATCCAACAATCAAGCATTTTCCCATACTAGACGGGTTAATTATATGGATTTTTAGGTTTTCATAAAATTCGATCATGTGGCATATTAACAGTTAACTCAAAATAAATTAGATAGTTTTTTATTGTTTCTTTTTAATACTTTTGTATTTTTTTGTAATATTCTTATACCTTTTTATCAAAGTTTCTTTTAGTCATCTTTCTACATGTTCAAACCATCTTAAACGATTTGGTGTCATTCTTAATTTGTTTCTTTAAACTCAATTATGTATATGGTCTTTCTTTGTACGAGCAATCATTCTTCTCAGCATCTTTTTTTTATCATGAACATCCTTTTATACATGTTAGATTATTAATTGGCAAGAAAAAAATAGATCTATTAATTATCGTTTCTCATACCACAAGACTCTAGAGATGGTTTATAACAGTTTATGGGAAACGAATGTTTAGCATAGTTCTGAGACATGTCTCTTTGGGCGGCCTTAACGGAAATGAATTTTGAAATATGGTTTACATTTTCCCTATAGAACTCGGGTATGATTTCATATATAATGGACCCGAAAAGCCACCATAGTCTAGGTTTATCCAAAAGTAAATCTAGACCCGGATCTTAGGCAAGTCTGACCCGTTGAGATACTTGTTAAGCAAGTATTATAATGACGATCAAGCTCTGCTTGGTGGTAAAAAAAGGCAGCAGTTTTGCTCTAAGCATGACCACCAAGAAAGCTTCTTTGACAAGTATTATAGTCAAGGTTAGGACTTCCGTTTTATTCGTAGTTATGAAAATGTTTTCTTATCAAGCCGACCAAACTGAATGGCTTGACTCAATCTGGGTTTGGTTGCATTGCATGGAAACGGTCTATATAGGTTGTCTTATTCTCGATGGCTTCACAGAGCCCAGGTGGGGAATCGACGAGCTGACCTTGTATAGAGTAAAAGAAGCCCAACACCAAACTCAAGTCAGACCAGAATTCTCTACAGAGATGGAAACCCGACACAACCTGAAAAACTCAATAATGCTTGTACCTATTGTAAGTCTGGTCGTATTGGGGTTTGACCTGTTTCTGGTTTGTGAAACACAAGCTCGCTGCTTCATTCATGGTTTGTGAAACCAGACCGGACCCCGGCCGACCCTCTGTTCAGTGAACTGGTGCCTTTCTCCGGTTCATTAACTGGTCTGGTTTCCTTAACACTGCTTCATTTATGTATTTTCATTAATGAGAGGCAACTTGATATCGATGTATATAAAACATTTACCTTTCATGGTTCTAAGGTTCCATATCATGAATGTTCTCTGACACGAACTTGAAATGATAGAAACACTAGCACGAAACCACTGTCACGCAACACATACTTGAAATGACACAGGTGAGAACCGACCTGAAACACAGTGAGAACCCGACCTGAAACACGGATAAGCTCAAGACTGTTTCCAGCCATGAGGCTCCATTTCCTTGTGTTTAGAGTCACTACCATATGGTCCATTCTAGCGCGATGGCAACTCCCATGCGGTTTCCTACAGTAGATTCATTCATCAAAGCACGTCTTTGATTACTGAAAACATTAACGAAATGTCTCCCTTCTGCATTTTATATTTTGATATAGAATATAATGAAACTTTATTTCTCATAAAAGAAAGTACACTTATTAAAATAAAATTACAAGGCTTTACTTTTGAGTTAAAGAAAACTATAGTTTTCTTTTAATACTTTTTCTTGGGTGACCTTCTTTCAATAACATTCATATGGGTCTTACTTCTCACATCTTTGAGTGTTAATCTAAGCTTGTGTTGGTAATATATATAATTATCGTCGACAAAAGTGAGAACCCAATTCAAATAATAGCTGAAACATCTTTCGTTAAAATGCGATGTGACGTAAGTAATAAATTTACTAAGTTCTAATATTTTAAACACTTTCCATCAATCATTTAAAACAACAAAAATATACTAAAAGCTTACATAAAATCACGAGTTATATAATAGCAAAAAGCAAAAAAAAAATCCTTTCGAGTTGACCCCGTAGACCATAAACCCAGTCAGTAATAAAAAAATTATATTAAAAAAATTAGTTAATCAAATGGAGAAGACTATGATAATAGCGATTGTGGATGAATTTTCCAAGTAAATCCAACGATCAAACATACCCGAAAATATATAAGAGAACAATTTTCTTTTAATATAAATTTGTAGTTTCCCCTGTATTTTCTCATGCAACTGTGCCGGGTGGCACTGCAAGCAATTAACCAACTACAAACGGTCAGCTCACGTGCCACGAGTCATTTTTGAAAGGCAAACAGCCTTTTGCGTCGATCAAGATTCGGTAGATGATGGTTTTGATAAATCTTTGTAGTACTTGGCCTCTTGCTATAAATTCATTCGTAACAATCAACCCCTTCACTCCCTCAAAACTCTCTCCTTGCTGTCTTCTCCAGAGTGATTTCAGGACCAAGTGTTGAAGAACCCCTTCAAGACCATCAAAACCAGAGCCACACCGTGTACCGTTCCCCAGGCAAGCTGCTGCTCTCTCTCTCTCCCCTACCCATCAAGGACCACCCCAAATTTACCCATTCTCACGTCCTCCCTCTCTCTCTCACGCACTCTCTCTCTCTCTCTCTCTCTCTCTCTCTCTCTCTCTCTCTCTCTCTCTCTCTCTCTCTCTCTCTCTCTCTCTCCTACCCATTAAGACCACCCCAAATTTACCCATTCTCACGTCCTCCCTCCCTCCCTCTCACGCACATAAACGATAGAGGGAACTCCGGGTTTCTGTTTTCCTTTGACATTTTGTCTGTTTTGAATCTGATTTTCTGCTGTTCGCGTTATTCTGCGGAAATGTATTCCAGGGAAGAGCCTATCTTGTTTGAGGTATTGGGAATCTTGCAGGATTCCGCGGAATCTCAAATGGGTGTCTCGTTTTCGATGCGTTCGGAGCCGAAAACCGATGGTGGGGGTGGCGAAGATGCTGGTTGTTGCAGTTCGCAGTCCGACGCTTCCCAACAGAAACGAGATTCCGTTGTGGTCAGGCCGATCAGTTTCAAGGGAAAAGAAGACGTCAAAACCGTGCTGAGATCGGTGAGTTTTGATGGGAAGGAGGGATCAAAAGCGACTATTATGAAATCGGCAGGCCCGGGGAAGAACATGGTAGTGGAAGGATCGGTAAGTTTCAAGAAGAGGGATTTTCATTCCTATTTCTCGGATACGACCGTGGCGGTTCAACGCCAGGGTGGTGAGAAAGATTGTTCTAATCATAAGAGGACTGAGAACATTCCAGAATCCATTATGGATTCTCCCAAACACGAGGCTGCGGTGAAGTTGCAAAAGGTTTACAAAAGCTTCAGAACAAGACGGAATTTGGCCGATTGCGCCGTGCTTGTGAACCAATTATGGTTTGTAATTTCATACATTTTGTGTTAATAATTTCCTGTTTTGTTCATTGGTTCGGATTACAGGAAGTTTTTGGTGATGGTGGTTCTTTTCCGTTATTGATTTTTAGGTGGATGGCTCTAGATTTTGCGACTCTGAAGTTGAGTTCGGTCTCATTCTTCGACATTGATAAGCCGGAGTCTGCTGTTTCTCGGTGGTCTAGGGCGATGGTCAAGGCTGCTAAGGTAAATATAGGTATCAGTAAGATAGAAAATTATCCATTTATTTTGTATTTGGTGCATCGCTTTATGGATTTTGCATGATGGTCATTTTCAGGTTGGTAAAGGCCTATCAAAGGATGAGAAAGCTCAGAAGCTGGCTTTGCAACACTGGCTTGAAGCAGTACGTTGATTTCTTCTCATTATTGACTTCTCCGTGAAAGATATCTCTCCATACTTGTCTTGTTTTGATTTGCTGTGCCTTTTCTTCTGGTGTTCACAGATTGATCCAAGACATCGTTATGGACATAACTTGCACTTTTACTATGATATGTGGCTAGATTGCGATAGTAAACAACCATTTTTCTACTGGTAAGCAACGACCACCGATTGACGTGCTGTTACAATTATGGTTAAGGGAGTTTCTAACTCCTAATGGTAAAATAATAGGTTGGATATAGGAGAAGGGAAGGAGGTTAATCTTGATAAATGCTCAAGGTGTAAACTTCAAACGCAGTGCATTAAGTATCTTGGCCCAGTAAGTGACGAGCTTTCTCTTGCCTCTTTCGTTTCGTGTAATCTTTCTACAAACTTGAAAAAGCTACCATGAATCCTTGATGGCCTTAAAAAGCTCTCTTAGATCCATGTGACTGCTTACTGTATGACCTTTTTGAATAGGAATGCTGATGCGAGCTTTGATTTGGACTGTTCTTTTTGAAAATGAACAAGTAAAAGAGTTTGCGTTTAGATGTAATACAACTTTTGTGTATGTTTAGAATAGAATGAATCGTTTCTCTGATGTTCTATGTGCTGCCTTTGTCTTAGCAGAAACAGAGGGAGGCCTATGAAGTGATAGTTAAGGAAGGGAAATTTGTGTACAAGAAGAGCGGGAAGCTGTTAGACACGTCTGACGGAGACGATGGTGCCAAGTGGATATTCGTCTTGAGTACATCGAAGGCTCTGTATGTAGGACAGGTGAATGTCGATCTCTTCCTTTAACCTGCAATAGATTCATTTGAGGGAGAAAAATATAAACAAAAACCAAGCCTTCCCCCGCACTAAGTGGGCTCAGCTACATGGATTCTAAGTCTGCTTAATCTTCGATCGATCTTGTGCCATATTAGCGGCATTGAAGTCAAACAAAACAAAGTAAGATCATGTTTTATCGTTTCCTTCAAACACTTTAGAGTCCAAAAGGGCTCGATCCTAATTGAGGCAGAGAAAAGGGAAAAATCAAACTGCAGTAGTTTCATATTTTGATTCTTCTGTGATATTAATTCGTTTGTTTCGACATATCGCAGAAAAAGAAAGGTACATTTCAACATTCAAGCTTTCTTGCTGGAGGTGCTACATCTGCTGCCGGGAGATTGGTTGTTCAGAATGGGATACTCAAGGTTCAACAACCTGGACTTGTGCTCTAATTATTGATCTGTCCTACACAAATTAGCATTTTTTTCCCCTCTCGAACCCGTGGTTGAAATCTTTTAGATGAGGATGTCTA
Source organism: Brasenia schreberi (assembly GCA_036023115.1). NCBI lineage: Eukaryota > Viridiplantae > Streptophyta > Magnoliopsida > Nymphaeales > Cabombaceae > Brasenia > Brasenia schreberi. The sequence goes on from JAYKKT010000037.1 coordinate 3,216,592, forward strand.
ACTCACTTCTTGGTGTTCCAGTTTGTTTGGCCATACAGTGGGCATTATCGCCCGACGGAAGAGAATTTCCAGGAATTTGTCATCTTCCTTGAGGAAAACGGAGTTGACCTGTCCGACGTCAAGGTTTGTTGTCTTAGCTGTGCATCTGCATTTGATTTGTTTATCTGCAATATAATAAATCTTCCAGTGGCAAAGGGTCCAACTTATATTGGTCCTTTTTGTCCTCAGAGAAGTCCAGATGAGGGGGATGAAGATCAAATTAGCCGAGAAGGAAGCCAGGCTCGCCTAAGGACCATATCTTCCGATTCAGACCTATCTGTAAAGGATTCCGAAAGTGATGACTCAGTAGACAGCAGCGAATCTGAATCCATGAAAGGAACCAATGCAGATCAAAACAGCAATTTGTCAATGGCAAAAGCGGAGCCTCTAACCGAGAGATCATCAAGTGTGACTGAAACGAGCAGGTTGAATGGTAGCGAGGCTAGTCGGGCATCGGATTTGAGTGATGATGAAGCCGAAGAGAGCCCCAAGCAGCGATCGCCCTTCTGTAAACGGAACCTGTTCGATGCCGAGGACACAAGTTCAGAGGTAGAAGCCTTGCCGAAGGAATTTATCCTTCAGAGGATAAACTCCAAGAAAGGAATGCTTTCATATCAGTTGGGAAAGCAGCTATCATGCAAGTGGACGACAGGGGCCGGTCCCCGAATCGGCTTTGTAAGAGACCACCCTTCAGAATTGCAGTTTAGGGCACTGGAGCAGGTGAACTTGTCCCCAAGATCAACTGCGAATTGTAAGTCAGTTTCATCACCAAGGCCATCTTAATAGCCGACGGTGCGTACTGATCTTTCAGCCTGTTTTGATAAACGTGGGAGCACCACTTTACCGCATTCTTTGTACAGTTAAACAATACAAGGCATTCTTTTGTTCTTTTTTCCTCTCCATTTTTGTGTAGGGGCCATTGTTAGGACCCCAATTGTATACAGGCGGTTTGATGAAATCTAACTTTTTATTGGTTTTTTTGAAGATCAAGAGATGGAATGAACTATAGGTGCATGAGACTCTTATTTGGAACTTGAATACTTTGAGCCAAACTCGTATTTCCTTGAAAATGCTATACAAGCAGTTCAATGAAATATAAGCTTTTAACCCATAGTGTTACCTCAACCGCAGAGCGCTCTAGCACCATTGTGTGTACGCATGTGTTTTAGGCTTCGGCCTCGATGATGCACGATGCAGTTTTGGAACTTAGACGACTTTGATCCAAGCTCAGCATCTCAATCAAAATTTGTATCGCGCGTTGTGTATGAACAAACGACCTTTTGATATGGAGATTGTGGTCTAATAGATGACCACCGCCAAGACCACCCGAAATGGCAGCTTTACCATACCGTACTATTGGTGGCAACCAACATGTTACCGTGCCCTTGGAGGAAGCCAACCAGCCTTTAGTCAATCACACTGTAAAGGTCCCTTCACTGGCAAAGCTCTAAAGGGGGTTTATGGCTTATTGGTTCCGTAAACTTACAATGACCTTCAAAGGAAGACTGTTAGGGGAGCCACTCAATGGCCTTGTCCCCTAATGGACCGGCTCTACCAACAGAGGGAAGAAGATGGTGGTGATCAACCATACGTGTCATCATAAATGCATCTGTCTCGCTCTTCTTTCCACAAACTGACCTTCTACCCACTTGGGTGTTCTCTCTCTAAGAGCAACCGAACGACCTGAACACAAAGCCGGCTCCCTTTTGTATGGCATTGGGAAAGGCAAAAGACTCCCCAAGGCACTCAGATACGGGCACTTGGAGCGGGGCACTCCCAGTCCTCTTATTGACACTAGTGGATCCAAGGAGATCTGCTATTAGACCCGAATGAGTTCGTCCTAGGCGAGCCACTCACACACATACCTTCCAATCTAAACCTCCCTTAGTCTCGATTGGGTGGCACTTGGACATTGGAGGGAAGGCTCTCTTGATGCAGTGACGTTTCTTTGGAACTTGACAACTTTGATCGAGCTCAGCATCTCAATGGAAATTCGTGTCGCACGTTATCTACGTACAAGAGACCTTTTGATGACCTAATGGTGTAATTAGGTTTTCTAGTTTTCTTAGATGTTCCCATTTGCACTCAACACGTTAGCTTACTTGCAGGTAGCTAGTTCGATATCCAAGGAGTGCATGCACGCCTGGTTTTGTCCTCTCTGTTGTAAACAAAAAAGAAAGAGAAAAAATCTCTTTTCTCCCTTGGTAAAATACCACACGATGGGTTTATTAAGCAAAAATCTCCATAACCATCTAAATTTGAGATGGCAGTGCAGAAGGGTTATTACCTAGGATAGCTTCAACTTTACATACGAGCTTGGATCAAATTGCAGTGGAAAAAATTGAACACGATTAGTTATTATCGACCTTCGAACTGTATGTTATTGAGAAATGAATTCAAATGCTTGACTTTTTCTTTTCTCCAAACTTTAGAACCACCAGAAAAATTAATTTTAGTGATTTAAGTTTTATCTTTGTTTATCTAAGTGTGCTGATTTCAGGTATATGAGAAGATTCCAATGGATCGATTCTTCGCAAAGGTTGGCAGTGGCACAATAAGGTCTCGCCAGATCTCTGCCAGAACTCGTGAACCGCTTGTCGCTGGAAGATTTACACAAATCACACAGAAGTACAGTAAATATATGAATTCTATGATGTTACAAGGACACAACAAATGCCATTGTGTGCAATCAAGAATGACGTATACAACAAGAAGACGCAACAAAGATAGTAGATTGGATCGTCTTTCAAAGCACAGGTCTGTAGCCGAATTGTGAGAATAAGAACTCAAATAAAAGAATTAGTATGTTGTTTTAAGTGATCCCTTCACATTAAGAGATGCAACCAGTAAATTGTCAAAGAATATCTCCTTGCATATGTACACTGCCTTCAAACTTCTGCAACCCTCATAGGTTTGAAAACTGCTTCACCCTCACTGCTCCTATTGCACATGACTATGAGTTTGCCTATTACTTATCGAGTCAATGGTAGATCACATAATTTAATCACCAAGGCGTAGATTTGCTTCCCTTTCCCCAATGACGACAAACACCCGCAATTTTCAACTTTGAAACATATCCGAGAAGAATCAGGATCCACATTCTCATGCAAACATCTTAGAGAAAAGAGACAATGCACCTGAATTCAAGCCTTCTCTCAACCGATAATCATCATCCACAGAAATGAGCAAGGTTCTGTTTGCAGCATGGTGAAAACTGAAAAGACAAATGGCAGACTTTACTTTGCTGCATTCGTGTATAATTCACGCTCAATCAGCATGATCGTTAAGCCTGATTCTCAGAAGTATAACCACTTTCGAACATATGGGCATGAATATCCTGCCATTGTTCTAACGTCATTACTTTTCTAGCTAAAAGACAGGGTCATGTAGCAGAAGCCTACTTTCATCTACTTTTCTATGTCGAAGAGCAGAATTATCCGAATGCCATCTTAGAGCTTCATTCACACCATTGTTTAGATTCTCTCAGCCCTCAATGATGGCAGCTTATGCCACCAAACTCAGCTCGGTGATCTTTAGACAACATAAAAACTTTCTCTACTTCCCGCATTTTGCGTATATATCGACCAGTGCAGTCCTCCATTGCTATCTGATTCATTGTTCTCCTTGTTCTTGATGAACTTCACATCCTGCATGACCCAAACGGCCAACGCCGACCCACCAAGAAGATGTAAAGTGCGAATAAGAACCAAACAAGGTTAGATCAAATTGTCAACTGAACCAAGCCTTTACACGAACGATATAGATAGGGTCGGCTATGTTTGCATAGAGAACTCAACATTCTTTATTATTTTTTCCAACACTTTTGTGGTATTCTTTTTTTTCTTTTAATTTTTTTTACTGAAATAGCTAATTGTTCTATAGTTTATATGTAAAAGTGAATCCAATTATCCACTAAATCCGTCTTCATTTAGACACAAAAATTGAACCTTATTTCCATGTGAACCGATCATAACCTCAACCAAGCCTTTTCCCAAACCAGTTGTGCCCGATTAAGAGTGTGACACAAGAATTTCCTATTAATTTATCCACCTAAGCATGCTTAATTTCAGAGTTCTCATGAGATTCAATTTATTAGTGTTGAAAACTTCACACTGATAAAAGACCCGACAAAATATTTTGTTGGCTGTTGGCTATATAATATGAGAGCATAGTTCATGCCCACATATGCTTAAACATACTTTTAAATCTCAACCATTCAATTGGCGATTGAAACTCAAATATCAAAAGCAAAAAAAATATATTAATACTTTTTGTAGGTACAATAAATGCATATAATAAAAGTTATCTCTACCGTTGATCTTAAACATTTTTCATTGATTTTAAAGATTGAACAATAAGATCTTTGAGAATGTATATGTGTGCATATGTACTAATTTCTCATAATGCAACCCTCCTTTATGGCTTTAAATATCACATATTAACTAAAAGGATTCGATGTTACGGCTCATCAAAGGGTGTCCATGTCCTTCCCTCACAGTGGGACATTGACAATCTTCCTTTCTTGGATATGGTTATTGATCTGGATCCCACTGTTCAAAGGGGGGATGACTGGTCACATTTGTGCCCTGCATCCACCCCCTTACTAAGGCAATGGTTATGGGGTAGGGTTTTCTCTCCCGGCAGGTAACAGGCAGGGTACAGTACCCTTAACCCATTTTTGAATCTAATAACATAGTTAAAATCAAAGTTACTTTGCACTAAAATCCAATCATTTCTAAATTGAGTCCAAATAATTATGAATTTTTGTTCTTAACTGATTGAAATATTCAGTGGCATACATATATAGGGCGAGAGAGATTGTGGGTTGTCCATTACTAACACTGCATACTCATTCACGTCCTTTGCTTTATAAAAAAGTGGTTCCAATAACATGTGTGGTGTAGTTCAAATTCAACCCTTATTTGCCAATTCAATTATACACCAACAAATATTTTGTTGCAATGTGAGGATAATAAAGATGTCTCGTATATTTTTTCAAACACTTTTATTACTTTTTAAATATATTCATATCACTAAGGATATAAACAACATCCAATTTATATATATAAAGAGAGAGTTTAGTTCATGTACGCACTCATCGGTGCTCTAATCTACTTACATATCTCAACGGTTTGAACCGTAAGATCAAAAATTTAGATCTTTAAGTTAAAAAGTAAAAGCACCGAGTGTAATAAATGCACCTAGAAAAAGTATTTATCTTTTCATTTTAAAATTTGAATTTCAATCATGGATCTAGTGGTTCGAACAATTGAGATCTTGAGTGTTTTAATCATATAACTATGTGCGAGTACTAATTTCTCTCTCTCTATATTATATATGTATACATATATATATATATACATACATATATACATATATAGATATACTATATATATATATATATATATATACATATATACATTATATATATATGAGTTCGGCTGCATTTTTTGATAGACACACTGCTCTGCCTTGAACAGTTCAGACCCACAATCCAATTGCCTAGTCTCCTTCGAGGAATTTGTGATACTAGTTGATTTCCTCAGGTACATAAAGTCCGCCTACACGAACCAAGATTAAGGGCCAATGGACATGCTTGCCGTCTAGGGCCCATACAACTTGACTGATCCAATCTTCCTCGATATGAAGTTGTTGATGGCGACCGATCCGCATCATCACATGAACAAAGAATCTTGGCAATAAATTAACTCTCCCCAAAACTAGGCTACCCATTACAATAATATGGCTATTTTTTTTTACAAAAGGAGGAGGCAGAAGCCTCACACACACCCTCTGGGAGTCGAACATCCCACCACCAGCAACAGCGCTACAACGCCCTGCCGTTGAGATAACACGCTATCAGTTCAGTATGTGCAGTTTTTTAGCACCAATATATGAGCTTGTATTCCAAATTCTACAAGTAGCGTAACATTCCCACAGTGGATGATTTCATTTGACTTGGGTCTATATCAGTTTCTCTTTTAGTACAATAGGGGAGGCATATACACACCGGAGTATCTAACTAGACAGCCAGGTGAGCAAGCTCTTTGTGCAAATCTTTGTTCATGAAACTTGAGCTTTCCCTTTCATGTCAGCATTAGAATTCTACAGAAAGCATGTATGCACCTCCGGATTAGGTTCAGATCACAGAAAGCTTTAGAAAATTTATGCGCTATAAGTTTATATAATGAGATTGATAATTATCTGCTCAAGATTCTCACCTTCAAAAAATAATTTCCGATCCCTAACTATAATATCAGAAACAATTTTGAGCGCATGAAATAATAAAAAACACGAATGCAAACCAATGTCTATATTTTCCTGTTTATCAACAACAACAACTAAGCCTTTTCCCATACTAGACGGGGTCGGCTACATGGATTCTTTGTTTCCACATATCCCTATCATGTATCATGTTAGCAGTTAACTCCCAATAAGCTAGATCATTCTTTATTGTTTCTTTCCAACACTTTTGTGGTAGTCCTCTACCTCTTTTAATACTTTCCAAATTTAGTTTTTCTAACCTTCTTATAGGTTCTTATTTTGATCTTCTTTCTATTTGTCCAAACCATCTTAAACGATGTTCTCTCATTTTATCCTCTATTGGTGTCACTCCTAATTTGTTTCTAATAACCTCATTATGTATACGGTCTTTTTTGGTATGACCACTCATCCATCTCAACATCTTTATTTCTGTCACAGACATCTTTTGTACATGTTGATGATTAACTGCCCAACACTCAGAACCATAAAACATGGTAGGACTAATTGCTGCTCTATAATATTTACCTTTTAACTTTAATTGTATCTTCTTATCACAAAGAATACCTGATGCTCCTCTCCATTTTAACCAACCAGCATTAATTCTATGTGTAACATCTACATCAATTTTTCCATCACTCTGAAAAATTGACCCTAGATATTTAAAACTTTCCTTTTGGGGAATGCAATGTGTGCCAATTTCAATTTTCCTATTTATCAGATACAAAAAATTGAAAACAATAAAACAGAAATTTAAGGAGGAATTGTGGAAATATTGCTCTGAGATTACAAAGGCTTCATTGGTTGGGCGGTACTGCGCTTGTCCCCCTTAAGGAAAGTCTCAAGTTCGAATTCATATGAATGAAAAACCCAGCTCGGAGAGATTTACCCCATAGTGAACCGACCTGGCTCCTGGCTAGAACCAGATTAGTGGGGTTCTTGTGGGCTTCCGGATACTTGTGGTTTACAGAAAAAAGTGTAATTGCTGCAAGATATAATTGTCAAATGGTACTTCACGGCACCAGGATATGTTGAGTTCATATTGGCTGATAAAATTCCACGAATATATTCTCAATATTACTTAAAATATCACCTCTTTTTTTCATGTAATTAATCATAATTAAACATGCTCGTGTGAGAGATCTTTCTTTCTCATCTTTGAGGTTACAAAATGTAAAATATGTTGCGCACCGTCGAAATCTGCAGAGAAAGCCATCAATTCATGAGCTTATATTCTTGCTCTCACTCACCATGCACCTGTTTCTTCTCTTGTCAAATTTGCTGCTTCAGTATCACCCTGTGGAAGATGTTGCTTGGCTGACCTCTTGTCCTTCAGTTTGAGACCTTTGCAAGATCTCATATGCGCATCTAACCTCTCCGGATTGAACCTCTTCCCACATTGTCTGAAAAATTCGTAAGATATTTATCATAATTTACAAATTGAGTTGATTAAATAGAGTGATAATCAAATAGTTTACAGTATAATGGCAACACAACCATATTTGACAGAATGTTATGAGAATCGCAAAATTTTGACTTAAAAAACATATTTTCATTAATTGACTTTCTCAAGTGCTTAAGCTACTTTGTGACATATTGCTTATGTAGTAAGTTGGAGTTAGAATGTTTAGGAGGGCAATTTCGATTTCCCCTGCACGCAAAGAAGCCTGGGTTAGTGAAAATACCACACTGAGAGATGAGTAAATTACAACAGTGAGAGCTAAGTAAACTGCAAGAACAAGGTCCTTTTTGAGGTGAATAATATTATTTTAAGTAATGTGGAAATTTTTTCTCAATATAGGATACAAAGTGTAGTTTGGTGTCCTATGCGTTGCATTAATGTAATAGCCAAAGCACTAGGAACTTGGCAAACAATTCAGCTTATCTGCACAAAGAGAGCCATGGCTCTCTGGCCAAGCGGCCTTTTCGAATGGAATAAGTGAATATGAGAATTTGTAAAATTAAAATTCTCAAACATATATGAATTCTCGTCACAAAAGTGTTGGAATGAAACAGTAACAAATGATCTAGTAGCTTATGTTGAGTTAACTATATTCTATGGAAACCAAGAATGTACGTAGCCGATACAAGAAAAGGCTTGATTGTTGTTTGTTATAGTATATATATGAATTCCCTTCAGATCCAAGGCCTACGCTTTGGCGTCAGGCAACGGAGAAAGTAGCACCATGGGAATCAAACTTAAGAATCAGTCTAGCAGCCAGAGCCCTTTTGATTATGTTACACCCCTTGGATGAAATTGAGATGCAAAGAGGAAAACAATTCATCTTACGAGCACGTAGGCTGAGGGAGAAATGTGCAAACCGAAGCTGGACTTGGATTCCCATCATAAGTTTTCTTTTTCTCAACATGCTTCTGGCTTTTCCTGCAAACAATTATACAAGATTTAGAAGGGACGGAAACACACACAGATAGAGCTATAGATATGGTGGTGTGATACCACCTATGGTGTCCGCACTTTATTTAGATCACACTGCAGAAATGGTCATGTTTAGGGTCAATAATTTGTTAAATTTAGTGGAACATGAAAATTGCAATAGTTTTACATCCATTTTATCATCGGTTATTGAGAGATTCTGTGTTAAATTTGGTCAAAATATGAAACTTTCGGTGTGGGTATGGTTGGACCTGGCATTTGGTGGTAGATCATATATATATGTGTGTGTGTGTGTGTGTGTGTGTGTGTGCGTTTTTATGTATGTGCGAAGATTGCACTAATAGGAAATTGACATATAGTTATGGTTTCCGATCAAGCATGTATCATTTTCAGTACCATTATCATCCACTTCGGTGCAATTTTTGTTACACATGGCACGAGGAAAGTTGACGGTTTTGTCTTGGTCCATGTAGAAATAAACCATATCAAATTCCTGCTAGGTTTGTATATTTATGGTAGAAACTTTACATTTTAAAACGTTCATGCAAATCTCAACCATTTGTTTGATATAAAAAATTACTTTCTAAATCAAGTCCACCTATAAAAGCATGTGTAATTTTTAATTTTTAAATCTCGATCATTAATCTCCTTAATGGAACAATTGAGTTTTGTATAAATATTCTTGGATATAAAGTTTTAGTACATTCTGGTTTCTCTTGATAATCTTATATAAACAAGTCCATTCTTGATCTTTGACATCAATGAAGTGCTAAAAACAATTTACATTTAATGTTACAAAAGTCTAACAATACTTTTAATTCAAATTTCTATTCTTGATCTAAGAAATTGAGCAGTGAAGATTTTTATGCAAGATTGTGCACTAAAATACATTATACATTTAGCACTACCTTTGTACCTACGTATATATATATATATATATATATATGTGTGTGTGTGTGTATATATACATCACACATAAACACATACATACGTGTGTGTATATATATATATATACGTGTATGTGTGTGTTTTTGAAGGGTCCAATGCATTTCCATAGAAGGGATTTTCACCCTTAAACACAATTAGAAAATGGTCACTAACGGATTATAAGGCACGATTAGATAGTTAATCCAGTTGGTTCTACCCTAATTTGTTTCGCCTTTTTTTTTATTGAGTGAAGACCTTGTTTTTTATCTTGCACTGTGTGATCTTACCAACATGCACTGCCGTTCATATTCTTCCCTTCCCCATTCTTAACGCTAGAGATTTCCAGACTGGTACTACTCTTAACAGAAGGCTTCTGCATGCTTGGTTGACATTGAAGAGGCTTCACTGCGGACTCCTTTGTGTCTACCGCTCGGCAACTAAGCAAATCCTTCAAGAAGCGAGAATAAGCACGACTATTCATAGACGAACAACCACCCTTTCTTTTAAGACGAGAACCTTTTTTGTTCTTTCTTATCAATCTCTCGTCTTCATCTTCCTCCGTATCTTCCATTTTCGGTGCACCATCAACTTCTTCCTTAATCTCTTGCTCTATGACGAACTTCTTTTCGACGTCATTTTCTCTGTTGCTTGCTTCTCTGCTGCTGCAGATCGTCGAGCCGTCGTCCGTCTGTGACGAATCGGAGAACGAGTCAGCGAGTCCGTAGATGCCAAATGGATTCAGAATATCGTTGGTGGATGTAATGGCTGCAATACTGAGGTGTTCGAGTTTCTTGTCATCATTGCACCTTGTATCTTCCATTGGCTCGTAACCGGCACGAAGTGTTCTGTGATCGGATAGCTCGCTCATGGTTTTTTCAAGAATCGAATCGATCTTTTTCTTCGCCGGGAAGCTGTTTGATCTCTTGGGTTTCCGGTCTGCAACGGCATTGACAAAGCTTGGATGAATCAAGAGTCCCGACAACATGAGACACAACAAAGAGAACTATGAACATGGTCCGTTCGTGTTCACCAGTAGTAACCTGAAAAGTTTTGCTCCCACACACACACATACATATTTCAGTTTGACCTGTTTTCTACACCAAAAGAAAATAACACGATAAAAAGAATGACCCAAAACGCGTAATTGCCATCAACATAACATCCAATACAAACAAGAGACACGTGCATATGACCCAAAGAGTCCGTGTTTGTGCCAATACTCAAAGTAACATGCACAATTCTCGTCGGGTTCACTTGATGCTGAAACGACATAAAACACGAAATTCCCCCCCACCCGCCCCCCCTTGGTTGAAATGTGATGATGAGCACATGAAATGAGCAGCCATCAAGCCATCAATAAGGGGAAAGATCATGTGTGATTAAAGACGCTAACCAAATAGTTGGGCACAGACATGGCGGTCCCCGTAACCCGGAACACATAGTTCCAAATCGCTGGTTTTCTCCGAACCAGGAACCAAAAATGAAGAGGACCAAGTCAGTCTTATTCTGGTTTGGAATTGTTGGTTTTGGTTTCGAGTCCAATTTGAGTTCCAAAACACCTTGAACCAAAAAAAATATAAAAGGGTTTCAAATTTACATTAAAAAAGGTAAAAAAACCTGTGGTTTGAAACCACCTGTTCCGGCTCCCTGAAAGATAAAACTGGAACCGAACAGGGTGATTCCTTCCTGGTTCTAGGTTTACTTCAGCAGGTTCTGGTTCAAGCCAGTTCCTAGCCAGGAACCACTGGACTTATTCTAAACTAGCCATGTATTGTATAGTTGGGCATGCCACAAGCAAAGATCTTATAGCCTTACTGACTATGAGTTGAATAAGTTGTGACCTCTTTAGATCTTTTTGTGTTATTCCAGTGGTTGGAGAAAGGAATGACGCCCTATACATCTAGCAGGTTTGAATCCTTTTTAAAAGAAGCATACATGTCACGAATCATATTTTGAAAGACAATTTAATATAGTAAACCATCCATGTCGACCATATAAAAGATTGGTTTGATCAAACAATCATGTCAAATATATCCTCGATGATTTCAACCATCCGATAAAAAATATATGTTTGTTTTTATCTCAATCATATTAAAAGTATATTTCTAATTCATAGAAGCATTATTAAAAAATTATTATTTTTTATCTCAATCATCTATTTCTTTGATTGGACGGTTAAAATTAGTAAAGATAATTGCTTATTCACATAATCAACAAGCTCTCTATGTTTACATATGAGTTGTTAGACTCTCATTCATTTAGACTCTTCTTGACAATATGTATCTTGGATAGACAATTTAAATTAAAAAAATAAAAATAGTTTTTTCAAAAAACAATCCATACTTTTTACTTTTTTTATAGTTTGAAAAGATTATAACATGAATAAAAGTCTAACAACTCTCATTCTTTCTCTCTCTCTCTTTATATATACATACGATTCAAAATATTCTTAATTAGAATATGTATAAGTGAGATCCGCAACGACTTCTTCCTACCTATTTAGGTGAGGAAACACAGTGGTAGAGCTAAAGATGAGTCTGTTGTCGGTTGGGGTGTCCAAATGTCTGATTTGAAAGTAAGTGAGATCCACAACGACTTCTTCCTACCTATTTAGGTGAGGAAAAACAGTGGTAGAGCTAAAGATGAGTCTCTGTTGTCGGTTGGGGTGTCCAAATGTCTGATTTGAAAGCCTGAAGTAGCTGTTGCTGTAGGAGTACCTAAACATTATTCTCAAAATTTCAGGCAGTTGACTTGAACCCCCCAGTTACATGTGGACCCGGCAAGAATAATTATAATACGAGAAGCACATAAAGGTAAATAATAGCCTAAGAAGTATTACCTTTAGATATCAAATGACTCGTTTTTTTATGATTTCACTGTTTCAACTACCAACCATCACCTTCTACTGTTTTACTACTGCTCAAAACCGTTTTCAAACAACTGCTTCTAATCACCAAAAACTACTTAAATAAAACCACCTACATATAAATATTTAAAACCTTTTAAAGTGGTTTTGACAGTAACTGCAGCGATTTTAATTGGTGGAAGACAGTTCTGGACCGTGAAGAAGCTATGGGAGGTGATGCAACTTAAATAAATAGAAGAGAGAAAAGAAAAAGAAGAATAAGAGGATTCACCAGGTGAAGAAGTCGCAGACTTTTCAGAACCCTTGAGGACGTATTCTTTATCTGTTATGGGGTTAATCACATCATTGTCCTGTAAGTCCTGCCATATGTAACCTGTCTTGTACCTCCTACAAAAGTTTGCGTAACACTGGGGAATAAAAACTCAAAAATTGAAACGATAGGGAAGAAAAAAAGAGTAGAGGTAAAAGATCACGCATCATAACTAGCAGCTCGTTCCGTCTACCTCGTTTTTTTCACAGGAGAACATTACAATAATTGCATAATTTTTGGATCCTAAATTTCTTGCAGAACAGAAACATGTAGTATGCATATTGTGCTGCCTCTTATGTAGTTCAAACAACAGGTGAACTTCTGTTTGCTTTTTGTTGCGTTTTAGATTGGATGAAGGATACTAAAAGATTTGGAATGGTTGCATTCAGTGGTAGTCTAAAATTTCAGTATCCACGATACAATAAACACAAAGTAGGAGCAGAATATGCATTGATTTGCAGCTCTAACCATAGGTTTTCCTCTCGAATAAACTAATCATACCTTTTATAAGACCAAGAAAAGTTGTTCGGCATCTCCTTCCCTCGCACATCCGAAAGCCATCGCTTGACATCTGCAAAACGTTGTGAAGCAAAGGATCATAATTAAGATTGTATGTACACAATATCAAATTCAAACTTCCTAAACATGAGATTTGATGGTAGCACACAGCGACGATAACAACGATATCAAAGATTCAAACGGTATAAGAATTTCATCTTTTGGGCTAGCAGACACCAACCTATCAGTATATAGACGAAAAAAAACTTATCTGAATGCCTCTATTTTACAGAGAAAGCGAGTCAGAGAGGGTGGTATTCCACCCTTTTTTTTTCTTTGCCCCCAACATTGCCAACTTAGATTAGAGATGATCAATTACCCTTCAACCTGACTCCGCCGAGATCAGAGTGATGAACCCGAATGAGGTGAGGATGTTCGATCCTTCCTTTCCGGCTCAAGAAATAAATAATCTGAAGGATCTCTTCATCGGCATTAATCCGATCATCAATGGAGTCCATCATCTCCGATTCCGGCATTCAGCCAAGCACAGTTTCTCCAGACCGGCACAATTGCGATGAGGTAAGTCAATAATTACTTCTTCAATACTGTTGAAGAATACGGTTAACCACTGAAGGGGCCGCATGCAATATTAAATGGGCCAATAAACAACGCTTCGCTATATGGAAAGAAGTTTCCAAAGAGCCTTAAATGCCTAACAAATTCTAAAAACCGCCTTATTCAACAACTAAATTGCAGTGCCACGGTTATAACCGTCATTCTCTTATCTTTAATGGTTTATGATTAGATGGGAGGTTGAAGCCTTATGCATGTCATGGGTATCAAACTCATGATTGGACCACTTAGCCATCTCGTAGCTATTGCTCTTTGTACACCTTTAATGTTTTGTTTGGTAGTTTTTGTTGGAGTCCAGTTCTAATAGGTGGTGCGGTTCTTGAGTAATTAACACTTGAGATATCAAAGTTAACACCTTAAAATGAAGTAGTTAATACTTGAGAGATCAAATTTAACACCTTAAAAAGAAGGTTAGGATAGTGTTATTCTTCAAGGCATGATAAATATTAATCTTTACATTTATTTATCACCTCCGGTATCAAGCAACCGAATGCAATGGATCCCGACAACCATAAGTTTTGACCATATCAAAATTTCATGAAGGAGATTTCTTAACCATTATGCTGTTCCTTTTAAGTATTTTAATACTTTGAACGGCATAATCGCTGGTGGTCCTTACTTGGATTGCTTGTATAATGACTTAGTTTTCCAACAACATAAGCAATAGTCAAGTACATGTCATAATATACATCAAGCATCCAATTATTTTTTTGCATAATCTTGTTTGTTACCGTAACCTGACATCCACCTTTATTTGGTACTAATTTAATGTTCGAGTCAAAAGGTGTAGCAACAGGATGACAATCAAATTGATCAAATTTATTTAATACCTTTTCTATGTAATGACATTGTGATAGTGTAGACCACTACCATCTTTAGTTATTTTTGATACCCTAGGATCACAACTACTCCCACATCTTTCATGTCAAAATTACTAGACAATAATCTCTTAAAGTGTTTTCTACTTCATCTAAATCAATGCCAAAGATTAGCATATTATCTACATATAAACAAATCATGACTCCTTTTCCATTATGAAATTACTGTATACACATTTGTCAAATTCATTTATTTTATATCCATTAGCAAGAAAGAACAACTCATCAAATTTTTATGCCATTGATTATAGGGCTCGCTTTAAAGTCCATACAAGACTTAACTAGTTTATAAACTTTATTTTCTTGACTTGGAATTACAAACCCATGTAAGGTTGCTTCATATACACCTCCTCATCTAACTTTTCATTTAGGAATGTTGTTTTAACATCCATTTGATGAATACAAACTTATAGATGGAAGCAAGTGCCAAAGCACTCTAATTATAGCAATTCTTGCTACATGTGCATATGTATCAAAATAGTCAACTCTCTTTCTTTTGTATAAACCCCTTAGTAAGCAACTTGTATTAATTGCCTTAAATTTATCAATGTTTCATCTTTCATTTTTTTTTTGAAAAATCTACTTACGACTCAATAGGCTTTGGAACCAGGTGAGAGATCTACTAATTTTCAAGTTTTATTCCTATTATTGAGCCCATTTCATCTTGTATTGATTATTTCCAAAAAAGCAGTGATCTTGAGACTTCATTTCCTTTTCAAATGTTATTGGATCACTTTTCATATTATAGCATAATGGTGCATGACTATCTATAAAGTCTCTTGTTCCTTCAACTAGGAACATAAATAAATTGTCCATAAGTTTTTATCTTTTCTAGCTCTTTTTACTTCTTCTAGGCTCAAAACTTTCTAATGTATCTTTATTTGGTACATTATTTACCTGGATCATGTTCATCTCTATTAAAATAAACATTATCTTTGGGTCTTGGAATCGAGTTAAACTTATTTTTTTAAAAATTGCATCTTACTCGTATTCATAGAGTATGAGTCATTGATTCAATTACTAGGAATGTATATGTTATGCTATTTTCATCATATTCTAAGAAGATACATTCAATTCCTTTTCTTACCAAATTTCTTCCTTTTTTAGTTCAGAAACTTTTACTATTACTCTACATCCCCAAACTTTAAGATAGTTGAGATTTGGATTTCTTTTCTCTAGAGTTCATATGGGTTCATCTTGTTCCTTTTATTTGGAACTCTACTTAAAATATAATAAGTTGTTAATTTAGCTTCACCCAAATAGCCTTATGCTATAGTAAAATAGGATAATATGACATTTACCATTTCTTCCAACACCCTATTTTTTCCTTTCAATCACACCACTTTTATTATAGGGAATATGGTGCAGCTTGTTTAATGTATTATTACAGTGGACTCAAAGAAATTTGGATAATAGTATTCTCCTCCTCTATAAGACTTTACACTTTTAATGAAAGTCTCGTGTTCAAGTTCTACTTTAGCCTTAAAAAATCTTAAACTTATCTAACACTTCATCTTTTGAAGGCATTAAATATATATAACAGTACCTAGTGCAATCATCTATGAATGTTACAAAGTATTTCTTACGTACCTATAGTAAAGGCTAAATATGCAAATCACATATATCGAATGTATTAAGTCTAACACTTTCTATTCTTGAAATGGAAGCCTGGTTATTTTTGTTAGCATACAAGTTGTCAGGAATCTTTCTAAGTTTCTACTTGATTTCAGAATCAAACCGAATTTCATCATATCATCTAATTTTCTAAAATTAACATGTCTTGAATGATTATGCCATAAATCAAAAGACTCAACAATAGCCAGTAAATATCACTATTATTAATAACATTTAGTTTGAACATATTCTCACAAAGATACCTCTTTCCTACAACATGCCTCCTCTAGTAAGGATAAACTTGTTTCTCTCAAACACAAAGCTAAACCCATACTTATTAAGCAAGTAGGAACATAAAATAAATTCTTTCTAACATATCGGTCCATATTATACATCGCTTAAAGTAAGTACTTCTAGAAGTGAATTCTAGTTCCATAACCCTTTGCCCTTAACTTGGATAGTTGAAGCATTACCCATGTACTCTACTTTTAACATCTTCCACTATGTACCTCACTTCAAGTTTGTCCCATAAGTCCTTCAAACATGTTGATATTTGATAGGTGTCAAATAAGACATCTGACATATTGTTGAGAATGTGATTCATGCAAATATAATCGTCGTTATCCCACTTTTGTTGTTTGCAGGCTTTTTCAAGAGTCTCATTCTCCTTCTCTTCCATCCTTGATACAGTGAGACTATACATAGCCTTCAGTATGGTAAGAAAAAAATACATCTTCTTTTACCACCATAAGAAATTATTGCCATAAAATCAATCAACGTGATAAATTCAGATGTCATTTCTTGAAGGGACAGTCATTTTCACAAAACTAAAGCTAAAGATTATTGGAGTTGAGCTCTTATAGGTGGCATAGTTCTTGAGTAGTTGGCACTCAAGAGATCAAATTTAATACCTTGAAAAGAGGGTTAGGATACCACTATTCTTTGAGTGTCAGAAACACTAACTTTTAAGTTTATTTACCCTTACTAGTATAAAATAACCAAATACAATAGACCCCAGCAAACACCTTCAGAATGCAATGAAGACCCTTAGTTCGTCTTGCACAAACATAGTTGAGTGGTAGACAAATCAATAAAGCAAAGATGTTGATGTTGCAATCCCAATTAGCGCTACAATTGGACTTGAAAGCTCTCTTGGGAACTAAGTTGAAAAGGACTGACATAATGAGGGAAAAGTTGGATGAACCTTGTTTACAATACCACTATATATAGACATGGTGAAGATGTAACTCGTGATATATTACTAATGAGCATAATTGTCACTCAAGTAAGTGACTCTTAATGTTATACCATGATGCTAAATGCTTAAGTATTACATTTATTTCATGTGCTACTAATGAACACATATCACTCAAGTAAATGGGTCTTTATACCAGCTGAAAATTTCTCAAGAATTATAACCATTACATGTGTTACTAATGGAAACAATTATCACTTAAAAAAATGACTCTTAATCCCACAACATGTATAAAAAAGACTCAAGTTATAACCACTACATGTGTTACTAATGAGCACAATTATCACTTAAGAAAGTAACTATTAATGCCACAAACATGGCTAGAAATGTTAATAAATTTTATCTACTACATATGCTACTAATAAACATAATTACCACTTAAGTAAGTAGCTATTATTTCCATAATATGCTCCACCATAACCTTCACTAAATATATATTTTGGTATTTTGAAAATACACCCAACAATTTTCATATAGGTTTTATTAGGATGTTTCTTTTATACTAATAGTCTCTTTGAGACCGGGGCCGGTGCTCTTTTTTTTGTTACAAGAGAAGGCCGAAGCCTCTCCCACTCCCACTCCCACACATGCATTATGAGAGTCAAACTCTCCATCAACAGCAACAGTGCTAAAGAGCTGCTAATGCTATGGGCAATTTATAGACCTCTTTTGAGGATTCCGATCTTAAAAAAGAATTGATAGCTTGTGCTTCTTCAATTATCATTTCAACGATCAACTTCTCCCATAATGATATCTATACTACCTAGTATTGTCATAATATCAGCCAATTTCATTCTTTTAACTAGCTGAGGACAAAGAATGTAACCTAAGAAATCTTTTATTTGTTGAGAACTTCACCTAGAGACCTCCTGTCCGCTTTATTGTCATAATGACCAACCACTACAACAAAGTGGTATTACAGTGACAGCCATTGCATAATCCAATGGTCCAAGATTGTCATCTTGGTGGTGCTAATTCAAGGTTTATATTGGTACCCAAACAAACATTGACAAGTCTTTTTTGTAGCTTTTGCCAAATTCAGCGCTTATGCTGTCAATTCAATTACACACCATCATGTTCAATCTTTATGGAAAGTGTCACAAAAAAATGTTTTGTTATAATGAACTAAGATTCTATTCTACAATTTCAATAAGATGTGGGCACTCAAATGAAATTCAGAAAACATCAAGCCCCTTTTCGGATAGCACGTTAGAAGCTGAGGACTTACAATGGTGTTTTTCTTTTTCCATTGTCTCCGTTAGAGGATAAATTTCGTCGGTTAAAGAAATAGTTGACCTTTTCACCACACCTGATGTTGGTGTGCCTCCTCCCTCTGCGCTCAACTTTTCCTGACAACCACAATCACCCCCAGATCTCTCTCTCTCTCTCTCTCTCTCTCTCTCTCTCTCTCTCTCTCTGTGTGTGTGTGTGTGTGTGTGTGTGTGTGGACGCCCACTAGCCTTTTATGCAAAGATAATGTAGAATGCACGTCGTGATCGGCAAGTAGGAAAGAGGTGTAAGTCAGTGTGACGAACGGAACATGCTTGCAACAGTTGTTAGTGTGACGACTGCTATGTACAGACTTCTTAGTTTATTGTAGATTACATCACTTCCTCCTTAGGATAATGCATCCCCACTAAACAATGAACAGAGAGATGTCGTTTGAATACATGTGAGCTTCGATTCTTGACTTTTAAGTAGAACCAACCAATAGAAACTAATGGCGTCTGAACCTTTATTTTATGATGGTTCATTTGCTGTTTCCTTTTTCTTAACAATTTTTGTTCCTTTCTTCATTTACATATGATAGAATTTCATGTGTATACACGCACACAGTACACATTCCATATGTATGACACATGTCGAACCATTGATCAATCAGAGATGAATGGTTCGGATTTAAACATTCAAAAAGTTGCTATACATATGAGCATGCAGGTGAAAGTAGATGATAAAAGCCCAAAATATATTCTCGTTTTTTCTTGGATCACCTTATTTAAAGCCGATACTAAACAATAATCGCGTTGTCATCAATTTGACACCTTAAATTGATTTCTTGAGACATGCGCATCCTGTAAAGCTAAGGCTAAAGTGAAACAAGGAACTTAAATACTCCTGAAACCAAGGAACTTGAATAGGTTGTCTCTGTGAGGTTTGATGACGAGGAGGAACATCAGATGATTCAATTAATGATCCGAAGCACCAGCGAGTAGTGTGGTTCGACTTAAAGAAAGATCGGAGCTCGCAAGCTCTGGGAGGCTCAGCGAAGTAAGACTAAAGAGAAAATTTTGGAAATGATTGGCAGACCCCAAAGAATTAAGATCTGGCAAAAAAAACAGAAACCACTACCACTTTGAATAAATTTAAGGTATACATTATCGTCGGCACAGGTGATACATCCCATATGTTGCTAAAAACCGTAGAGGCTAATACTCCTAGCATATAGTTTTTACATCTAACTTATCTAAGTTCAAATCATAATATGTTGATATCATCAGTATTATTCTTATAGATGAAAATTTCACAACAGGAAAATATGTCTTTATATAATCTATCTTCTCCTTTTGCAAAAATCTCTTTGCAACCAAAACCTCAATTTAAACTTGTCGATCATCTCATCGACCTTGTATTTCTTTTTGATAACCCATTTATAGCTTATAACTTTCCTTTCTTTAGGTAAATCAGTCAACTATCAAACTTGATTTTTCTCAATGGATTCAATTTCCTCATCCATGGCTTTTATCTAGTTTGATGATTTAGATAAGTCAATAGCCTACCGATATATTACGTTATCGTTTAGCTTATCTAAATCTACTAAATTGCATATTTTCTAGGTAAGTATGATAATTCGTTAAGTAGGATGGAGTGATCCTACATCTTTTATGTCCACTTAAAGTTTTGGTTTGTTCACGAAGATTTTCTATAGATTTGATTGATAATTGATCTATATCAAATAAATCATCAACATTACTCTCATTATTCTCAAGGATGTCATTCTTATTATCTTTTAGGAATTCAGCATCCTTGCTCTCTATAAGTCCATAGTCTTTGTGATAAAACTGGAATCCCTTAAATTCTTTAGGATATCCAATAAATATAAATCCTAAGAATTGACTATCTAACTTATCTCTAGACTAATAAAGGATCTTTACATGAACGATAGATCCCCACCTCCTAAGATGACTTAAGTTTGGTTTTCTTTTAGCCACATCTCATATAGTGTAGAAAATACATCTTTACACAGTACTCTATTTAGAATATACATAGTTGTACTTACTACTTTTCTCCAAAATATCCTTGGCAGAGATGCATCTATTAGCATGGACCTTGTCATATTCAGTAAGTTCCTATTATATTTTTTTATTATACCATTCTATTAAGGTGTACTGGCATTATATTTTGCTTTAAAATACCAAAGTCTTTACAGAATTCTAGAAATTTTATAGAAGTATACTCATTACCTCTATCTAATCTCAAGACTCTGATTGTATGTCATAATTTGTTTTTAACTTTTTGCTTATATTTTCTAAATGCTTCAAGTGCCTCAGATTTATGTTCTAAGAGATATACATATCTCGAATAATCATCTATAAAGGTTATGAAATATATCTTCCCACGATGAGACTTACTCTAAAAGGTTCACATAAATTAGTGTGAATGATTTCTAATAGGGTTGTTTCCCTTATTATTTCCTTAAGAAATGTTTTTCTTATCATTTTCTCTTATATAAAAGCTTCATATTTATTGAAAGTGTTTTCCTAAAAAACTGACAATAAGTCAAAATTGGATAATTTCCTTAACTTTTTCAGACTTACATGCCGTATGTGTCTATGTCATACATTAAGATCAACACTAAAGGCATAACCAATACAAGGAGAAAATCCTTCTCTTTTATTTAATTTGAACAAACCTTATTCATCATTGAACAATTTTAAAAAAGTTATCCTTCCATGCTTTCCTATGGTTACCTTGTCATAGATAAACCTTACTTCAAAACTTTTCTTAACCAAGGTAGGAATCGAGACCAAATTATGTCTTACTGTTGGCATAATTAGTACATCGGTTAGAACGATTTGTACACCTTATACAAAAATCCTAAAGGATTGTACACCAAGGACATCTGAGAATGTGTTATTTCCCATATAAACTATATGTTCCCATGGTTTATATTTTTTTAGGTTCATAGCCCCTTTTTTGCTCTTCGAGATATGTCTTGTTACTGTAGAGTCAACCCACTAACCAGATATTGGACGATCCATGTAGAGGTATTTTGAAATTATGCTGATTATTTTCTTCTTCCTCAATTGATCACATTATTAGGTGTTTTCGCCGTTAGTTTTCTTGTTGCAACAATCTCTCTTTTAGTGCCCTATCTTTCCTTCAAAACGGTTTCCTACATGGTTTTCGTTGTCTCATAGTTGAAGCACTTAACCCAAAAGGAAGTTTCATATGATTTCTTAAAAGTTTAACCGCTTTTCTTGTTATTTTTGTCAAACCTTTTGTTTGGTTTAATCTTTTTCTGGTTTGGTCTAGAGCTTGTTTCAATCTTTTTTTGAGTTACTAGCAACTTGTCAAATTCTTGGTTTTCCCCCAAGGTTTTTAAAAAATTACATTGGCACGAAATAAAGAGAAAAACACAGTTTTGTCCCTTGACTGGTTCTGAAATAGTAGAATCAAATTAAGAGTTTTTTCAATTGATACTAAGATATGAATTGAAAATACTCATAGGTATTTGGACATATTTCTCGAAATAGTACGTATATATTTACAAACTGTTGCAGTCTACTAACACACGTGGTTGATTGTTTTCTTTTTTTAGACCGTTCTATTGTTATTTTTGCCAAACAAGTTTAAATGAACTCCAATATTTATATATCAGAGTTGGCAAAAATAGAAAAACTAAATGGTCTAAACTTTAAAGTGTGAAAAATATGTATTCCTTTAACACTTACACTTAAATGTGTAAACTATGTTTTAAAGGATACAGTTCCACCACCTACTCCAACTGTAACAAAGGAAGAAAATGAAGTGTACAAAACGTTTCTTAGAGATGATACTATAGCCAAAACAATAATGCTAACCTATATGGAGGATGACCTAATTAGGGTATTTGAAGAATACGAGACTACAAGAGAGCTGTTTGATTCAATAACAGCCAAATATCATATTATAGCTAAACTATATGTTTAGTTATTACTACAAAATACAACTTCTAAAAAATGAAAGAAGGAGATAATATAGTAGAACATGTAAACCCTCTCCTAGTTGTAATCCATAGTTTAGCCCTTCTCTTTCTTAGTTTAAAAATTCCATTTTCATTCCCCTTTTTTCTCTCTTATGAGTTTAGTCTTCCTCCATTAAATTCCACATGAAAACTTTCTACTACCATCCTACTAGAAATCGAACCCAAGTTCCAAAGTTCTTCAAAATTCTTTTTCTGCACCAGTTTTCCAATTCTAAGCCGTATAGAAAGCTCGTCTCATCCACTTTCCAACAAATCAAGTATCACCACAAAATAATCTAATCCTATGAGAGGAACTGGAAGTCCCAAACAACCGACCATACCTATATGAGAAAAGGTCAGATTTCAGCTGATTTTAGTCAAAAGATGCAATTTTTTATTCTCTGAAAAGGTCTTCCTCTTCTCCTTATGTAAAAATCAAGAATTGCATGGTTCAGAGTTTAGACAGGAAAGATATAGCGAAACAAGTTGACCCTAGCAGGAGGTAGGTTAATCTTGATAAAATTGAAAAAAATACTACAAATCTAATTATTATCATAATCGAATGATTTTTAATTTGTTGGATGGTTCTAATTGTGTTTTGCAATACACTTAAGAATAATATCAATCTGATCTGCATCGATAGAGATGCATCTAAAAAACTGCAACTCTATCAAACTAGGTACGACCAATACGATTTTCTTCCCGAGGCGATGCAAAATCGGTAGGCTCACGAGTTTTTTACTCGATTCCAGCCTCATACTCGGCATGAGTTTCAGAAAGCCACCAAAACCTCGATTTTCTCTGGTATACTTAGCAGAAGATTCCCAAGGAGCGACAATGCGCCCCACCTTAAATGAACTCCATGTTTGCTCTAGAGGGTTTAACACGGCCTTTCACCCACAAACCAATGGGCAAGCAAAACATACTATTCAGACACTAGAGAATATGTTTCGAGCATGTGTGTTGGATAGTAAAGAATAATAAAATAGCAAATTGCATTTGATTGAGTTTGTCTATAATAATAGTTACCAAGTGAACATTGGGTCACCTTATGAGATGCTTTGTGGGAAAAAATGCAAGACCTACTATGTTGAGATATCCCTAGGCTACGACCTGCAATAAGTCTATAGATACTTCAACAATTATCAAATAAGATGAACTTTATTCGTCAATACATTAAACTAGCTCAAGACCAATAGAAGAGTTACACAGATATAAGACATCGGGATCTAGAGTTTATGGTTGATGATTATGTAGTCTTAAAGTCTCTCAAGCTTGAGGAGTGACTCGCTTTGAAAAGAAAGGTAAGCAGAGTCCTAGGTATATTGGATCTTACCAAATCGTGAAATGAGTTGGAGATGTTGCCTACTAATTGGAATTGTCATCATCATTGATTAGAGTGCATAACATATTTCATGTATCCATGATACAGAAGTATATGCTTAATCATTTGCATATCATTGAAGTCGAACCGCTTTACATACGTGAAAATTTGTCTAATGAAGAGGTGCCCATAGACATCTTAGATAGAAAAGAGCAAATCTTATGTCATCAAGTTTTGGGGACAGTAAAAATACATTAGTTATCATTTATCGAGCGAAGCCACTTGGGAGCTCGAGGATAAGATACAAGAGAAATATTCATATCTTTTTAGGTATTTTCTAAATTCTGAGGTCAAAATTTCTTTAGGTGGGTATAATGTAATAAAGTGAATCATAGTGGATCTGGATCTATAGATCTGAATCCACTCAAAATGTTCGTAATATAGTAATGCTAGATGCGTTACTTTCTGCAAACATGGTAAGTGAAGGGGGAGACTGCGGAAGGCAGCTAAGATGGTAAATGTCATTTTCATGCAAGTTAACATCTTCATGGTGAGCTCTATAAAATGGTTGTAGTGGTTAGCATTCGAGAGGAAACAAGTGAGCCAAGAACGACGTCAAGGAATCGGCCAAAATCCTATAAGAAACTCGCGTTTTTGCTTGTGTTTTTTTTAGTTGCTAAATCTGAATTAGATCAAAGGGATTTTCTTTGATTTATGCTAAAATAAGCCTTAATACACGAAAATCGGTTGAAAACAAGTGTAGACTCATGAATTTTTTCTAAAATTTGAGTTATTATTTTTCATGAATTTTTCAGCAAAAACGTTGTTGCCGACAACCGATAATGGGTTAGCTTAGAAGAGGAGAGGAAGACGGGCGGTTGGGGACCATCGTCGGCCTTAGTCGTCATCAGAAATGGATGAAATCGACGCCGAAAAACTAAGAGAATCGATCCCTTTTGGGTGTGTCCCGTTTCAATATTGTGTCATATCTGATATGATGTATCATGTTTGAAATGCCTTGAAACAACACAAATTCATGTTGTATCCTTATGTCACATGTTAAGGAACAGTTCTGTGTCAAAATAAGTCAGAAACAGGCTTTGTGTCCGGTTTTGTGTCGAAAATGAGTTAGGTTTAGGTCGGGTCTTAAAATAGGTTTTGGGTCAAAAACAAGACTCGTGTCAGTAGTTGTAGGTTCTGTGTCAACACATTGACATAAGTTACCTACTATGTCACTCAATTTGGATCAGATATGGATCTAATATCAGTTCGGATCCAAGATAGCTTAAACGAATCTAGATTGGGTTTTGAGTAATTTTAGAGTCATTTGATATCCAATTTGAATACGGTTTATTATGTTAGATTCATAGTTAAATAAATTTTAATATTTTAATTATTTATAACTATTTAGATATTAAAATTGAAGGATTTGGTAGTGATAAGAGTGGCCCAATGGTTTGGCCATTGGATCTTAGCGCTCCTTCAATTATGGGGTTATGTATTCTTCTAGAGAACCATGTTAGAAGTGATCTTCTTGTTTTAGATAGATTTAAATGTATATGATTAATAAATATTTTATTGATGTTTATAAAATGATGTTCGCAATTATAGGTTATTTGATATGCTTTTAAAATGTAACGTGTTTATGACATTGATTGATAAAGAATATGTTTTGATATGCATGTGTTGTATGAACATGGATATTATCTAATGTTGTAAGGATATGGATTTGGATTTGGATATAGATCTGAATATGATTTGTAAATGTGATGAAATATAATTGGTTTTAGAAATGTAATAATGTACATACTTGTATGGGTTGTGTGGGGTCTCTAAAGACTTGTAGGTCCCTCAAGCAATCCGGCTTGGGGTAAATATAGAGTATTCTCAGGCACTCTGTTGTGAGAGTCGGCATAGTTACAGTCATTGATGAGGTTACTAAGGTCACATTAGGGAGGATCGGACGACTCCCGTGGCCTTTGGGGTAGACACAGCATAGGTTGTAATTATTGTAACTAATGATATATGTATGCGTGTGTGTAAATGTATGAGTATGAATTTGATATCATAATTTAAATATGAAATTGTGATTTGTTATGAAATGATTGTGAAATTATGCATGCTTTTAGTATGAATTCAGTTTAAAGATGTTTAACCTCCCTACTGAGCTATGTGTAGGAGCTCACTCTATTATTTTACCGTTCGTCCTTAAGCTAGCACTTTCAATGTGCATGGAGAAGAGTAGGAGTTGGACAAAGCTTCTTTTTTATTTTAAATAGTATGATAAGTATTAAACAATTTAGAAAATCTTGTTATTCGGGGTTATTGTCAGGTGGTCCCCGCACCATTTTGGGCGTATTGTTTAGAACTTTGAGTTTGAAGCAACTCACCATCACGCCCGCGCGAGAAGCAGCCATGTGGCATCGGCTCAGGCCGGGTTAGGGTCGCAACCCGCGAACGGGTGTGATACTGGGTACTTCTTATTTTGTCCTACTAGTCGAAGATATTCGGGCTTTCCTTGCCCAGATCCCGAACCCGGTGAAACCAAGCAATGCCTTCCTCGTTCCAGTCGAGTTTGGGCTGGGCCAATATTTCCATCCTCACTTGCGGCATTACATCCCATCATGTACGTATGGTGTTTCATACGTGTATTTGCAGATTGGGTCAGCCCAAATATTCCCATCCCGATCTGTTGGATCCTGATAAAGGAAGCCTATTTAGTAGGTGTAATATTCGTGGTCAGGTTTGGCTTGGTTTTAGATTCAACATCAAACCAAAAGTTCTCAAATTTGGGTTGCTAGTCCAAATCATTGAAGTCTTAAAACTGAAACAAACCACACCGTCGATCCCTTGACCTCATACAACATGTAATAGACAAATGGTTCCGTTGCTACGTCCAAGAGATACAAAAAGAAAAAGAAGTTGAACGAAACCAAACCACTGCTTCGGTTTGGCTTAATTGGTGTAATGGGTTTGGATCAGTTCCTTGAACACTCCTGTTATCCAGGTCCATGAGTCTTTTGGTACTTCGAAATCCCGCTTGTATTATTACAAAGGAAACTACAAATGCCGGTTCTGCAAGTTCTCTACAAACTGGCCATGAAGGTTGAGCCATGATCTTCGGCCTTTAAAGACACCTAAATTCCTTTTCAAAATGCACTACAATTTCCTCGTTAGAGTTCCAAAGAACAATAATTCTTAAACTGGATCTTAAAACCTTAAGTTTTACTTTTAAAAATAACTAAGTTTCTCGTTTTCGATTGCGCAAGCCTGGGGTTAGGAATATAGTTTCAGATGAAAAGAGCACGAACAAGCTCTAGACTGTTCAAAGATTGACTTGTGAAAATTTCTGTGAAGGAAATATAGTTTTCAAAAATAATGGTTTTTTAGTTCTTCTTTTAAGGAATGCAGGTCACCTATCGGACCTGTCCGGTTCCGACCTGGACCGAAACCTTCTGCAGAACCAGCTGCCACGATAACCAAAACCGAACTGGAGTTGGGACCCCACCATTCGGTTTCGGTTCTATCTATAGGAGAAACCAAACTAAAAGCGGAGGTCAGGAATTGCCCGTCCCAAGTACCTTTTGGTTCTTAGTTTTAAATTTCCGCCTTCTATTTTCAAAGAAAACTAAAGAATAGTATGGGGAAAAGGCTTAAAATCTATGTGGCCCATTGTATTAGTATGGGAAAAAGGCTTGGTTGTGTTGTTATTGTAGAAAGAATTGATAGGTTATGTTATGTGGCTCAAATATCGACCACATTGTGGGTATTAGATACTATGATTTGGAGAAAGATTCACATTCTTTACAAGAGACAAAGTGGGTGAAGAAAAGCAAATGAGATTGAGTATATAGGTTTTAAATTATGGTACTGAAGAAAGGAAAAGGCTTGAAATGGAGTTTGTATTATTATAAATAAAGATTTAAAGGATAATGTAGTAAACATACAACAATATGGTGGCAGAATTATAATAGTGAAATTAGTGTTAAGAGTATATATTTTGAATATAGCTTGTTCATGTACACTCAAAGTAGGATTAGAAGAGTATAAAGAAGTCTTTTTGGGAGGAGTTAGATAAGGTATTTCGAAGAATTTTACAAAGGGAGATAATTTGTTTCGAGATATTTGGTAAAGATGCATTATGATATCAAGGTATTCATAGAAACTATGGTTTTAGGAATGTAAATGAGGTACTAGGGAGATTTAAAAAATTTCTATAACTTTTGGTCTCTTTATAGCCATTACAATTTTCAAAAAACGAGATAAACATTTAATTACTTATAAGAGTGGCTTGTCAAAAATACAGATTGATTATTTTTTTATAAGAAAAAAACAGATTGTATAGTAAAGATTACAAAGTAATTAAAGGAAAAAACTTAATTACTCAACATCGACTTTTAATAATGGATTTGCAAGTAAAAAAGTGGACAAATAAAAATAGAGTGCATAGAGTTATTAAGACTATATGATAGAAACTCAAATGTGTTAAAGAATATATATTTAAACAAAAAATTCTTCAAGAAGATGCTATGAATTATATAGGTATACCTTTTAATATGTAAAACAATGTGGCTGTACATATTAGAGAAGTGATAAAAGATCTCTTAGGCAAATATAAAGGATGCGTACTAGTAGAAAAAGAAGCTTGGTGGTGGAGTGAAGTGGTACAAGATAAAATCAAGGCAAAGAAAGCATATTATAAATTGCATTATGCCAAGGAAACTAGTGAAACTTTAGAGACTTATAAGAAAGTAAAAAAAAAGCAAAAAAGGTCATTAGTGAAAGAAAAGCCAAAATTTGGAAAGATTTATATAAAAATCTTAACCCAAAAAAAGGTGAAAGAAATATTTTTAGGATAGTTAAGACTAGATATAAGAAAACTAAGGATCTTACTTTTGTTAGATATATTAAAGACGAGGATGAGAAGATTTTAGTGGCGAACGATGATATTAAAAATAGATGAAAAATTATTTCTATAAGTTTTTTAATGAAAATACATATGATAGTATTAGCTTAGGATAGTTAATCAAATGAAAAAAGTATATAAACCATAATTTCTATTGGTGTATTCAAAAGAATGAAGTAAAATAGGCTCTTAAATTTATGAAAGTTGGTAAATATGTAAGACGAGACAATATTTTTATAGAAATATGAAAAATCCTAAGAGAGATGGAGTTCACTTGGCTCACAAAACTATTTAATGAAATATGGATAATCCAAAAGATCCCAAAGAATGGAGAGCAAGTACTCTTATACCCATATATAAGAACAAGGGAGATATTAATAATTGTTCGAATGATCGAGATATCAAGTTAATTAGTTATACTATGAAATTATGAGAAAGAATTATCAAATGTAGGTTAAGAGAAATATTGAGTACAAAAGAGAACTAATTCGGATTCATGCCCAACAGATTTGCTATTGAAGTGATTAACCTATTCAAACATTTTATGAAATATTTTAGAACAAAAAAGAAGAACCTTCATATAATATTTACTAATCTAGAAAAACTTATAAGATAGTGCAAAGAGATGTTCTTTGAAGAACCTTGAAAAAGATAGGCATCCCATTGGCATATATAAATCTTATAAGAGATATATGATGGTGCAAAAACTTATGTGAGGACTTATGAAGAAATGACAAACTCCTTTGAAGTTAATATTGGGTTACATCATGAATTAACTTTAAGTCCATATTTATTTATATTGTCGTTGATAAGTTAACAAAACATATTCAATATGAAGTACTTTAGTGTATCTTATTTGCATATTGTGTTAGTAGATGAGTCTAAGAAAAAGGTCAATAGGAAATTGCAAATATGGAGAGAAACGTTATAAATATTATGTTTTAAATATTGCATCCCTTACAAGGAAAGTTTTAAATACTTATGATCAATTTTTCAAAGTGATAGAACAATTGATAGAGATATTACGCATAGAATTAATGTTGGGTTGGTTAAAATGGAGAAGGACATAAGGTATTCTATGTGATAAGAAGATACCATTGAAGTTGAAAGGTAAATATTATAGAGCATTAATTAGACCTAGTATGTTTTTATGGTTCTTAGTGTTGGGCAATTAATCATCAACATGTGCAAAAGATGTTAATAGGAGAAATAAAGATATTGAGATGGATGAGTGGTCATAAAAGGAAAGACTATATATATATATATATATATATATATATATATATATATATATATATATATATATATATATAATGAGGTTATTAGAAACAAATTGGGAGTAGCGCCAATAGAGGATAAAATAAGAAAAAATCATTTAATTTGAACATATAAAAAGACAACCCAATGACATTCCCATAAGAAGATATGAAAAACTAGATTGTGAAAATATTAAAAGAAAGAGGATGACCACAAAAATATTAGAAAGAAATAATAAAGAATGATCTAGTTTATATTGAGTTAACTGCTAGCATGAAACATGACAGGGCCCTGTGAAAACAAAGAATCCATCTAGACGACCCCATCTAGTATAGGAAAAGGCTTAGTTGTTGTTGTCATTTAGTAACATGTATAGCTTTTCCGTTACTATAGATTTTCATTAACTGCCAAACTTTACTAAAATCTTTGATTTTCTGGAATGCAGTTGTGTTTTCAAGTGATGGTGTATTTGAGAATGTGAAAAAGCAACAAATTAGGCTAATTTTTTCATTAAGTCAACTAGAAGTAAATAAATTTAATGTTTTAAAAGTGGAAGCCTTGGTGGCAAAGATGAAGTTAAGAGCTGGGAAAAAATAGCATTCTTATGTAACTTTTGACATACTGTCCCCTATTTGTGGCAAGCCTAAAACATCACGGTACATGCTAAACAGGAAATATGAAACTTTGATGTTAGATTGCTATCAGTGCCGGCATTTTTGGGCAGGCTCATGCTGGCTTGGCCAGTTTGTAGCAGATTTGCAGTATAAACCTCTATTGGTGGCCTTGTTTTTGTGCATGATCTTAAGATTTTCATTGAATATGCCCGTCAGTCCATCTGTTCGCTCTTAGATGCGTGACACGCTTATAATTTGTTTCTTGTTGAAAAGGAACATATGGTTAAGTTAGGACGAGGGATCAAGCAATCAATCTCAGACAGCAGAATGAATCTAGAGCAGCTATTGACAGCTGCTGCCCTGAGAGGAGTGACAGAGGCAAGGGCCACAATCTTTGGACGTGTTCTTAACCGGACAGGGCAGAGGTCTCCACATAAGATCCTCCTCAAGAAGCTCATTGGTGACAAGGTGGCTGAGTGGTATCCTTATGACATAAAAAAGGCTGATCTCCTTGTCATGGGCAGGCTTGAACATGAGTATATCCTTTTGATCTTTCTTAGAATGTTTGTAACTTGATTTTTTGTTGAGTACTTGCATGAACCCTTTTATTTCAAAGCAGTTCTCTTATTGACTTCTACTTCTCAGTATATACTAGAAATCTATTGTTTTCTGACTTGCATTTCAGTATCTTCTAGATTCTCATTGTATTGGGACTTTTTGCACATCCATATTAGGTAGTTCATGATACCCTGCTGTAGGTGCTTCATTTTTGTTGGTAAGTTGTCTGATAGCATAGACTTGGTGGTATAGGGAATATGAACGAGTGTTGCCGGAAATAAAGATGCTGGGATGAATAAATGATCATACAAGGAAAAACAGTATATATAATGAAATGGAAAAATATGGCAGAGGAGTTAGAATCTATTTTGTGCACCACATATCTTCGTAGTTATTTTTTGCTTGTTAAAATGATTCCTATATATACTCAGTTTAGACCAATTCTCATGAGTTTTTGATGATTGCAGCTTAAATTGTTGTTGGTTATTATTAATTCATCATGTAAATAATCGATATTATATTTTTCAGGCGCCTTGCTAAGCTTGAAATGCTGAAACGTCGTGATAAGGGACCACCAAAGAAGGGCCAGGGCAAGCGTGCTGTAAAGCGCAGTAAATAATGCGCATCTAGAAGATGTCTTCCTTTCACTATAAGTAGCATCAAAACGTTGAGTTTTACCATGAAAAGTTGAAACATTCAGTTGTAGTTTCCTTCTAATTGTAACAAGTTCACATAGGGGTGACAATTTCATGTTTCGGGTCATGTTCGTGTAGTACAACTCAGAGATAACTTGGTGTTTTCTTTTTTCTTGGTGTTACCTTGGATGTACACAAACTCAAAAAATTTCGGCTATTAATTGCCTCCGATTTTCGTGTCTGATGTCATATGATAAGCAACTTTGGGTTTCAAGTCGTCATTCCTTGTTCGTGTCATAAACCCAGATCTTACCCAATTTATTTTTCATGTTTCATCTTTTATATATATATATATATATCATCCCCTTGCTAAACCATCGGGTTGATTTTAAACCAAACACTGACTGTTCAATCTCTCCGATAGTTAAGTACTATCGGGTTGATTTAAAGCCAAACACTGACTGTTCAATCTCAACTATAGTTAAGTACCCCTTGCAATGATGTTGGGACAAAGGCGATTCTTATGATCCTTCAACATCATTATTGAATATAAGGGTAATCCTTGACATATGTTCCATCTCTTACACGTCATGACTTCGACCGGGCATTCAGGGGGATGTCTAAATCGCGAATAAGATACAATCCTGTCGATTTCCATGAGTATGTTTTCACTTTGTTGTGCCCTTTCAGGCCCAATTAAGAATCATTTAATTGCACTGTGTTAAGTTGTTTCCAGATTAAAATCAGAACCAGAACCAAATGAGCACTGGTAGAACCGAACCACAACATGACCCAAGGAAGGAGCAGTTTGGTTCTTTCTGGTTCTAGGTTGCGATAGAACCGGCCTATATATATATAATATGTGTGTGTTTACTTAAAAAACATTTATGTGGATAGGGATGGTAATGGATAGGTTTGTAGCTGATCTCCACCCCAAAGAAACCAATCCACACTTGGCAAGTGCTTGCAAAAAACCGCTCCTATTGTTTTGCAGTTCTCAAGGTTCTTAACCCATACCCAAGCCGCAACCTAAAGCGCAGGACCCGAACCACTATTGAAGACGTTCATATGTATGTCACACTTTCAAAAGCAAATGAAAAGTTGCAATATAATATGTTGCTTTCCCAAAATATGTTTTTAACTTGCAACCAGAACGGCAATTGGGTGCGATGGCCACCCCACCCGCACCCGCCCTGAAACGTTCTATAAGACCTCGTCCTACCTCTTCCTTTAACTAGGTTTTGGAGATCAAACCGTACACCCACTCTAGTATAACTCACCCTGTACCGTCCTACTCCAATTCAATCTACAAAAAGTAATTTTAAAAATTTAATTAGTCTCATATATTTTACATAAAACATAAAATCCACTTCATGGTATTCCATATTATTAAATCAAATGTGATTATATACATATATATATATATAAACAGAGAACCTAGTATGTGTTAACACACTTATATATTAAAAGATCTAAACTTATATCAACCATTTATCTTCATAGTTAAAAGTTAAATTAAAAAAGCAAACAATTTAAATATAAAGTAAATCTACAAAGTTTACGTTTTTCTTTTTGAATTCAAATTGTAATCATCTATCCTTTAAGATAAATGACTGATTCTGATTTTTGTTGATATGTTAGTACATCTTTCTCTCTTTTATATACAGAGAGAGGGGGGATATATGCATGTAAAATATATAAACTTATAGATTATATATATATATATATATATATTATGCACACACATAGAAAACTAAATCCTACCCACTTCTAACTTACCTATTATTTAGTGGCATGACTATATAAATTTTTAAAGAACTTTGAAAAAGTAAGAAGATATTGTTATTACACTCATGCCACACAAAAGCAATGAATAGACATGAGTAATCAAGTGTCAATGATGGTAGGATCATATATATATACTAACAAATTCAAATAAATCTCAACCATCTATCGTTGATGATAGATGATTGAGATTTGAATTTTAAAAAGTAAAAGTTTTCATGTGAATGAAGTGTACCTTCAAAAGGTATCATGTACTTTTTACCATATAGATTCAAATCTCAACCATTCACCATAAAAAATGAATGGTTGAGATTTGTTTGAATTTCCTAGTACCTAAGTATGTTAGCATATATGGGTGGGTTTTAGTGATCTGAGTCTCAAGAAT
Organism: Brasenia schreberi; assembly: GCA_036023115.1. Classification (NCBI taxonomy): domain Eukaryota; kingdom Viridiplantae; phylum Streptophyta; class Magnoliopsida; order Nymphaeales; family Cabombaceae; genus Brasenia; species Brasenia schreberi. The sequence goes on from JAYKKT010000037.1 coordinate 3,250,956, forward strand.
GTCGATATTCTACCCACATATCAACTGAATAAAAGTGTACAACTTGACACCAAAATAGCACGATTTTTGGAAAGCCTTTAAAAGGTTGTGAGTTTGATATCAAGGATACGAGTCCAACAGGGTCCACATCTCTCAGCTACTAGACTTCTTTTAGTGTCAGACTTTGCTTGATTATCACCTTAGGTCATGCGATCACATGGACAATGGTGATCAAGCAATCCATCCACATTGCACAACATGTACATTAATTGTCATCGATGTGCATCATTCATATGATTGCATGGATGATTCATATCTTCTAGCAAACTCTGATATTAAAAGGAATCTAGCATCTCTATGTTTCTCTCTCTCTCTCTCTCTCTCTCTCTCTCTCTCTCCTCTCTCTCTCTCTCTCTCTATATATATATATATATATATATATATATATTACTCGCCACTGAGATGCTCACTCATGTTGCTTTTCGGAGGTATGAGAATAATAATATTACTATTCATACCTTTTCAAAAACCTTTACAAAATTTTAAATTACATTCATGCCACCAAAAAACAAAGGGTGAGCATGAGATAGGATAGGCAGGATCAGATTTTTTAATCTTTTCACCATTTGCTTTTCAGTGTCATAAATATATAATATTATGACACTCATCCTCCGAAAAATAATATTCATGCATGAATAAACAATGTTGGTGGTAGATAGGATTCTCTGTATATATATAACAAGCTATAGCAACAGTAATAGTGGTGGTCATGAATGGACTTAATTCCTTGCATTCACCATATTTTCAACTTAATGGTACCGTGAGAGGCTATTACAATCATTTTTTCAAAAAAATATTGGTCAGGCATGAGTAAACAAGGTCAATGGTGGACAAATCCAATCACTATATATACACATACATATATATACATAAATATATATTTATATTTATATGTATGTATAATATATGTGTATATGTAGTTTATATATGTATAGATAAGCTATACCAATAGTGGCAGTCATGAATGGTTCTAATTTCTTGCCATGTGCATTCATCACATTCTCAATTTAAAGGTACGATCAGTGAGAGGAAATATGGTCAGTAATTGGGATGGAAGAAATAACTGCGTGTATGCCTCATCCACCCTTGGGCACTCAAAATTGTTCAGTGATTGAAATTTGTTTGAACTTGTTCGTAGTTAAGGATTCAAGCACATATCAGTTTCTTTATATGATATGAATATAGAGAGAGAGAGAGAGTGTGTGTGTGTATGTGTATGTTTGTATGTTATGTGTGTATAGAAGCATCGATGCTGCCTCGTCTAAATTGTAAGATCTGACAAGCAGGCGCACTTTCAACTCGTAAGATCACGTTTGCCACCAGCCATCACCCTTTGTCACCACTCCCCAATCGTCGTCACATTGTTGCAACGTACTTGCGTCCTCACAAATGTCATTCTCCGTGCCATCCGCGCGGGTAACGGGTTTTTCTACCTCTTGTTTTCTCAGCATTCCATTTGTTTCTCGGGTTAAACTCTGTCGGTTGCGACTAAGTTAACGTTAGTTTCAATAATTCGATTGTGTCAAACAGCTTTTGAAAGAAAACGTAGGCGTTAAATAAACGACTAAAAATAGCTCGCCCTTGAGATTTTGTTGCTCCTTTTGGCTACTTCGTCCGTACCTCTTTATGGGATAACTAATAAAATACTGGCCGTATACGACATTAACGCTATGCGTCTCTCTCACACTTCAAATTAACTCGTTTTCTCATAGTGGGATCGGCATTGTGACAGACGAAGTCAAAGTCGTTAGAGGCGTCTGTAAAATTCATAAAAACGCAGCCATCGTTCTCACCACCCTCTCTCACTCTGTGTGTGTGATCGAAGTAATGCGATGGCAGTGGAGGGATTGATCCCGTTCATCTTCCGGAAGATCAAGAGGAAGAACATCAGGCGACGGTATCGGTGCCTCACAGACGGATTAGACGAGCAGCCCGAATTCCGGTTTTATCATACCGAAGACAAAGTTTTGTTTTCCGGCGGTCGCTTGTTGGGTGCTTCATTTTCTCAGTTGAAGTCCGTCGGGGGCCACCACCGCCGGCATCATTCCGCATTTCCTTACCTGGAGTTGGATTATACTGACGAATCCTTTCCGGGCAGGGGCTTCTCAACCGCGGGTGTTCGGCGAGAAGAAAAAGTGAGACTGGCGAGACACCGAAGCGTCAAACAGTTCTTCTGCATCGCTCCTTCCTGACTTCCTCTTCTCTTGGAAGGAAAGTCCATTTCTCCCCTTGATTATTCTATTGTGTGGTGATTCATCAGCTATCCTGATCGATGTCTCGGAGATATCCCTTTGGTTTGTATCGTTTGATATGTAAACTGAGAGAAACCGGTTTCTCTTAGAGGTAGTAGCTACTAGCTAGTGCGTGCCAGAATCGTCTGCCAAGGGAAATCCGCAACTCGTTTTCTTATGAAGAAGCAATAGATCAACCTGTTTCTCTTGCATCTAATAGTTTTCGTACTGTTAGCAGCTACTCGCCTGCACATGGAAAGTTGGATTTGAGCGGAATATAAGTTTGGGAGAGGATCCTACATCGAAGTTTTATGTCATCTCTGATTGTACGTTTCTTGTGGTATCAAAAAGTTGATTAAAGGTTATAAAGATGAACGTATCTATCTGGCAAACTTTTACTCTTAACATTATTACAAGGTTGGTCATGAACGGCATTTTCTGCTTGATATATGTAGGGCAGGTAAACAAGCAACCATTTACTCGTGGATTGGCTCTGTTGAGCGTGTTCGTGTCCGGGTCGTGACCTTAACTGCCTGAAGATGAACCGTGTCTATTGGAGACTCAGCTTGTCATGAAGCTCACCAAAAAAGTCAAACTGTTTCTGAACTATTCATCTTGCCATATACAACAGCCACAATGGGTTGGCTAGCTTGGAACCGGCCATGCAAGAGTGGTCCCTTGCATGGCGAAAACTCGTAAAATTCATGTTAAACCTTATTCATATATACCGCTTTGTTTTTTACTCAATTTACATGTTTCTATGAAAAACGTCAGATTTTGTTTTGAACGTGAGATAGAACAAATACAAACACGAGTTGAGATGACCTCAAACATGAGTTTGAACGGGTTCGAACTGGGGATTTTTATGTTAGAACTCTACTTGTTAAATTACTATCACATCACAAGCATGTTCATACGTATATACTTCCTAAATGACCATGAGATAGCTCCATTTATAGCCATAGCTGGTTTCAGGTACACCGAAAGAGTCAATTTCAAGAACCGCTGGTTTCGGTTTCCTCTTTGAGTTCTAATTTTTATGCAAATCTTTACAAATTCTCCTCTTCTTGCATCAATTTTAATGGGTGTTTCTATACTGTCCACCTGGCTCATGAGCACACTTTCATCATAGAACACCATATTTAGATTGGGGATTCTCATCCAAACTAGATAGTGGTCAAATACCATCCATGGTTGGCCAGAAATCATGTTTCATAGGTCTTGTGCGGATAAAACTTGATATAAAGAAGCCATTCCCTATCATTCGGCTCTTGGAAAACCCCGACCAAACTTTCATATTGCCATTAGTTTTTCATTCATCACTCAATTTCCAAAGATTGTTTCCTGGCAACATCATTCACAGAGCTCTTGGAAGTACCCTTCACAGAGATAAGCCTTTTGGCAAATAATCAATTTTCAGTTTAACCTAAACAACCCATCTTTCATAAATCCCTTATTTCCTAGTGTTTTGGTAGATATATATCTCCCCATTATCTTAAAGGAAACGATGGGCATGTACTGCTCTCGAACGGGTCATTGCCATGTTTCCATATGAGGCTCCATTCAATTTTTCTTGTTTTAAAGAAATGAAACCTATATTGCCAATCTTATAAGGTAGGGAGAATTCTTACTAAAAATATCAAAATGTACTGTTTGAAAGGGTATTATTATCAAAAATACCCCTGACTCCATCCTTCCCCTTTCTCTCTCCTACAAAAGCAGACACCCACGTTCCGGCATCCTTCTTGATATCTTGTGGTAACCTGCTGCAGCTTCTGGCAATCGTCGGAGTCCTCTTTTTATACATGATAGATATTCTGAATATGTATTCGACTTTTGAAAAGAAAAACAACTGAATCGGAGAACGAACGGAAACTCTTGGAGGAATCAACAAAGTCTCCCACTTATTACTATTTAGAAAAAGATATTACTATTGGTACATCTCTTTTACTATTCACGCATCTATTTTGAAAATACCAAAAACACTCATGATACCGTCTCTCTTCTTTCTCTCCTTTAAAAGCATACCTCAGTCGCACGAGTAGGCGTCCTTTTTGACATCTTGTTGCAACCTTTTGCAACTTGCTGCAACCATATTATAGATACTATCGATATGTATTCACTTTTGAAGAAGGAAAACAGTCGGATCGGATAACCAATGAACCAACAGGTACTGAAAAGAACCAACAAAATCTATAAGAAGGAAAAGAGAAAAAATCCACCGTAATTGAGGTTGGGTGGTTGATTTGAGAAAAAAAAAGTAGGGATTGTAAGTCCCCTCTTGGTCTTATTCTACTTCATCATCTTTTCCTTCTTTCAAGACCTGGAGTTAGGACGGAGACATGACACTACCACATCTCCCTAAATCATATAAGGTGGAAATGCCAGGTGCCATAAGAGATAGAACATGGTGGTGTATATCTCGCTTACAGTTAGGCAGTATGTTTGGGAAGACACGGCAAGATTGCATCTCCCTCAAAGGGGATAATCGATTTTGCCGTGTCTTCCCTTATATGTTATATATAATATTTTACATTATATAATGTGTGTATTTATAAATATTACTAGTATGTGTTTGGCATCTTATCCTCTATTATAATGTATTGTAGGATGGCAATGAACTCGATTCAAAGCATTTATTATGGTGGATCAGATTCTCAATATACAATGAACGATGAAAACGTTTGTTATGGTGGAATATTTTATGGATCAACGATGAATGTTAAGAGTAAATTTGATTGTGGTGGATCTGATGATGAACATTTTAATTGATTATATTTGTTGACTGCCAAGGTAGTGAACTTAATTATTTGCTTGTGTTTGCGAAAGTAAAGATGTCAATATGGGTCGGGCTGGGCCACATTTTATATGGGCCTCTAAAGTGCTGCCCCCCCCCTACACACATATATATATATAGCTTTTTAATTACATATTTACATATATATATATATATAGTTTTTCAATTACATGTATATGTACAATTTTTTTCATTATATATATAGTGTATGTATATATAATTATTACATGTATGTGCATATATATGTATATATAGTTTTTATTACGTGTGTGAGTATATGGCTTGTTGAAGCCTAAAACGTTGTAGTTGGATTTGGATTTTAAGCATATTTAGATTGGATATGATAGACTCGATCTAATATCCAATGGGCCTGTGGCATTGTGGTTCAACCATACTCGGCCCACGTTGTCCCCTAGGGCCATATGGGCCAGTATTCTCAAGCCCAGCCATGCATTTTTCCAGGGTCGGGCCGGGCTGACCCTCGGAGCCAGGCCTATTTTGATATCTCTACTTATTAGGTATGTTAGAGATATCGAGAGAAAGCTCAACAATGTTATCATCATTCTTCATTCGAAAGGTAAAGGCATAAGAAGAAAGGTATGAATTAAGTATGAAATAAGCAACAAATATAAGAGTAAAAAGTCAGGAACCGAAGAAGTTGAATGCCCATTTCTAGATAAGAGAGGCTAAAGTTGATAGTTTATAGGGGTTGAATGTAGTCAATGGGATACATAATCACCTTTTTGGTTTGTATTTTGAAGTTAATCCCTTTTCAAACAAATTGAGTGAATTGGAGTATAGTATAACAAAGGACATGATAAAAATTCATTGCAAGCCCAAAGCATATTTTTGGCATTTTAAGTGGATTGATGAGATAAATATTAGTATGACAAGTCATATTTACAATGTGATGATCAAAATTAGGAAGGAGAAGGGTAGTTGAATTGTTTTATAATAATTAGATTGTCACTAATGCCGCACATGACATAGGAAAATACTAGATACTAATATTATCATAAACATAATACAGATATTGTCGATGATGTTACGTTTATATATCCTTGATGAGAGTGTTGGAGTTTTATAGCAGGTATAAGACAAACATGTAAAAGTTTATGTTAATATCATAATTTAGATCAACTAAAAGTTGTTTTCTACAGAATTTATAGGTATAAGATGACTTTCCTTGAGGTTGTGGGGTTACCCCAGCGAACAAGAACTTTTTTATAGTGTTTGTTTAGTATTAAGAAGAAAGATAATTATGTTTGGTATTGAGGTATGTCAGGAAATTATACATCCAAACAACTTCCAATATGTAATTTATAGTGATTATGATCTGTCATTGATGAATGCTATTTAGATCGTTTTTCCAGGCATGTTGAAATTGTTTGTGTCCAATTGCTAACATTTATTAGATGTGCTCAATAAGCTCGCATGGTTTATCATCTCATATAGTAAATCTCCCCACCCAAACAACCTACACTAATGTACAATGTTGATTTACTTTTGATGCTTTACCCTTGCGATACATTTATATCTTATGTAGGTTGTTACCAGTTTTAGCAATGTCTATGTATTTATATTTATATAGTTAGTTGAAGCATTATGTAAAAGTATTATATTTATTTATTGAATAAATAATTCTACTAAAGTTTATCATTACTTGATCTTGTCAGACTTTATAAGTGATGTGATCTTCACAAATGGGGAGCACTACTGAAATATTAGAGAGTTCATCATCATCACTCTCTACACTATTCATCTCAACACTACACCACTATGGTTGGACCCTTTTTGTCATTATGATGATAATCTCAATGACAATTAACATCACAGACATCTACATCATTGACATGCCTATTTAAGAAAATATCTTCATCTTCTATTCTTTGTAGTCATCCTTTATAAGATATCGTATTATGTTGTCGGCATGATAAAGTGATGTTACAACCTTCGACTCGTCCTTTATGTGTCACACTTAAGGATAAAAAAACTACTCAGTGTGAGTGTATGGTGATATTTTCAAAGGTTTAATACATATAATATTATTTAATATATTTATATATAATATTATAATATATATATGAGAGACGTGAGTACCAACATCCCCCTATTAAAGGAGACATGATTATGTTGTATCTCCACCCCAACTCCTAGAGATTTGTTAAACGACATCAAATACACAAAAAAGACCAAAATATTATCAAATCTATGAACGTAAGAAAATGCATCTTTGGTTCAAGTGGTCAAGCTTATTCTTTCTTCTTATTCTTCATCTTCCTCTTCTTCTATAAGAGAATGCGATGGAGCTTCCACATTATGCAGTTATGCATCGTCTAGCTGGAGGAGAAGGTGATGGACCAAAATATTGTATTAGGCTTCCGACAGCCAGCGTAAAACTTTTTTGGATTTTTATACCATGGTTTACACAAATTATGAGCATTGCTTTGGGATGTCCTCACATATCGACGTGCTGTAGAGCCCAAATGCAGTGAATAGTAAGCAAGAGCTACTACATTTTCGCCCGAATGTAGTGAATCAATTACAAAAAGGATTTCCACATCATGGATGGGTTTGAGTAAAGAAGTTAGTCCCACTACATTGCCACCAGAATGTAGTGAATAAATTATAGAGAAGGTCTCCGTATTTTCAATATGAACTGATGCGAGGCGTAAGGAAACTAGTCCTGGATAATAAGATTTGTATGGATTTTTAAAATATCGGAACATTGTCCGATAAGCTAATGGGGGTAGTAGATACTATGATTCGGAGAAAGATTCATATTCTATGATTACAAGAGACAAAGTGGGTTGGAGAAAAAGCAAAAGAGATCAAGGATATAGGTTTTAAATTATAGAACTCAAGTAAGGAAAAGGCTTGAAACGGAGTTGGTATTATCATAAATAAAGAGTTAAAGGATAGTGTAGTACACATACAATGATATGGTGACCGAATCATGACGTTTAAATTAGTGTTAGGAGTAGAGGTTTTGAATATAGTTTGTGCTTACGCACCCTAAGTAGGACTAGAAGATAGTATAAAGATGGCTTTTGGGGAAGAGTTAGATTAGGTGATTAAAAGAATTCCACAAAGAGAGATGATTTGTTTAGGAGGAGACTTAAATAGACATGTGGGTAAAGAGGCATTAGGATATCATGGTATTCATAGAAACTTTGGCTTCAGGGATATAAATGAGGAAGGTAGGGAAATTTTAAATTTTGCTATGGCATTTGATCTCTTTATAGTCAATACAATCTTCAAAAAATGAGATGAACATTGAATTACTTATAAGAGTGGCTTATCACAAACACAAATTGATTACTTTATTTGTAGAAAAAAAAGATAGTGTGTTGTAAAGATTGCAAGATAATTCAAGGAGAAAGCTTAATCACCCAATATTGACTTTTAGTTATGAATTTATAAATAAAAAAAATGGACAAAGAAGAAAAGAGTGCATCGAGCTATTCGGACTAAATGGTAAAATCTCAAAAGCGAGAAAGAAGAAATATTTTAAAACAAAAAGTCCTTCACGGAGATGTTTGGAATTATGTTGGTACACCTTTTGATATGTGGAACAATATGGCTATACATATTAAGAAAGTGGCGACAAAATGTGTTAGGTGTATCTAAGGGAAGTGTACGAGCACAAAAAGAAGTTTGGTGGTAGAGTGAAATAGTGCAAAATAAAATCAAGTCAAGGAGGGCATTTTACAAATTACATTATGCTAAGAAAACTAGTGAAACTTTAGAGGCTTATAAGGAAGCAAAAAAGATCGTTAGTCAAGCAAAAGCTAAAAATTTAGGAGGATTTATATAAGAAACTCAACTCAAAAGAGGGTGAAAGAAATATTTTTAGGATAGCTAGGGCTAGAGATAAGAAAATTAAAGATCTTAATTTTGTTAGAGGCATCAAAGACGAGGATGATATGGATGAGTAGTCATACAAGAAAAGACTGTACACATAATGAGGTTATTATAAACAAATTAGGAGTAGTACCAATAGAGGATAAAATGAGAGAATATAGTTTAAGATGGTTTGGACATATAGAAAGAAGATCAAAAGAAGAACATGTAAGAAGTTATAACAACAACAACAATAACTAAGCCTTTTCCCATACTAGACGAGGTCAGCTACATGGATTCTTTGTTTCCATAGAGCCCTATCATGTGCCATATTAGCAGTTAACTCACAATAAGATAGATCATTCTTTATTATTTCTTTCCAACACTTTTGTGGTCGTCCTCTACCTCTTTTAATACTTTTAAAATTTAGTTTTTCATACCTTCTTAAAGGTTCTTCTTTTGATCTTCTTTCTATATGTCCAAACCATCTTAAACAATATTTTCTCATTTTATCCTCTATTGGTGCCACTCCTAATTTGTTTGTAACAACCTCTTATGTATACGGTCTTTTCTTGTATGACCACTCATCCATCTCAACATCTTCATTTTTGTCAGAGACATCTTTTGTACATGTTGATGATTAACTGCCCAACACTCATAACCATAAAACATGGCAGGTCTAATTATTGCTTTATAATATTTACCTTTTAACTTTAATGATATCTTCTTATCACAAAGAATAGTTGCTCCTCTCTATTTTAACCAACCAGCATTAATTCTATGCGTAACATCTCCATGAATTCTTCCATCACTCTGAAAAATTGACCTTAGGTATTTAAAACTTTTCTTTTGGGGGATGCAATGTATGCCAATTTTAATTTATATTTCTTCTGAAGTAACCAAATGATCAAACTTACATTCCATATATTTTGTCTTTGTTCTACTAAGTTGGAAGCGTTTGCTTTCTAATGTTTCTCCCTATAGTTCTAATTTTCTATTAACTTTTTCCTTAAACTCTTCCATTAACACAATGTCATTTGCAAATAACATATACCAAGGCATTACTAAGATAAAGAAACTATAGAGATCAATTTATGCACAATATGGTTCCAAAGCATCTTAATTATAGAAAGCCTTAAGATAACATAAGCCACATGCACTATGGTCTAGATTGCACAAATCATTCACTATGGGAACCACATTAATGCATGCCATCATACCTACCTCCTTTGATTTTTGAAGCTTCTCCCCCAAAAAGTATAGGAGTAATCCACACGATATAAATTTCATATGCTGGAAACCTCCAGCTTTCTGAATAATTTTCTTGATATGTAAAGATGCTAAAAGTCAAAGGATCGCTTCCAATACCCATCCTTGACAGTGATCACCAACAATTTCTATACAACACTTTTATCAATAACTTATACGAGAATCTATATAAGCTCCATGTCAGTTAATATGCTCAAAACAACATGCTTAGTGACTCTACTCTACGGATTACTATTATCAATTGCAAAGCCTACACTACATGATTTTGTTACTATCTGACATAGATGTTAATCAGAGAGCAATATAACATATAGTTTTGATATGATAATGGAGAAGAATTACACAATGGACTGAAATAATTAAGAACTGCTTTACATGGAAGAATTCAAAGATATCAGGTTTTTCAACAAGAACCAAGCATTTTAAATGTTAATTCCATTTGAAGAACCAAAGGTTTCAACAGCCCATAAACACCACCAAAAGATCCGTTGATAAGCAATTTTATTTCTTCCTCACCCACTAATGTTGAAAGTCTCATAACCTCAGAGAAATGACCAGAAAACTACCAATGAGAGACTTGATTTCTTATGTAAATTTAACTGTATAATAAAAGAAATGCCTATATACTTGTAAGATCTACGTACTTGTTGTAAATTAACAACCCATCCCTCAGAAAAGGAATATCACCCTTGTATGTTGCAAGGATACCTGCTTGATCACAATCATAGACAGGAACAACACTGAAACGGTACTTGTGATACAATGAAGGAGGAGCACATGCACCCTTTTCAGGAAGCTTCGAGTTCAACCAAAAGAGCTTATAAGAAGATATAAAAAACTAAATTTGGAAAGTATTAAAAAAGGTAGAGGACAACCACAAAAGTGTTGGAAAGAAACAATAAAGAATGATCTAGCTTATTGTGAGTTAACTACTAACATGGCACATGATAGGACTATGTGGAAACAAAGAATCCATGTAGTTGACCCCGTTTAGTATGGGAAAAGGCTTTGTTGTTGTTGTTGTTGTTTGCATCAAAGACGAGGATGAAAAAATTCTAGTAACAAATGATGATATAAGAAATAGATGGAAAAACTATTTTTATAAGCTTTTAATGAAAATAAAGATGTTAGTATTAGCTTAGGAGAGTTAGCCAAATGAGAAAAGTATATAAACCACAATTTCTACCGACGTATTCAAAAGAATGAAGTAAAAGAGGCTCTTAAACATATGAAGGGTGGTAAATCGATAGGACCACACAATATTCCTATAGAAGATTGGAAAATTCTAGGAGAAATAGGAATCACCTGCAAGACTATTTAATGAAATATGGAGAAACCAAAAGATGCCTGAGGAATGGAGAGCGAGTATAGTTATACCCATATATAAGAACAAGGGAGACATTTAGAATTGTGTGAATTATCGAGGTATCAAGTTAATGAGCCATACTATGAAATTATGGGAAAGAATTATCAAGCGTAGGTTAAGACAAGTTTCGAGTACAACAGAAAACCAATTTGGATTAATGTCAGGTAGATCTATTGTTGAAGCGATTCACCTTTTGAGACGTCTTCTAGAATATTTTAGAGCAAAAAAGAAAGATCTTCACATGATATTTATTGATCTAGAAAAAGCTTACGATAGGGTACCGAGGGAGGCTCTTTGGAGAACCTTGGAGAAAAGAGGTATCCCATTGACATACATTAACCTTGTAAGAGACATGTACAATGGTGCAAAAACATGTGTGAGGACTCATAAAGGAATGACAAACTTCTTTGAAGTTAATATTGGGTTACATCAAGGATCAACTTTAAGTCCATACTTATTTATAATGGTAATTGATGAGTTAACAAAACATATTCAAGATGAAGTACCTTGGTGTATGTTATTTGCAGATGACATTGTGTTAGTGGAGGAGTTTAAGGATAAAGTTAATAGAAAATTGGAACTATGGAGAGAAACATTAGAAAGCAAAGGCCTCCGACTTAGTAGAACAAAGACAAAATATATGGAATGTAAGTTTGATCATGTGGTTACTTCAGAGGACATAGAAATTAAAATTAGCACGCATTGCATCACTCAAAAGGAAAGTTTTAAATGCCTAGGGTCAATTTTTGAGTGTGATGGAAGAATTGATGGAGATTTTACACATAGAATTAATGATGGTTGGTTAAAATGGAGAGGAGCATCTGATATTCTTGTGATAAGAAGATACCATTAAAGTTAAAAGGTAAATATTATAGAGCAACAATTAGACTTGTCATGTTTTATGGTTCTTAGTGTTGGGAAGTTAATCATCAACATGTAAAAGAGATGTATCTGACAAAAATGAAGATGTTGAGATGGATGAGTGATCATACAAGAAAAGATCATATACATAATGAGGTTATTAGAAACAAATTAGGAGTGGCACCAATAGAGGAGAAAATGAGAGAATATCGTTTAAGATGGTTTGGACATATAGAAAGAATATCAAAAGAAGAACCGGTAAGAAGGTATGAAAAACTAAATTTTGAAAGTATTAAAAGAGGTAGAGGACGACCACAAAAGTGTTGGAAAGAAACAATAAAGAATGATCTAGCTTATTATGAGTTAACTGATAACATGGCACATGATAGGGCTATGTGGAAACAAAGAATCCATGTAGCTGACCCCACTAGTATGGAAAAAGGCTTATTTGTTGTTTTTGTTTGTAGTGAAAAAAAGGGTGTGTGCATAGTAATTCTAGTTTGACAACTATAAAGCATTGTCCCTTAGGGGATGTTTCGTATTTCCTTGCTTATCTTAAATGGAAAAGTCTAATGAAATGCCATAGAAATGTTTTCTTAGAGTTTTCTGTTTCTAAGAAACGTTTTCTAAGAGTTTTCTGTTGTTGGGAAACATTTCTCCTTTCAAACCGAAAAAAGTTTAACCTTCAAACTCTCTCTTGTTTTTAATCCAAAATCCTGTCACCAATATCGTCGCTTTTATTATAGTCTTTGCATGGTTGAAGAATCGTACCTTGATACTCTTTCTCTCTCGTTTTTAATCCAAATTCCACCGCCACTACCATCGATTTTGGTATGGGCTTTACTCGGAGAATCGGCATTTTTATTTCCTGCGAAGAGAGGGGCGTGATTCCTGATGATTACCCATAAAAATGGATGTAAGGGTGTATTTTTATATTTATCAGTTTAATGTAACTAAATATTAAATTCATTGTCGAAATGTGTAAACGTTTTTGTTTTTATTTGTTATATATATTATATATATAATAGTTTCTGTGTTTTCTAAGTTTTTGAAGGTTTGTCGTGTCCTATGTCTCGTGTCATTTTTTGTTTCCGTTCCCGTTTCGGTGCAAGGCAATAGTAATTATGTTCAAAAAATATCTATATCTCTTTTATTGTGTTTCTCGTAAATACCTTGAAAATGTGCTGTTTTCCAAGTATGCGAAGCTTTAAAATATTCTCATATCCATTTGCAAGTAGCGAGTTCGATTCCAGTGGGTGCTTTCTTGTGTGAGTGTGTTGGGCTCCAGCCTTCCACTGTAACAAAAGAAGAAGAAAAAAGACACAACACGACCGCAATTTGCCTGGCATGAACACGTCCGGAAACACGAATAGCGAATTATGGAGCCAACCGGGTACGGATCCGAATCTGGTCTGGTGCTATCACTTTAAAGTTGTACCCGACCTGAACTTAGCTTTGATCGGCAACGGAGCCGACCTGTTGAAACCCGCTGCGAGCCGTGGAGTTGTTCAATTGCCGCGAGAAGAAGAATGAATGAATGGATGAAGGCGTCAGTAAGTCCCATTGTGTTATTTTGGCGTTAACACCGAGCAGATTAGCAAATCAATGCTGTCTTCTCAGCGTTCCAACTGAAATCAAAATCCTCCCGGCGGGAAATTCGTGAGGAAAATGGAACATCGTTGCCCTGTTAGGACCCCTCTGAAAACCCACAACCCTAAGTGGAAGGACAAGGCAATCTCTCTCTCTCTCTCTCTCTCTCTCTCTCTCTCTCTCTCTCTCTCTCTCTCTCTCTCTCTCTCTCTCTCTCTCTCTCTCTCTCTCTCTCTCTCTCTCTCTCTCTCTCTCTCTCTCTCTCTCTCTCATTTGATTGGATGGTTGCAGCTTCGAGAGAATTGTTTAAAGAGGGTTCGGGGTGATCGTGAAAATCTGCTCTGGAAATTCCGGCACAGTGAGAGAGTACGATATTTTTCGGCTTTACCAAATTCTAGGACGCTTTAATTCCGTGGAATTGCATTCCCGTCTTTTTATCATCATAAGGAGGCTATTTAGTTTTCTGAACAAGAAAATAATAGAATCCTTCAACTTTCATATAGGTATCATTATGACATGCATATTTTATTTCATAGGACACGGTAATATCAGCTGTTAGAGAGATAGTCTGTGATGAAATCAGGAAAATTAAACAGTCACGTTCTAGCAACTCTTGTCAAACTTTGGAGGCCTGCACTGATGATTCTCTATGGGAACATGATGGTCCGCGCATGGGCCCAGAGTTTGAATCAAATGAAAAGGAGTATGTAGAGTTAATGATTGAAATGGAGAGGCTTCTACATGAAGACGTTGCCACTGAAATAATTAAAAGAGGTACATTAAATCCGTTTTCCTTATCGTGCTTGTTTAGATCAACTAGGTCTTACATATTTTGCAGTTTCATGTTGTTGTTGAACTTTACTACTTCATTGTTGATTTTTATTTTCACGACCTTACAATTCTTTGCTATAGTTTTTGTCTTTCAAAAGCATGAATCCCTTCCGTTTATTTTAATGATTTCCTGAATTGGTTGCTTGCTGCCTAATTTACATGTAATGAATTTGTATGTACCTTGGTGTATGTTATTTGCAGATGACATTGTATTAGTGGAGGAGTCTAAGGAAAAAGTTAATAGAAAATTGGAACTATGGAGAGAAACATTAGAAAACAAAGGCCTCCGACTTAGTAGAACAAAGACAGAATATATGGAATGTAAGTTTGATCATTTGGCTACTTCAGAGGACATAGAAATTAAAATTGGCACGCATTGCATTCCCCAAAAGGAAAGTTTTAAATACCTAGGGTCAATTTTTCAAAGTGATGGAAGAATTGATGGAGATGTTACACATAGAATTAATGCTGGTTGGTTAAAATGGAGAGGAGCATCAGGTATTCTTTGTGACAAGAAGATACCATTAAAATTAAAAGGTAAATATTATAGAGCAGCAGTTAGGCCTGCCATGTTTTATGGTTCTGAGTGTTGGGCAGTTAATCATCAACATGTACAAAAGATGTCTGTGACAGAAATGAAGATGTTGAGATGGATGAGTGGTCATACAAGAAAAGACCGTATACATAATGAGGTTATTAGAAACAAATTAGGAGTGGCACCAATAGAGGATAAAATGAGAGAACATCGTTTAAGATGGTTTGGACATATAGAAAGAAGATCAAAAGAAGAACCAGTAAGAAGGTTAGAAAACCTAAATTTGGAAAGTATTAAAAGAGGTAGAGGACGACCACAAAAGTGTTGGAAAGAAACAATAAAGAATGATCTAGCTTATTGGGAGTTAACTGCTAACATGGCACACGATAGAGATCTGTGGAAACAAAGAATCCATGTAGCCGACCCCGTCTAGTATGGGAAAAGGCTTAGTTGTTGTTGTTGTTGTTGTTGTTGAATTTGTATGTAACAGATTCATCTTAAGAGTTTTACAAGCACATGTTGAGGAACTGCTTTAATATGAGTAATCTTATCATTTCAAACTGAGTGCTTCGGATCAACATCTTGCAGATAAAGCATTACTAGAAGATTATGAGAGGATATTGGATGAAGAAGACAACTATCTAGCTCAAGCCGTTATTGATCATATGAAACTTAATGAAGAGAAGGTATGTTTTGATAAACTATATGATAATATCATTATTTTTCTGATTACCTGGGGTGTCTGTATTTTCTCAGTTAAGTTCTAGGCATGAAAACATAGAAAGTCCTGATCAGGGTTGCACTTTTATTGGATGAGTCCTAGTGTGATGGTCTATTCTATTGTTTCAGCCATTTCTTATCTTAAATATAATAAACCAACTGCTTTAATGTGACTTTCCATTAACATATATGTCTCAGCATGCATCCAATCCCACTTTATCTGGGATGAACCCTAGTTTGCTAATGTTTCACAGTTAAAAGACGAACATGGTTTTTCATGGAAAAATGAAAGGCTGAAGTATTTAGAGACTCCATAAGATTGGAGGCATCTTCTTTGCATTTGAGCATTCCACTTTCCATACAGTAACCCTGTGGCCATGCTTTGAATGTGGTAGCTGAATTGGAAGAGTTGTTTTTCCAAATTTACTATGGATATCCCTCAGGTTGGATGAAAAGCCATGGAGAAAATGTGAAGCCATGAAAACAGAAAGATATGTGGCCTTTGTTTTTTGTAAGAAGATAATAGTCCTTACTGTCTATCAGAAGGATTTCAAGCATGACCATCCTTCTTGTTCATTAGTGTCTTTCAGCTAACTGAGAGTTTTGAATTTTATACGGTTTTAGTCTTGAAACTATAAGAATGTTCTTTACCATTCTAAACATTGTAAAATTGTTGGTATTGACATATTTGTCATTCTCATGTATCCTGATGCTTCCACATGCTGAGTGTTTGTGGTTTTTCCGAATTCTATTTTTTATTTTAGTGGGATGATATTGCTTAATGGGTTTTGCTCTCTTGGAGATTGACCAGGTATGGTGCCCCATCTGCAAAAGAGGATCCCTCCGAGAGAGCCAGCATGTAGTATATTGTCCAACATGTGATCTTCAACTCGATCTTCAAAGCGAAAAGGTATTTTCAAATTTCAATACATCTTAACAGATAAACTGCATGTGGAATTGCTTTTTTACTGGATCTGCTTGGTTGCTCCCATTGCCATTGTTATTCTCGTTGTGATCATCAGGGTTTGAGGAAATGTCTAAATAATAACCTACTATCCCAAATGTACTCGGTTATATGCTCTAATATCAATCCAGTAACTACCTATTCATGTTAATCGAACTACTGTCCCTATTCAGCCATTGGTAAAGTATGTTCATAAATGGGAAAGTAAAATTTTCAGCCAAATTGTGAATCATTTCCTCCTGGACTTTCAAAACAAGGTTAATGGCATGTGAAACCTTAGAAAACTTTAAGGTTGGCGTTGAGAAAGAACTTTGGGATGTCTGCTATAATGTGAGGCTGAGTCATAGGATCTTGATATTTATACTGGAAATTGGGAATTGACCTTAGAAATTGGTTGTTTCATCTTATTATTGATCATTCAAACAAGGGATGTTTGGTAATATGCATGTAATATTTCAAGTAAATTAAAAGTGAACGTAAATAAATATAAATCAGCGCATGATAACATGTACTAAGATGTATTGAGCATAAATTCAAACTTAAAACTCAAGTAGTAGCATATTTTATGACTGAGGGTATCGTGCAATGAATCTCGTTCTTGGAATTTGTTCTTCTTTGTCATACAACATCTTTGTGATTCATATGATATTCTGTTTCAAGTGCGCATCATGATGAGCTTGTAACTACATTAGGTATCATAATGCATCAATTAATTTGTAACACTAGTCACTGTAATCACAGTTGTTTCTTTTGTAACTATTCAAGGTTACCATTATTGGGATGAGAACAATATTCACATCCAAAAGCAAAACTCTTTGAAGCTTATGTCATCAAGTTAGGGATGGTAATGTGGCTGGGTGGATCAGGTTTTCACTCCACTCCGCCCGCCCTGCAGTAGAAACCTCTTTGTTACAACCCGGCCTCACCCCGCCCTACCCCACCTCAACCTACAAAAGTATTTTTTAGAAAGAAAATCAGTTAATATATAGTCTACATAAAATACAATGTCTTCTTTATGATATTTTATATTATTAAACTAGAAGTTATTATGTGTGAATATATATTTATTTATTTATATTTATATTTATCTAAAAATTATATATGTATGTGCATGTAAAGTACTTATAAACATATATATATATGATATACATATATTATATAATTTATATAAATACACACATTATATATATACATATATATACACCACCTAGGGGCTGGACGAGGTGGGTACCCGTGGGGCGGGTAGGAATTGCCATCCCTACATCAAGTACACCTACTATTCCATTTATCTAAAACATTCTTTATCCTTTGTGCTACTTAGCTCTGTGCGAAACACACATTGAACTTCTAATTCTTTTGTCAGAAGCTATGTTCCTTTCTTGATAGTGAACATCTTGTCATTGAATAGTTTGTATTTTCCCTGATTGAGTCCAGTCTCGGAAAAGTCAGGTATATTATTCTGTTTGATACTGCTTTCATGCATCGAATTGAGTCACTTAAAAGAAATCATATAGAATGGTCATACTAGGATAAAAGTTGCTCAACTTAATCTTGGTTGAAGAAGTTGCTAATAACTGAAACTTGGTAATTGCATTTGAAGTTTGACGAGGTCATAGCCAACTAACAATAGCCCTCGATCATGCATCAAGGTAGGTTTTGGTTAATCATGCGCCCTGCTCGAACTGAACTGAAAAGGCAGGGGCAAACTTGGGCACTTAGTGAGTCAAACCCCTGGTTTATGATGGCTTACGATCTAGTCCATTACTTAGATGCACGTGTATAGACAGATATTTAGGACAGTTGTGCTCAGCTTTATTACTGTACCTACCATGACATTTTAGTACTTGCCCGCTAACCTTCAGTTTGGTACCTAAAATAATAGTTATTCCTTATCGTGCTATAAGTCGAATGGTGTCTCCAAAATCGTTCTCTTATTTTTTGGAGCCTACTGGGAGCCTTTGCTGTATACAGAGTTGTATAATTCCAAGGTAAAAATGGTGAAATGTTATTGTTTTGATAATATCGTTTTTGGCATCCCAGTGAGCCGATTTTCTTATTGATGATTGAATGGAGCTTCACTGTTATGAACTTATGACAGGTTTCTTTGGACTTCGTGAGGGATAGACTGGGTGAAGTCATAGACGAACACCTAGTTAGAGGATGCAGAGCTAACCCTAAGTTCTGCTTGGAGAACAAATTTGGATTTACAGCACTGTATATCAAATGTCAGGACTGTGCCACATTTGATATTGTGGTTTAACCAAGTTGATTC
Organism: Brasenia schreberi; assembly: GCA_036023115.1. NCBI lineage: Eukaryota > Viridiplantae > Streptophyta > Magnoliopsida > Nymphaeales > Cabombaceae > Brasenia > Brasenia schreberi. Next base: position 3,270,274 of record JAYKKT010000037.1, read on the forward strand.
ATTCTGCTTGTGTATTTTTTCTCTTCTTCTTCCGGTTGGTGGTTGAAATTCCAGTTAAAATCAAGCTGATGTGAGAAGGTGAGGCATTTTCATGCACGTATTGAAGCATGTACAGCAATTTGGTTTCATAGTGTATTTGCTTCCTTAATTGGCTACCTTCTTTTTTCCTGAGTTTGGAATCTGTCGATTTCGCGTAAGCACTTCTTCTAAATTGTGATAGGTGGAAGTGTATTCAGGACCCATTGGCATAAAAACACCCTCCACCCCCCTGGGGTCCTGTTGCTTCCATATGGCAAGGGATGCCAAATTGGAGTCCTAAAATTACGAACCATCAACTTGAAGGTCCTTTCAGCCAATCCCTAACAACTGGATAGCACTCTTTTGGGCCAGTTATCAACAAATTATACTTTCTAACTTTCCAAAGAACCATCCAATGAAAGATGATTGGGGATGCACTATAGCAGCTACCTTCACCCTTGAAGGAAGCAAGGTAGAGTTGGTACTGAAGATGATGCAACTCGAACACATTCCGAAGAATCAAAACCTACACAATTATATAATTTCTATTCTGCTAACAGACAACAGCAATTGGCCTTTCAATTAATAACGAGTCATTACAAATGAAGGATGCACTTACGATGAATCATTAATTGCAAAGCCTCGCTGCAGCTACATCCGTCAATAACAATTAAACCCGAATTTGAATTCTCAATTTGATAATTACTTCTACCACAATCTCCATAATTGGCAGCAGGGGCATTTCTCAAAGTAGATGAGCTTTTGTCTCCATCATTTCCATGTGAAGTGTTCATTCTATCTAATTTCTCCGTGAATATTGTTAAACATAAACAAATTCAATGAATAGAAAGTCAATTATAACAGCATGGGGAAGAGCAGCTCCAAGTGGTTCAACAGCAGAAACTCTGCACAAGGACAGTCAAACATGCAAAAGTTTGCCACGTCTCTTTGGAAAAAGAAAGAAAAGAAAGCATACTGCAATTGAGCCTGAACACTCAACATGCTCCGTTTCAAGATGAGAAGCATAACTACACGGAATTCAGTATCATGAGATGAGGAAGTATGAGACACTAAAAGCGACTCAGTATCTAAAGAGTAAAGAGTCATCTTAAACATGAACACTCAATGCAAATGACATAGCAACCTAATTGTTTGGGCTTCATAAGGAATTGACATTTATTTCTATTTGCATATGAGAGCCACTGACGTAGCATTAGTAAGAAAGATTTGAAAGCTTTTGATGGAAGCAGCAAAGTAGTTTTTTAAGTAGCGTGGATTGCTTCTGGCTTCCGTGGAATCTCCCTATGTGCTTCTGCAGACCTCGGAGCATCTACACAAACACGGGCATCCTTTTCCATGTGAAGTGGCGCATTTTGAGTGCTAAACACAATTTTTTTCCCATGCTTGGGGCTGAAATTTACTCTCTGCAGGAGGCGGCTCCACGGCAGGTGGCACCACAGAGTCTCCTTCCACATGACCATTTCGCCATAAAAATATCGTGCAGTTTGATTGGAAGTGATAAAAGCACAAAGGCAAGCAACCAAGAATTTCAAAAGAATGTATCCGACACAAAAACAGAGCCTGCTCATGAGCTACAGGGTGAGTCCCTGCAAGTGACTCATGTTTATACGCGAAATTGTAGCTTGAGTGCAGTACATTAAGAGCTCAGAAAAACTATTTCTTGAGAAGGGAAGTTTATATTAGTCATAGTATTCCTGTTTCTATCAAGGTGGCATTCCTTATGTGGCTCAATTTCTAAACTTTACAACTAACAGGTCAAATCTTGTCTCCTCCTTTCTCCTCATTTAGATCAAATTCTACTGAGCTACATAAAGACAAACCTCTGTATAGAAAAATATGGTGAAATGTTAAGCATGGTGACCCAAAGCTAAAACTCATAGATGAGAGTTTTGCTTGACAAATCTGATCCGATATTTGTGCTTAGAATCATCACCGTAATAGAATCACATTCTGGATCAAGTTATTTTAAAATAAACCAATGGCTTAAGCAATAATCATGCTTAGCATTTCAGACCTTGAACTCTCTAAACCCTTCAGAAAATGCTTGTGTGTTCATATTAGGAGCTCTAAAACCTAGAGAACCGCTGCTCATACAAGTTACTTGTATATATCTCGATACGTGACTGCAAAAAAATTTCCAGCAACTGGACACAATGAAACTTCTCTAGTATCCTATTGAATAAAAAAGACGTGTTAATACATCAAACAATTTTTCATGGAAATGATATGATTAAACATTAAAAATGAAACAATACATGGTGCACAGGTGATAGTCATGATTTAGACTAACCAAACCAGATGGATCATATGAACAAGGCTAAACTTGCCAAAAACTACAAACATATAAAAGAGTTTCAGTAATTGCAATCAGGGAGTAGGTGCACACAAGTTACGACTACATATGAACATACATATTTACACCACACACACATATATAAACACACAAACAGACAGACAGATAGAGAGGGAGATGTTGGAGATATTGTGAGGATCGCACAAAAATAGGTTTGAAAGACTTCAGTAACGCATTCCCAAAAGCGTTATTGACACCTCTCGCGAGATTGCTAGGAATTGAGCACAAACCGTCTTAGTGAATATAACAAGCCTCTTTTACTACCAGCACTAAGAAACTAAGAAAATAGTGAAGACAATAAAGTAAGCAAGGACTTTATTAAAGTATAAAACTTTTTAAAACATATAGATGAGCCCCGAACAACTTAAATTGACAAAGATAATGCTCTTTTAAACAATCTCAAGATGTTTATATGCAGTCGTGGATCGATTTTTGCCAACTATTGACAGCTATAGGGAAACAACATTATAGTGCCATTCATTTTAAATGTAACCCATTAACTAAGTTAACGTCTAGGACTCAATGCCTTTAGGAAGGCATATCATATGCAGAAGAAACATTCTATAAGGACAAAATGTACCTCTTATAAAACAGATTCTTCGTTAATATTTTTAATTTACACAACTTGTTATTACAATAAGCTAATACAATAGTAATGAGGGAACCATTTATTAATAATTTCTACATCTCACAAGGCAAGTGTGGCAGTGTTTAATTTACCAACATTCACATGCAAGTAAATGGGTGCACTATTCATTTGCATATTTTTATTACACTTTTCAATTTAAAATTAAAACAAAAGTTAGTCATTTAGTGCCTAATGTGCTAAATGGGTGAATGGATGCAGGTAAGCTCAAAGTAATTTTGTCCTTTAATTCCACTTATACTAAAACAAGTCTAACAATCATGATTGGAAGAATAAATAATTAAAAATCAAAAATAAATAAATGATTACATGTCAAAATGATGTCTATGCATAAAGTAGATGTATCTTTAGATTTCAATATGTTATTTTTAGTGAAACCATCAATAACATCTATACTATGGTAATGTTCAAATCTTATTCCGTGGTTGTTGATCATTTATTTTTTTATTTTTAAACTAAGGGATTGTTAGAGTTGGTTTAATATAATTGAACAAAAGAATAAATTTCTTTTGATTGGACCCATTTCTACTCATCCTCTTAAACTTTAGACACTAAATTTGTTTTAAATTTAAATGTTTTTAAAGAAAAAGGTGAGAATAAAGAAATGAAATGAACTATATTCCATTAATATGATATCTACCGTAGGTCAAATAGGATATGTAATTATTGGAATAATTGTTGGGGACTCAAAGAGCAGCAAATGGGGTACCCCTTCTTGTGCCCTTGAATCCACAGGTACCCGCGGAGGACCAAGAAACGACCCGACCTTGTGGGTCTGTAACAGTAACAATAGTATTGTTGAAACTCGCTTGAACATGAATAACTCCTATTGGTGTTCGACCCCCACTCTTACGTGAACTAATACGGCTATTTCTACGTGAACCAATTCTTGGTATAGGTTTTGTCATATTCTATTTATCATCTCATAAATATGAGTCAGAGATATATGGATATATCCATTTCATGTGAAAACAAATCCTTTATTTATTTCTACTGTAGGTCTCTTAGAAAGTTAAGGTCTTTTTATCAATATTATCCCTGTCTCTGTTTATGTTTCAGATTGTTTTTTCTTTCTAGTTTGGTTTTTCATGACTGTGAATCATCTTTTAAATAACGGAATCACTCCATACTACGAATAATCGCAGGAAATTGTTGCTGAAGTAACCCATTTCATACTCTCGGGAAAAGCTCAAACGACCTTTAACAAAAGGGTATCTATACCCAAAGCGTATAGGTGGTAGGTAGAGAATACCTAGGGGCGTGCGAGACAACTATCTCTAAGGAAGTTACGACAAAATAGCCCCTGTAACTTCGGGAGAAGGGGTGCCTCTCTCACAAAGGGGGTTGTAGTCAGATGAAGTTCTCAGCAGACAGTGTTATTTAAAACACAAGTCTTTGCAAAGTTGTAAGACCATGTATGGGGGGCAGACGCCTTGCCTAAGATTTGAAGGTCAAGGAAGTTAGGTGGAAGGCGAAGAAGGTCTCCTTCCGGGGGGCCGATCCATTAGCGAGATACCACTCTAGAAAACTAGAATTCTAACAATGTGTTAGGACCTACAGTCCAAGGGACAATCTTGGGCAAACAGTTTCTATGAGGCGTAGGCCTCTCAAATGGCAACGGAGGCATGCAAAGATTTCCTCGTCAGATGAAGATTGGCCCTCGACTGCAAAGGCAGAAGGGATCTTGACTGCAAGGCCCACCTGTCGACCTTAGTAATCTGATGGTGCCAAGTGGAAGGGTCGTCACTCAACAGATAAAAGTTATTCTAGGTATAACATGTTATCTTCCCCAAGAGTTCAGATCAAGAGAAAGGTTTGGCACATCGATGTCGACTCTTCGCCACCTAGAGAGGTAGTACGTCCCAAGGGTTGGGTTGTTCGCCCATTAAAGCGGTACATGAGCTTGGTTCAGAACATCATGAGACAGTTCGGTCCATATCCGGTAGAGCATTGAGAGGACCTTTCCCTAGTACGAGAGGACCAGGAAGGACACACATCTCATGTACCATCTATCATGCCCACTCTAAATGCTTGGTAGCCAAGTGTGGAGTGGATAACTACTGAAATCATCTAAGTATTAAGCCCACCCCAAGATGAGTGCTATCCAATTCCTACTTCCCAATGCCTCTCGTAGCACAATAGAGACAACGACTGGTTCTTTGTCCTTGTAGGGATGGAGCGATAGAAGTATTTCTAATATAAGGTGGCGGCGAGACGAGCCGTTTATCATCACGATAGGTGGCAAGTGGCCGAGAGATTTAAACCTTGTTCCTACATGACCCGATCAATTCGATTTGCATGCGAGAATTGGTGAATTAAAGTTTAAACGCCATCATACCTACCTTGTGAGATGTTAAGAAGGGTTAATAACCTTTTCTCTCTCGCCATACACAATTTGTACCAGCAAGTTGTGTAAATAAATATTGAAAACAAACAGGATTTATAAAAAGGACATTTTATCCTTAAGGATCACTCACATGCCTTATGAGATGTGAAAAAAGGTAAACAAACCCTTCTCTCACTATAATTACACTTGTTGATAACTTGATTATACCAGCAAGTTGTGTAAATAAAAGTAAATATGTTTTAGGAAAGGACATTTTGTTTCTACATAATATTTCTCGTGTATATGATATGCTTTTACAAATGAATAGTCATAAATATTAACTTAGTCAAAACACAACATTTAAGGTTAATGGCACTATATTATCACTTCATTGTAGACGTTAATAGTGGGTAAGAACTAATCTATGGCTATAAAGATAAATATCTTGGTTGTCTACAAAGACATTTGCTATCATTTGAGCGGTTCCGCAACTCTGACCCTTTGGATTTTCCTTTTTAGTTTTATGCTTTAATAGAATCATTGCTTTCTTACTTTTTTTCCTTCATTGTTTGCTTGGTAACAATAGCCAAAAGGAATTGTCATATCTACTACGGTAGTTTACACTCAGCCCATAGCAGTCTTATGATAAGAAGGTCCAAATAATGTTTTAAGGAAGGAATTCTTCGAAAGGCTTTCGAGCCTATTCTCGATGTGGTCTCCATAATATCTCCTTGGTTATTTTGCAATGGAGGCCACAACAATCAAGATAATGAGCCATGATCTAGTCCGCCTTGATCGCTTCAATGGTGCAAACTTCGTAAGATGGAAGGACAAAATGACCTTCATGCTTCCAGCCTTGAAAAAAAAAATTCCTTAGCCGGTCCCAAGCACAGATAAAGGAGGACGGTTGTGTTAGGCTTCCAACAGCCAGCGTAAAATTTTGTCGGATTTTTATACCACGGATTACACAAATTATAAGAATTACTTCGAGGTGTCCTCTTCTATCGAAGCACTGTAGAGCCCGAATACAGTGATAAGTAAGCAAGGGCCACTATATTTTCGCCCGAATGTAGTGAATCAATTGCATAGAGGGTTCCCACATCATGGACGGGTGTGAGTAAAGAAGTTAGTCCCGCTATATTATCACCCAAATGTAGTGAATAATTTACATAGAGAGTCTCCGCATTTTCAATATGGACGGATGTGGGGGTTATGGAAGCTAGTCCTAGATAATAAGATTCATATTGGTTCTTGAAATATCGGAACATTATTTGGTAAGCTAATGGAGGTGATAGATACTATAATTCGAAGAAAGATTCATATTTTATGTTTACAAGAGACAAAGTGGGTTGGAGAAAAAACAAAGGAAATAGAAGATATAAGTTTTTAATTATGGTACTTAGGTAAGGAAAAGACTCGAAACGGAGTTGGTATTATCATAAATAAAGATTTAAAGGATAGTGTAGTAGACATACAACGATATGGTGACTTAATCATGATGTTGAAATTAGTAGTGATAGGAGCATAGGTTTTGAATATAGTTTTTACTTAAGCACCCCAAGTAGTACTAGAAGATAGTATAAAGACGGCTTTTTGGGAGGAGTTAGATACTATGATTCAAAGAATTCCATAAAAGGAGATGATTTGTTTAGGAGGAGACTTAAATGGACATGTCGGTAAAGAGGCATTAGGATATCAAAGTATTCATGAAAACTTTGGTTTTGGGGATATAAATGAGAAAGATACGGAGATTTTAAATTTTGTTATGGCATTTGATCTCTTTATAGTCAATACAATCTTCAAAAAATGAGATGAACGTTTAATTACTTATAAGAGGCTTATCACAAACACAAATTGATTATTTTGTTTGTAGGAAAAAAGATATAGCGTGTTGTAAAGATTGCAAGGTAATTTCACGAGAAAATTTAACCACCTAACATTGACTTTTTATTATACATTTACTGGTAAAAAAGAGGATAGAAGAAAAGAGTGTATCGAGTTATTCGGACTAAATGGTGAAACCTCAAAAGCGAGAAAGAAGGTATATTTAAACAGAAAGTCCTTAAGGAGATGCTTGGAATTATGTTGGCACACCTTGTGATATATGGAATAATATGGTTATACATATTAGGAAACTAGTGAAATATGTGTTACGTGAATCCAAGGAAGGTGAACCAACACAAAAAGAAGCTTGGTGGTGGGAGTGAAGTGGTGCAAAATAGAAATAAGGCAAAGAAGACATGTTACAAATTCCATTATGCTAAGAAAACTAGTGAAACTTTAGAGGCTTATAAGAAAGCAAAGAAGGAAGCGAAAAATACTGTCAGTAAAGCAAAAGCTAAAATTTGAGAGAATTTATATAAAAAAACTCAACTCAAAAGAGGGTGAAAGAGATATTTTTAGGATAGCTAGGGTTAGAAATAAGAAAACTAAAGATCTTAATTATGTTAGATGCATCAAATACGAGGATGAAAAAATTTCAGTGACAAATGATGATATAAGAAATAGATGAAAAACTATTTTTATAAGCTTTTTAATGAAAATAAAGATGTTACTATTAGCTTAGGAGAGTTAACTAAATCAGAAAAGTATATAAACCACAATTTATATCGACGTATTCAAAAAAATGAAGTCAAAGGTGATCTTAAACATATGACGGGTGGTAAATCGATAGGACCAAACAATATTCCTATAGAAGTTTGGAAAATACTATGAGAAATAGGAATCACCTAGCTCACAAGACTATTTAATGAAATATGGAGAAATCAAAAGATGCTCGAGGAATTGAAAGTGAGTACACTTATACCCATATATAAGAACAAGGGAGACATTAAGAATTGTGCGAATTATCAAGGTATCAAGTTAATGAGCTATAATATGAAATTATGAGAAATAATTATCGAACATAGGTTAAGACAAGTATCAAGTACAACAGAGAATCAATTTGGATTCATGCTAGGCAAATCTACTGTTGAAGCGATTCACCTTTTAAGACATCTTATAGAACATTTTAGAGTAAAAAAGAAAGACCTTCAATGATATTTATTGATTTAGAAAAAGCTTATGATAGGGTACCGAAGGAGGTTCTTTAGAGAACCTTGGAAAAAAGAGGTATCCTATTGACATACATTAACCTTATAAGAGACATGTACGATGGTGCAAAAACATGTGTGAGAACCCATGAAGGAATCGACAGACTTCTTTGAAGTTAATATTGGGTTATAGGATCAACTTTAAGTTCATACTTATTTATAATGGTGATTGATGAGTTAACAAAACATATTAAAGATGAAGTGCCTTGGTGTATGTTATTTGCATATGACATTGTGTTAGTTGGAGAGAAGCATTAGAAAGCAAAGGCCTCTAACTTAGTAGAATAAAGACAGAATATATGGAATGTAAGTTTGATCATTTGGTTACTTCAAATGACATAGAAATTAAAATTGGCACACATTGCATCCCCCAAAAGGAAAGTTTTAAATACCTAGGGTCAATTTTTTAGAGTGATGGAAGAATTGATGGAGATGTTACGCATAGAATTAATGCTTGTTGGTTAAAATGGAGAGGAGCATCAAGTATTCTTTGTGATAAGAAGATACTATTAAAGTTAAAAGGTGAATATTATAGAGCAACAATTAGACCTGCAATGTTTTATCGTTCTGAGTGTTGGGCAGTTAACCATCAACATGTACAAAAGACGTCTGTGACAGAAATGAAGATGTTGAGATGAATGAGTGATCACACAAGAAAAGACCGTATACATAATGAGGTTATTAGAAACAAATTAGGAGTGGCACCAATAGAGGATAAAATGAGAGAATGTCGTTTAAGATGGTTTGGATATATAGAAAGAAGATGAGAAGAACCTGTAAGAAGGTATGAAAAACTAAATTTGGCAAGTATTAAAAGAGGTAGAGGACAACCATAAAAGTGTTGGAAAGAAACAATAAAGAATGATCTAGCTTATTGTGAGGTAATTAATATGGCACATGATAGAGCTCTATGGAATTAAAGAATCCATGTAGCTGATCTCATCTAGTATGGAAAAAGGCTTAGTTGTTGTTGTTGTTGTAATCAAATCTTACTTCAATTCCTCTAGAGAAGCTTGATGATGTCGAAGAGACCAAGGCACAAAGGAAAAAAGGGAAGAAGATGTCCTCATGTATAGAGGACATTTCTCAATATCTCCAATGATATATAGATAAGCAGTCACATGCATGCACACACATGCAAGCATATATGAATTTATGCATTTATGCAAAAACACAGATATGCATGCAAATGTATCTCAAGTTGTCCATGTAATTGTGTACTTATTTATTAAGTTGTGTGTGTGATCATTTATGTACGCACCTGCTTGGGTACGTATGCAAATGGATGCCTAGTGCAAGCTCAAGCAAGGAGAGTTCTCATAGACCATGCTTACGGAAGCCTACTTTCTCTCTTGAGGAAAAGAGAACTACCTCATCTGTATTATACTCGAAAAAAATCAACAGATCGAGGAAGACTGGTGACAAGGAGAGAAAGAGTAACGGCTACAAGTGACAAAAGGAGACATCTTCAACCAAAGAATCTCCACATAAGACGTCTTTAGGCATTCATTTTGCATAAATCATTAAACTGGCTTTGTGGACAGGGTTCTTGATAGGAAACTAACAGTCAACAGAAAAAAGGTGCCAATACCTCCTTTTACTAAAGCAATCACCACTCAATCATATTCTCCGTAAACATACTTGTTTTCATCTCCGTAAACATATTCTTGTTTTCAGTCTTCTGAACTTTGCTTTGTGGTTGACTTTTATTATGGGATGAAAAAACAAGAACGATCTCCTCGAGCTTCGATCGGTCTGAGTCTATTGGAGGCACTACTCTAAGAGCTCCAAACGATCGCCCGTAATGTCACACATATACTTACAAGCATCAGTACTTCATAACATTTTGAAGTGTGTTGCTCAATTCGTCCATCAACCAATCAAAGCCTTCCACAAACGAGCAACAACATCTAGCATAGCTACCAACTTCTCCAATGTGATAAGCCGCTCATCGATGTCAAGCAAGATACGTGATGCTTCAATAGGGTCGGTCATTGGTAGATTTTCGACTTCCCCTTCGAGATCGAACAGTGTTGCCAATAATCTTAGTGTCAATGGTCATTGGCGTCAATAGAAGTAATGTTGACAAAGGTGAGTCACCCTTTTGCTATCAACATAAAGTAGTGTGTCTTGCACTCACTATTTCTACTCCGAGCCAAACCGACTTCGATAACAAAGTTGTCACGCCTAGAATCACCCAACAACTCTACACTCTTAACCGACACTTAGTCATGCCCAACTATGCAAACCTTCGTTAATGATAGTAGTTCAACAAAAACTCAATACGGATTGAGGAAGGTCGGTTGAGAGTAAGCAAAGAAACTTGAAGAAAGCAAAATAAGTTGTATTTATAACAAAAAAACACGTGGTCCACTACATGCTTAATAACTCATGATGTGAGATTTTTATTAAGTACAAAAGCAAAAGGTTACTCATGTCTAACACAAGGTTGAAAACTAAATACTACAATTGTCAAAGTATTCCCACGTAGGGGCATGATTATAAAACTATAAGAAATTTCACTGTAGAAAGTTTCACAACGGCATTCCTACCTAAACCTTAAAGTCAAATTCAATTCCTATGAGGCCAATCATCTTCATATCACCTCATTTTCGACCTAATTTATCATAAAAATAGTGTATTAGTATTTTACATTCAATTATAAATTCAACCGCTCAAACCACATCAAAATCAAACTCCAAACGACCTCAAAATAATACAAATACCTTATCATGATCCATTTAAAACCTATTTATAGGATCCAAATCCAAACACCAAATGACCTGTGGGTGATTTGACTTGAACCTGATCTAAACCTGAACTCATGTCATTGTTGGGGCACGGTCATTTGGATACTGTCATGTCCAACTCTCCCAACATGACACATCAAGCCTGAATACGATACTCCATCTCGACTGCTAGCACCTCTGATTCTCAACCAAATCAGCTTTTCCGATGGCTTTTCCCAGCTATCAAGGATCAGGCTGAAGGACCAGACTTCTTGATAGTCCTTCTATCTCAATAAACTACCATCGGTGGGCGACGGTTTTATGAAACTTTCAAGAAGAAAAGGGGAACCCCCTTCAATTGAAATCCGTTGAAAACCTCACAATTCTAAGGGCGAGGGGATCCCAAGGATAAACCCACATACCCCATCTCTCTCTCTCCCCTTTGCATCAGAACGGTGAGAACCATCCTCTTGAGAAAATTTCCCCTGCCTCCGTGGAAAGGTGCTCCCCCCCCCCCACCCCACCCCCTCTCTCATGGCAGTTTTATCACCCCTTTAGGGCTTTACAGCACCCGCGAAAGGCCACAAAGAGGGCTTCATGGCTGTTGTGCAGGGAGCAGCTGTCGCCCCTCCATGCTGGCCCTGAATCGCGTCAAATCTGGACCCGGATATTACAGAAACATAAAGCATAACCCTGAGCTTATGGATACGGGCTATTAGGTTAAGGACTTAAGCAGGTTCGGACATGGACATGAAAAGAAAAACCAAATACATCATATCTTCATCAGATTATCCTCACTCGACGTGAGACCGATTCATGGGCGAGGTGAGGTGTCCGCCTCACCTAAATTCTGGAAAGGAAAAATCCAGTCTATACAAGATGCCGGAATTTCTTGAAAAATGAATCGACCACACGCCTGAATTTCGTCCAACTAGACTTCCCTCCACACAAAATTTTCCTCGTCCACCACCGTCCTCAATAGTTGGAGTATACAAGAGGGAGGGGAGAGAGAGAGAGAGATGTCTGGCACAGAGTAAAGAAAACTCAATCAAGTAATAGTACATTGAACAGAAAACAAAAATAAGGTTATCTGTACAAGGAAATCATATTCGAAATCCCATCAAAGTTTGTAAGCTGGTAAGGCTATCATCTATGCTTGATGGAACTTAATTGGGTGGATGAATCACACAAACAGGTTCTCTTGTAGATTATTTAACACCTAACAGAACTGATTGGGGTTCTAACACCAGCTTTCCCATCGAAGAATGAAAAGGTGATCATAGAGGACAAGCATGGGGGTTGCTTCTCCTTGGAAAGAATAAGCAAGCTCCAAAATCCTCCTCCATTGCTAAGACCGTAGTCAGCTATAACTCATTCCTTGGTTATACCAATCCGCATCTAGTAGTTCATGTCCCCGAGTAAGATTGTGTGATCAGAGAAGTCTTCAATGTCTTTATCTTTTCGAAATTGCTTGACATTTTCGCACATGTCTAAAGCAGGAACTGATCATATCATCAAATGGTCCCTGCATGGCAATGCCTCCTAGAGAGGCGATCGACTCTGCAAGCAAAAGTTGATATAACTGTCCACCAATCTGAAGTAAACAGCGCATAAAGAAATAGCGGCATGATTTCAAATGATTTGTCCCAGTCTACTAAAATCGAACTCCATTGCAAAATTGCTCAGCATCCCACCGCTGAGAGGACTAAACTCTTCTTGCTTCTACGCGATAACCCACATGAACATGCACCCACTGGTCGTATCGAATTGTAGCTCCCAATGAATATCTGTACATCTCAAAAGTTGTGTCAGATCACCAATTATCTAAAGGGGTGTTTGATTAGAAGGCCTAAGACTACAGTTCCAGTTCACGTAATAAGCACATGTAGTAAAAAGTGAGGTCGCGTCTTATAAAAAGACCCATCTATGGCCTGCCTTCACTAATTGCTACTATCTTAAACACGTCATGGTACGGGATTATTTGGACTACAAGATCAAACCAGATCATAGAGCAGGACCTGACAAGTAATGTTCAACAGATTGGGATTCATTTATCAACAGATTTTTATCTTCCATTTGAACTTATTTCTATAATCCTTGCACAATTGCTATGGCTCTCTGGGAATAGATACTTAGAATTGTAAATAACAAAACAAATAGAAGAAAAGGGTCTTCCTCCATGTAATTGTTATCGCATTGGTCCACCTTACATTGAATATTGTTCATGAGACCTATTAAAAAGTTTTTTAGTTCAGCGACCCATTGTCTTTTTAGGTACCATATTTCTTATATAATATGGATATGGTATGGATTAAAAATTGAATTTTATTCAGTAAAATCGTCTAATTAATCAAATCCCTTGAATTGTTGTGGTGGGTGGGTTCCAATTCTGTAGTCCCGGCCTTGCAATCAAACAACCCCTAAGGAGAAATTAGCCGAACCTGCTGAGCCTAGCAGACGTGTGTACTAGACACAAGGTAATGTAACGATTGTAATGAATAGGCTGTGGTGCGTGGAGCTTCTTTTAAGCCCTAGATTGTGTTCTTTCATCAAGCTTAAATGGAGTTACTTCTCATGAGAGAGAGAGAGAGCAAAATGTACAGCAGCAGAAACAACGAGATTATATTGCAGATTGCCTCAGATAATTTTCCAGTCAAAAAGGAATTCGGCCACAGCAGAAACATGTGGTAAACTACTTCCACAGATCAGAAAACTCATCTCGCTCCAAAGGGTTGGACATCTGGTGCAGCTTTCTCTTTGTCTTTGCTTTGATCTTCATTGCATATTTTCCAGCCTTCTTCTTCTTCTCTAATGCACGAATCTGGACCAAAGTGCACACTAAGTTGAAACCAGTGCCTCGAGATGAACTAGATTTGTAATTAGTAGGTTATAACTCAAAACTTCCAAAGCAAGACAGGGTAGAAATTACCTGATTCGGTGATATGTAGTATGGATTCTGGTACAGAGTCTGACCTCCAAAGCTACCGCTAAGTATTTTAATAGCATTTAAGCAAAACCTTGGACCAACCTATTTATTCAAATTTTCAAATAAAAACCCAGATATAGCATAAGCGGCATTCCCATCGTGCTTTGTGGACTGAATCAACATAAAAGTCCCAAAAAAACGAACCTCTACAAGGGTCATTTTGTCTAAGCCACCATAGGCAACTTTGTCAACGTCACTGTGTGGAACAGAAACCTGCAATAATACCGCTATTACTAGTGAGACCATTTTAAAAAAGCATCACGTGGAAATAATGGCTTTTATATCATTTTACAGTTTATGCTCCAAATACCATCGAATCCAAAACCAAAACCAAGGCTTTTCCAACACCAAGTGAGATCTGCTACATGAATTGTAAGTCATGAGCTCAATCTTGAGTTACACTAGCATCCCAAGAAAAGCAAGATCATGCTTTCTTCTTTCCTTCCAACACTATAGAAGCCTTCCTCGCTTTGTTTAGTGTTTATTGGCATCGCTTTGATCATTTAGTTACCTCAAAGGACATAGAAATTAAAATTGGCACACATTGCATTCCCCAAAAGAAAAGTTTTAAATACCTAGGGTCAATTTTTCAGAGTGATGGAAGAATTGATGGAGGTGGTACGCATAGAATTAATGCTGGTTGGTTAAAATGGAGAGGAGCATCAGGTATTCTTTGTGATAAGAAGATACCATTAAAGTTAAAAGGTAAATATTATAGAGCAGCAATTAGGCCTGCCATGTTTTATGGTTATGAGTGTTGGGCAGTTAATCATCAACATGTACAAAAGATGTCTGACAGAAATGAAGATGTTGAGTAGTCATACAAGAAAAGACCGTATACCTAATGAGGTTATTAGAAACAAATTAGGAGTGGCACCAATAGAGGATAAAATGAGACGATGGTTTGGATAGAAAGAAGATCAAAAGAAGACCCTGTAAGAAGGTATGAAAAACTAAATTTGGAAAGTATTAAAAGAGCTAGAGGACAACCACAAAAGTGTTGGAAAGAAACAATAAAGAATGATCTAGCTTATTATGAGTTAACTGCTAACATGGCACATGATAGGGATCTGTGGAAACAAAGAATCCATGTCGCCGACCCCGTCTAATATGGGAAAAGGCTTAGTTGTTGTTGTTGTTTACTGAGCTTCAGGTGGCCGTCTTTCCAAATGTCCAAACCACTTTAGGCGTGTCTCCCACCATTTGCTTAAGAAAATATATGACCCTTTAACTATTGTTTCTATAGTAATATAAAATATGAAATCGGAAAAGAAAAAATTGAAAACTTTCAACCTTATCCCAGCTGATCTTGGATTAGTACATAAAATAGTATAAAACAGTCCCTTGATCTTGTTGATATTTTCTAGCACACCGTGCCTAGCCTATTATACCATTCCATTCAAAGAGAATGTACAAAAGCTACTCAAAAACAGCAAGTACCTGGTAGTTCCGAAACCATATATGGTCATCAACAATTGAAAAAGCAAATACATGGTCATGAAATGGTTTTGCTTTCCTGTGATCTTTGGGAGTAGCAAAAATCTGCAAGCAGAAAATAATGGTATAATTGACATGTTTGATTCAAAAAAAGGTACTCCAACAACAACGTAAAAGACAACCCCACTTTCTCAGCATAAAATCAGCCTACTGCAATTAACTTCCATTTATACTGAGTAAAAGACAGATTGAGCTGGAGCTGTACAGAAATAAAAGCAGAGATAGGAGGTCAAATAGGCACTCATTCCCACTTCCATCTCCCAAAAGTGGGATCCCAGAAATTAACTATTCAACATCGCACCTCCATCCTCCTTCCTATCCAGCACCCAGACTCCTCAACATTATAAAATTGACGACACCCAACAATCAGAAAGAACTGTATGCCTAGTCCAAGTCCACGTTGAACATCAAATACGAAATGTTCATATAATCTTTCAAGCCTCAAGAGACATAGTTGCACCCTGATCAGAAGTGAGTCCCACATTATTCTAAAATCCCATCCAAGCTTAGTACAGGCAAATAACTTTAAAGTCACAAACTAGAAATTTGATCCATCGCACCAGCATAATCTTATGGTGTCTTTGTTGCAAAACAAGATAAAGATGTTTCAATGAGTTGAAGCGATTCACCTTTTGAGACGTCTTATGGAACATTTTAGAGCAAAACAGAAAGACCTCTGCATGATATTTATTGATTTAGAGTGGCTCTTGTTATTCTCTTTGCAACTTTTATAAGGTCTTGTTATTCTCATGTTTCATGCACATAAGCACTATAAGGTGTACAAAGTCATTTGCAACTTTTTCCCTAAGCTGCATAGAAAGCTCTAAAAGGAGTATTAGCTACAAATTGTATAAACTTTTTCTTCTTTGCATCAACTTTTTCTTAGTAATTGCAAAAATGCTAAAAGACTAAAAATTTGTGTTTCTCATCTCAATCTCACAATCATCTCACACAATAGCCACTCCACAACCTTATGGTGATTCCTCAAGAAAGGGAGGAAGAACATTTTTGTGGTAAGTGCAGGTCTCTCTACTAGGTCTTTCTCTTTTTGATACCCAACTATTTGATATGCTGGACATCTGACACAATCTTTGGACCAATGTTATAAAAACCATATCGTATCGTACGATACAATATGATTTTATTGTGTATCGTATGAAGATATGGTACGATACAAGGTACGTATCGCTTATGACGATTTATCATGACGTATCGTATGATACAATAGTGTATCACACCGTATCGTACGATACGCCCTGTATCGTACAAGTCTATATCAATTTTTCTGTTATAAATTCTGGAATCCAAAACTTGCAGATTTCATTTGTTGAGGATGAAGAAATGAAAAAGGGTATCTTAAATAAAATTGACATTATTGAAGATTCATCTACTCGTTGTAATATTCATTTAGAGTTAAGCAAGTATATAGAGAGTGTTGGAGATTTTGGAAGGCCAATTGCAATCCAACTCTGCTCTCAGATGCGACCACGTAGTGTGTTTTTATTCATATTCATATTGACTCCATGTGTTTCTTACTAATCATTATCGTGTTTTATTTCAAATGAATGGTGGGCTCGTTTTGGTGTAGAGCACCGAATTTAGCAAGATTTGCTCAACGTATATTGAGCCAAACATGTAGTTCGAGTGGATGCGAGAGAAATTGGAGCTTTTTCGAATGCATTCACACGAAAAAGCGACTGGAGCATGCTCGACTGTGTTATTTGGTATACATTGCATATAACATGAAATTAAGGCAAAGATAATAATTAGAAAATATATATTGTTTGTTGTTGCCTAGTTCTTGACTTCTTTCTTAATCTTATTAGTAATGAATGCTTGATGTGGCTATATTGCATTTGATATTCTTTATAATTTGAATATTATTTTTTTACAAGCAAATGCAAAAAAGACAAGGAAAGTGCTATGACCCATTAAGTTACGAAAATGTTGATATTTTTTACTATTAGATCGAAGAGAAGCTCTCTATCATTTTAGAGGATGAAAACTGGAGGACACTCCAAGCCAATGCAGAACTAGGAGTTGGAGACGATGAAAATGAAGCCAAAAGTGTTGGATGGGCAAATCCTATTATGGAAGAAGAAGAGAGAGGATATGATGATGATAGTGATTATGGTAATCCTGACTATGTTGATTATGATCAATGTTGTGGATTATTGTAATTTGTTTTAACTTTTATTTGTAACTTTGTAACGTTCTCATATGTGATGATTGTAAGTTGTACTTGTAACTTTGTTGCTTATTAAGTTAAACCCCGTTTGTATTCACTACTTGTAACTTTATAACGTTGTTATCTTTGATGATTGTAAGTTGTACTTTAACTTTGTTGTTTATTAAGTTAAACACCTTTTGTATTCACTATTCACTATTCTCATAACGTTACCTAGCAGTTAATGCCTAATGGTATGGATTATGAAATATGGAATTATGGATGCTTGTAGCCTTGTTATGGATATATAGTTTTTTTATTAAAAAAATTCAAAACAAACAAACAACAACAACAACCTCAAAAGCAAGAAAGAAGATATATTTAAACAGAAAGTCCTTCAAGGAGATGTTTGGAATTATATTGGCACACCCTGTGATATGTGGAACAATATGGCTATACATATTAGGAAAGTGGTGAAAGATGTGTTAGGGGTATCTAAGGGAGGTGTACCGGCACAAAAAGAAGCTTGGTGGTGGAGTGAAGTAGTGCAAAATAAAATCAAGGCAAAAAGAGGGCATCCTACAAATTTCATTATGCCAAAAAAACTAGTGAAACTTTAGAAGCTTATAAGAAAGCAAAGAAGGAAGCGAAAAAGGCCGTTAGTGAAGCAAAAGCTAAGATTTGGGAGGACTTATATAAAAAAACTCAACTCAAAAGAGGGTGAAAGAGATATTTTTAGGATAGCTAGGGCTAGAGATAAGACAACTAAAGATCTTAATTCAGTTAGATGCATAAAAGATGATGATGAAAAAATTCTAGTGGCAAATGATGATAGAAGAAATAGATGGAAAAACTATTTTTATAATCTTTTTATTGAAAAGAAAGATGTTAGTATTAGTTTAGGAGATTTAGCCAAGTCAGAAAAGTATATAAACCAGTGTTGTCCGACGCGTATCGTATTGTGTATCGCTGGGCTCCACGATACGGGCGTATCGTATCGTATCGTATCGTACTTTAATATTAAAAAACTATAAAAATTATTTAAAAAATCAATAAAATTAGTAAAAATCCGAAAAAAATCAAGAAAATTCTGGAAAATTTTGAAAAAAATCTGGTAATTGCTTTAAATTCATATAATGCAAAGTTTAGCACAAATTAAACATTTAATATTGAACAATTGCATCCAAAATTATATATTTTGAATCAAAAAATGAAATACATTTATATTTTACATATTGTAAATTTGTATCAGGATCATTAACTAAATAATCTTCATCTTCTCCTTGATGATGTTGTACTTCAAATTAATTCATGCAATGTCTTCTTCAGTTAGGACTTAGGAGTGCATTTTCTTCGTTATCTTCCATAATTCACTCATGTAATATATCAAAATTAACAAACTGCTATCTTTGTACATGTAGTTGTCATATTTGCTAATTTTAATATGTGAGCAAAACAAAGAGCTCCATTTCTTTGATTATTGAGTCTATGACACCTTAATGATGTTATATTATTACTTGATAATGTCTCCTTTTTCTCTTATTGGAGACTAGCTTTTTAACTAATGCATGAGCTTCATTTCTCACTTCACAGACTGAGTTAAGCCTCACACACATTGATCATGTTCAACTCAATGGAAGTCATGTAACGTGAACCTTAAAATAGTGAAGTTGTGAAATCCCTACTCAATGAACCGAGAGAACTAAATGTTTTTAATTGTTTACGATCTTATGAAATTGGAAACTGTTAGCAAAAATATACCTAAAAGTTGTAACAGAAAGGGAAATGATTTTGTCATAATTTTTTTTTATACATTATTTTTATTAAATAAATGAAATTATAAACCCAAATTATAAGCATATTGGAGGATGCCTTTAAGGGAAGTGAAGAGAGAGAAAGAGAGGGCAGAAACATGCAAAAAAAATTTGAAAAAAAAAAATTTTGGGCGTATCGCCCGTATCGTACGATACAGTATCGTATCGTGGCTTCGCACGATACGATACGTACGATACGGTGCGATACGGATAACACTGATATAAACCACAATTTCTACCGACGTATTCAAAAGAATGAAGTCAAAGAGGCTCTTAAACATATGAAGGGTGGTAAATCGGTAGGACCTGATAATATTCCTATAGAAGTTTGGAAAATACTAGGAGAAATAGGAATCACTTGGCTCACAAGACTATTTAATGAAATATGGAAAAACCAAAAGATGCCCAAGCAATGGAGAGCAAGTACACTTATACCCATATATAAGAACAAGGGAGACATTCAAAATTGTGTGAATTATCGAGATATCAAGTTAATGAGTCATACTATGAAATTATGGGAAAGAATTATCGAACGTAGGTTAAGACAAGTATCAAGTACAACAGAGAACCCATTTGGATTCATGCCAGGCAGATCTACTATTGAAGCGATTCACCTTTTGAGACGTCTTATGGAACATTTTAGAGCAAAAAGGAAAGACCTTCACATGATATTTATTGATCTAGAAAAAGCTTATGATAGGGTACCGAGATAGGTTCTTTGGAGAACTTTGGTGACATATATTAACCTTATAAGAGACATGTATGATGGTACAAAAACATGTGTGAGGACTCATGAAGGAACGCCATACTTCTTTGAAGTTAATATTTGGTTACATCAAGGATCAACTTTAAGTCCATACTTATTTATAATGGTGATGGATGAGTTAACAAAACATATTCAAGATGAAGTACCTTGGTGTATGTTATTTGCAGATGACATTGTATTAGTGGAGGAGTCTAAGGAAAAAGTCAATAGAAAAAGCAAAGGCCTCCGACTTAGTAGAACAAAGACAAAATATATGGAATGTAAGTTTGATCATTAGGTTACTTCAGAGGACATGAAAATTAAAATTGGCACGCATTGCATTCCCCAAAAGGAAAGTTTTAAATATCTAGGGTCAATTTTTCATAGTGATGGAAGAATTGATGGAGATGTTACACATAGAATTAATGCTGGTTGGTTAAAATGGAGAGGAGCATCAGGTATTCTTTGTGATAAGAAGATACCATTAAAGTTAAAAGGTAAATATTATACAGTAGCAATTAGGCCTGCCATGTTTTATGGTTCTGAGCGTTGGGCAGTTAATTATCAACATGTACAAAAGATGTCTGTGACAAAAATGAAGATGTTGAGATGGATGAGTGGTCATACAAAAAAAGACTGTATACATAATGAGGTTATTAGAAACAAATTAGGAGTGGCACCAATAGAGGATAAAATGAGATAACATCGTTTAAGATGGTTTGGACATATAGAAAGAAGATCAAAAGAAGAACCTATAAGAATATTAGAAAAACTAAATTTGGAAAGTATTAAAAGAGGTAGAAGACGACCACAAAAGTGTTGGAAAGAAACAATAAAGAATAATCTAGCTTATTGGGAGTTAACTGCTAACATGGCACATGATAGGGATCTGTGGAAACAAAGAATCCATGTAGCCGACCCTGTCTAGTATGGGAAAAGGCTTAGTAGTTGGACATAGAGGATAAAATGAGAGAACATCGTTTAAGATGGTTTGGACATATAGAAAGAAGATCAAAAAAAGAACCTATAAGAAGATTAGAAAAACTAAATTTGGAAAGTATTAAAAGAGGTAGAGGGCGACCACAAAAGTGTTGGAAAGAAACAATAAAGAATGATCTAGCTTATTGGGAGTTAACTGCTAACATGGCACATGATAGGGATCTGTGGAAACAAAGAATCCTTGTAGCCTTGTTATGGATATATAGTTTTTTATTAAAAAATTTAAAAATATATAAAATTTAATAATGAGCAAAACATGTCTAACACAATAATTGTACAATATTGTACCATACAGCCGTATCAGTGCCCAGTATGATATGGGCACCGATACGGTTTTTACAACATTGCCTTGGACTACTGCATATATGCAAAAAATCAAGAATACAATGTTATTAGTATCAAAAAGGCCTAAAATTAGATAATGTAATAGAATGTATTGTGCCTTATTAGAGAACTTCCAAATTTACTGCAAATTTAAGAAAATAATAAAAAGTTAAAAGTCAAAAAAACATCAAATCCTCTAAAAATATAGTCTGCTAGTAAAAAACGTTCATATTATATTATTGAAAAATTCAGTAAAAAAAATACTTTAGAAAGTCTAAAAAGTTGAATCATCAAATACTCTAAAAGTACAATGTACTAGTCAAAATGTTGTCCTTGTGGTAGAACTGTAGAAGACACTCAAAGAGAGTTAATTTTTTCAACCAAATTCAGAAATCATTTTTGCTTGTGCTTCTACATAAGTAATAATACATCAAAACAGAAAATTTTCAAAAATAAAAGTAACAAATACATGATTGTACAAAATGTCTATAAGTTAGTAAGATACAATAGTGTATCACATCACCTTCGCCAATAGCAATGATCATGATATGGTATGTAATATGACACATACAGCACTATTCAACAGAAGCTATGCACTGAAAAAACAAAGAAATAGTTATACCAACATTAAGCATTTCGCTTCATTAGACATAAATCTTCTTAGCATATATTTTCTTGCTTTACTTCCAACTTCAAGTACAAGATATTTCCAGAGGTGCTACAGATAACCAAGCTAGCTAATAGTAGCACAATCAAACGGCTATGGACCCACTAGTTATGAAAAATAAATGCACAAAGAGAAAAGCCCACATGGTGCAGCAAAAGTTGACAAGACTATCTCAGAAAAAACACATCCAATTGAAAAGTATATTTAAGTTCCAAAGAAACCAAGAAACATGAACATCTTCTCCCATAAGAAAGATTAATAACTGAATATATTTAAAAGAAAATCTCCATCTAACCTGAGTTATCATCTCCTTCAGCAATTGCCAGTGAGGTTTGGTATCAAAATTAGTTGAGAAAGTTATTATTGGCCTTGATCCTTTTAGATGGTTGCCAGTCAACTTTAGTTCTTCCATTGTGTGCACTGGGGTAAAAATTATAGTTAGACATCAAGTACAAGCAATGAGATGCTTTCAGAAAATGCAAGAACTCAAATTTTAAATTAAATCCAGTGTATGAGAATAATTTGCAGGACAATGTTTCTTGCAAATAAAAAAAATACCGCATTTAAGCTTGCAAAAGACCATCCATATAAAAAACTGTTCTTCAGTGAATAGCCATTGAGTGTTTACAGAATACATTACCAGCATTAACCAAAAACTTCACAGATGGGCCGTCAGGACACTTAGCCATCCATAGATAGAGATCCTTCTGCTTTCTACACTGGAACCCAAGCACAACTAATCAGGAATGGGTTTTTCAAGGGAATGAAAGTGTTTTCCAGCGAATTTGCATGAAATGATATTTCACATTTAACAACAGACACAAGTAATACAATTTATGGAGGTGAAGATCATAACAAGATTCAGGCAACACATTGGACACGAATTACAATCCAAAGGATCGTTAATCTGAAGCATTTCAAAAATTGTGACTACTCATACATGATACAACAATACATCCTAAGACACAAAACGAAATAGCTACCCACTTTGGAAACTACAAAGATCTTTAAGAAGGGTAAAAGGAATAAAATGATCTATCCTAGTTATACCCCAGTAACCTGCTTATTCATCACTCCTTTTTGGTTTTTTTCTGTTTTTCCCCTTAATATTTGATGTACAGATAATAGACAAAAAATTGTTTGTCATGGACATACTGCAGTAACTTGTTTTCGTCTCATCGAACTTTTCAAAATATGAACTCAAAAGGGTTTTAATGCCTTCTACAAACAGTTCTCAATGAGATCAAAGCTACCAATGCATACTTCTGGAGAACCCCAGCTTTCAAGAGAATTCACTGTGCACTTCAAATTTCAAAAAGAAAAAAGTTTTCATCATTAGCAGCTAGTGACAACCTAATCACGAAAGATGGCAACAAGAGACCAAACACAATCCCAACTTCTTGACATTGAAGCCCTCTTATCATGAAAAAGAGTGAACTTCTAACTATTTTCATTTCATATGTTATCCTTCTTAATGAGGACATAGAAATTAAAATCGGCATACATTCCATCCCCAAAAGGAAAGTTTTAAATACGTAGGGTCAATTTTTCAGAGTGATGGAAGAATTGATGGAGATGTGACGCATAGAAGAAGATATCATTAAAATTAAGTGCTAACATGGCACATGATAGGGCTACGTGGAAACAAAGAACCTATGAAGTCAACCCCGTCTGTTTTATGTTATCTTTCTTAATGTGCAGGCCTATTATACAAGAATGGGACTAGTTAGGGTCTCCTTAAAAGATCAAAACCATAGAACAGCTAGGGATCCTAATCACCATATCTAGGGGTCCTAATATCTCAGACTGAGAGTTTGAGAGACAGCATCTGCATTGTGGCACTTAGTTGATGACTTAGAGAGTACAACAGTAAGTGTCACGCCTCGATGTTGGAAATTCCCAATGATTTGGAACTCATGATCAGCGCTAAATCGTGTACGACTTAACAAGCCTTTCACCAAGATGTAGTGATTCAACGAAAGCTTAAAACCGATGATTGAGGGTCGATTGGGAGTAATAGCAAGAAAACTTCAAGAAAGCAAAGTAAGATTATATTGATAGCAGAAAAGGTATGCGGCATGTGACAAGCTTATAACTCAAACGTGGGACTCTTATTGAGTACAAAAGCAAAGAGTGTCCCCAGTCTATAACAGGACCCAAGGCTAAGTACTAGAATTGCTAGGGTATTCCCACGTAGGGGCATGGTTACACAACTATTCGATATAGAGGGTCCTCACGTCACATTCTCCCTCGCCTAAGCGCTTGACGAGCTCGACAAGCTTTTTGGTGATGCTCTTGTATTTCTCTTGGATCTTCAACGCATTGTTCGCTTCTTTAATCATTGTACATTGATCTTTTGTAGCTCATGTTGTCCTCAAGGATGTAGGTGTTCATAGTAACTACGACATGCATGTTCTATATCCACATGATAAACCTTAGGTTTGCTCGCATGAAGGGCAATGTGCAATCGATCATAAACAGGCTCCAATCAAAATGCTTGATCTCCCACCGTCATGATGATTGGTTGAGGATTGTCATCTTTTTGGACTATGGTAGCGTGTTGCCGAACAACGAGGTCATCGCATCACTTCCAAGTATGTCCACTCCTTCATGCGTGTTGTTACCTTCACTTGAAGCAGTTGGGCAAAATCATGTTGCTTATGATGATCAATGCAGTAGTTCTGTCCGGTTGGCAACGTTTTAGAGTGTTATGCAGTAATCCCTTGTGCCTCCAACTACCCTATGGGTCCTTCGCTCCTATGCAACTTAGCTTATATTTTTCCTTGTCTAGTCTTATCAACAACATATACGTGGGACAGGCACTTGTACCTATTTTTGTATTCGTATGTCTACTAGTGCACCAATTATGCCATCCTCCCCTCATCATCCGAGGTAGTTCCTTGGAGATTAGGTGGGCATAACTTCTCTGTACTCCCTTAGTCTTACGACATCAATCTTCGAAGACACTCGGTCGCTCAAAATGTCAATATGTCCCCGACCATGATGAGCCAAGAAAAATATGTCTCAAACCAGCTATTGGTTGAACCCGTAAAATGTTGGCCCAACCCAACATATAAATAAATATATAAATAAATAAATATTTTATTATATATAGAAAGATTATCAAAGGAAGCTATGAAAAACTAGATTTTGAAAATGTTAAAAGAGGAAAAGGAAGACTACAAAAAGTGTTGGAAAGAAACAATAAAGAATAATCTAGCTCATGTTAAATGTCATATAGCACATGATAGGACTCGGAGGAAATAAAGAATCCATGTAGCCGACTCCATTTAGTACGAGAAAAGACTTACTGTCATGTAGACATTCCGCAAACATAATCGCATCAGAAAGGATTTGTGGGTTGATCATGTTCAGCTCATGTTCCATCCAAGGTAGTAATCCATTCAAGAACTTGAATAAACGATCCTCCAAGCTCATCGACTGAATCCTCAATATAAAGGTATGGTATGTCTTGATGTAATCTCATAACGATCAGTTTTGCCTCAAGCAATCATGTTTCCTTTTCGCAGTCATCTCTATATTATGTGGGAGAAAGTATTCTCGCATTGCATGCTTGAACTCATCTCAAGTATGAATTGAGATTGTCCTACCTCATCATCCTTCTGCATGCAATGCCACCACAACATGGTGTCGTCTTCCAAAAACATGGCCACCACTCCCATTTTCTCATTCTCATCCTCAAGTTGTCAAGCCTTATAGAGATCCATTTGGTAAAGAAAATTTGTTGGTACTTCTGCATTACAGCCTCCACCAAAGGCCTTGGGTTCTCTAACCTTGATGCGACAAGTCGATCCACTCCCTCGCCATACCCATTTGTCAACTAGCACTCGACACCATCCAATCGAGACAACATCTCCAGTTGAGATTGCACTAAAGCTTACCTCTCCAAAGGTTATATAGCAATGCTTGCCTCGAGCTTTTGAAGTTGGACCAATGTCTCCATCTGTTAGATCATGGATGCGTTGCTCAAGCAATCACTCGTAACATCGCATGTATACTCGCATGTGTGCCACTCAATATCTTTACCATGCTCACCTCGCCCGTCAATCGGTTAAAGCCTTCTACAATACGAGGTACAACAAAATCAAGATGACTTACAAGCTTTTAAAGCCTGGCAAGCCACACATCAACGTCACGTAAAATACATGATGTCATCTTAGGGTCGGCCACCAGTACAACCTTCGACTTCTCTTTTCTAAGGTGAACAGTGTCAGTGGCCCTCAACATCAACGAAAGCAATGTTGATAAGTGTGAGTTACCTTTCTACTATCAATACGAGGGGGTGTCCCCACACTCACTCATCGATACTCTGAGTCGAATTGGAATCACTCAACAACTCAGAACTCGCGACCCGCACTAATTCATGTACAACTTAGGAAGCCTTTCACCAAGGATGGTATGGTTCAGCGAAAGCTTAAAATTGATGATTGAAAGGATCAATTGGAATTAATATCAAGGAAACTTGAAGAAAGCAAAGTAAGATTGTATTGATAGCAGAAAAGGTACGTGTCTATGTGGCTCACAACATGCTTATAATCCAAATGAAAGACTCTTATTGAGTACCAAAGCAAAGGATGTCCCTTACCTATAGTAAGACCCGAGACTAAGTACTAGATTCGCCAGGATGTTCCCATGTTGGGCCTGATTACACAATAAAATACGGCTTTGAGCTTTGAAATCCTGCAGGAATACTTTCATTTGATGAGTTATTAGGGTGTAGACCAGGCCTGGTTACACAATAAAATACGGCTTTGAACTTTGAAGTCCTGCAGGAATACTTTCATTTAATGAGTTCTTAGGGTGTACACCAAACATCACAGTATAAGTTAATACTCCATAGTCGATATTTTTTTACATAGAGTGGCAAAACACCACCATTATCTTAAAGTTATCAATATTCTAGTGATGCTTGCAATTTATGCAACAAGAAGGTTCAACGAATAACCATATACACATTCTCTATCCAATTGCATATGGAAAATCATTGTATGATATCCTCGCACTTCAAAGTCACAGCATAAGAACAGTAAGCAACCAAATAAAGACACCACAAAAGCATTTTAAACCTAAGACCAGTTACTTAATTTACAGAAACAAAAGAAAAACCTAATTGTGAAACTAATCAGCAAAAAAACAGCTAGAACAAGAAATGAAACCTCAAAAAAGACGCAGTAAGAACAATTCCTCAGCTCGACCAACTCGTTCAAGGTCGCGCCTTTCATATCCTTCGATTCGACTTTGTTGTCCTTCTTACAGTGAGGCAACAAAGACACCACATTCAACATCAAATGGCGATACCTGTCAAATACAACAACGCCAGAACGCCATGAAGCTTCCAAATAAGAAACGTACCAAAAGGAGAGGGAGAAGGAGACATGCCTGTAGACGATTCGTCTGGAACACGTAACGAGGACCTTCTCCCTATTCCTGAAGATTGGATGGTTCCCATTATCGATTGACTCGATTCCGTCTTTCTTCTTATCGTTATCTTCCTTCAATCCTAGGAGGGTGCGTTTGCGTTGCAACTGCTGCTCTGGTTCTTCTTTCTTCTTCTCTTCCCTCTCCGTGCCCTTCCGTTTCTTGCCCATCTCTCTCTCTCTCTCTCTCTCTCTCTCTAATCAGAAACAATGGGAGTTGAAGAGGCGAGAAAAACCCTAAACCCTAAACAAGACGAGGGTGGAAGCGAGAAGGGGCCACTCAGCGTGTCAAGACCGGGTTTGTGAGGCCTTCGGTTCAACCGAGGAGGGCGCGCCATCGGCCAAGGTCTTGGAGTCTAGCAGCCGAACCTTTCGCTCTTGTGAGGCAGAACGGAGTCAACCAGACTTAAGCGGAGTTTAGGGAGTGTTCGATAACAGGGTCAGGGCCTGCCATACCGGGCTGCAGTCCCGGGCTGCTTTTCAAATGCAGACCCGACTCTCCACTATAGTGTATTTGATTGGTGAGCCAGGCTCTTGGTACTAGAATTGCAGACCTAGACTCATGAGCTTGTAATTGTAGTTTCCAAAAATCATAGTTCCTTTTTTATTTGAGTGGTAGTGACGTTGAGTGTTCGTGCGAAGTAGGATAACAACACGAGAGAGAATAAGGAACTTGGGTTTTGTGAGAAACGTTTTAGTTTAGTTCATGTCGCTTACTTATCTCTTAGTATCAAAGTTTTTGAGATCTATGGAGCTATAGTTTTAGTCTCATAATAGGTTTTGTGTTTCGTCAAGCTAGATAGGTCGATCTCGCGGTCGGCTATGATCATTTTCACTATGCTAGATATCTTCTAATGATCCATGCTACTAGTTGAAATTTCTCCAACTTCTTGTTTGATTATATATGAAGCACTTGTTTCTTAAATGAATGCTTCAAAAAGGCACATTTTATAAGCACCATTGGAGTCATTGAGAGGATATTTCTTCGAGGGTTGAAGCTCTTAATCCTAAGATTGACACACTTGATGAGTTTGCATCCTACTTTGGTATCCTAAATGAACAATCCCTTCATCCCTACAAAGTGTTCCTTCTAAAACATAAAAAAGCTCTTCATTTTCTTAAAATGCTTCATACAATTACCTCCAAGATATGCTTCAAGTATAAATATTTCAAACTGTCAGTAGACGAGGTTCAATCAGCCGAATCAAGATCACGTTTATGTGCTCAAAAGGAGATGAATGAACGATTTTGGCCTTCTTTTGTGAAAAAAAGAAGAAAACATAAATGTCCTTGATCAACAGATATAATTTGAAGGGGTTGGTCACAAATCGAGGGATGAATCAAACCAATTGAAACAAGAATGATCAACTCATATCTTAACAAGTTGGAGAGGAACTAGAAGATTTGGAGTCGAGCTTGAGTATAGGCAGACTCGAGTTCGACTCCTTTAGTAAATACTTAGATCCTACTCAAGCTCCAACCAATAAAGCTTTCGAATGCATCCAAGATTACTGAAGCCGAGCTCGATTAGCTTAAAACCGAACCAACCCGAAGTACAAGGTCTCGGTCTCTGCCCACTCACCAATTAGTCCAACCCCACCTGGATCCGAGGCAAGTCCCGACACATTGACTCTCAAATTCCGGATTGAAAAAGGATCTTAAATTAGGTCACTGCCACAGACTCGGATGTTGGACACAGCGGCTGGTGCCCGCCATTAGTTGCCATTCGGTTACGCTTGATTCTTTCGCACGCTTCATTTTTCGTTCTTCTCAATGCGGAGAAATCACGGCCTCAAATCTCATCTTCTCGTTATTCGCCTGGTTCCGCCATAGGGACTCCCTTTCGGGTGTTCTCCGGCGTCGTTTATGCTCGCCAAAATGACAGCTAAGGATCCCAACGTCGAGGCAGATTCTCGCGGTGTTAAGGCCGAGGAGAAGGGTGGAGCAGCAATAATGCGGTCGAGGTGGTCTCTGGCGATGGCTCGTTGGATCGTTCGCAACCGGAGGATACTCACGCGCCGGGTCGGTGATGAATCAGGAAACGGTTGAGGAATGCCCTGTGAGAAACGAGGTACGAACTCATATTTTTAACGTTGACGTAAGATACGAAGAGTTGGGTTCAGAGGAGGAGCAAGGGGCGTTTGAAGGAGCTAGAGAACTTCTCCAAAGAGAGAAGCTTGGAGTTTAAACCACCGAAGTTCTACGGAGAAGGGCTGTGTTGGAGTCCTCGAGTTCCTTTGTTCCGATTGGTGAGATCCCGCCGGTGTCTCTCTTATGTTCCTCGCGCCATCGAGGCAGTCTTTTCAGGAGCGGAACGACAGTCGAAAGAGAAGAGAGGAAGAAGAGTCCTTCCCACAGTGGAAAGAGAAAAGAACAAGAGATGAGCTAAGACGAATATGTTTTGATTTCTGGTTAGCTACAGTTCTTGTGTGTCTTTTTTAAAGTGCTTAGCTGGGAACTCATGATTACGTGTGAGAGTATGTTTTTCTTGTTTTATCTCTTGTGACTTACGGATAATAGTTTAAATTCTTATTCTAGAGAAATCTTTACACCCAACGATATTAGATGCTTCCCTTCATTTTGAACCCTAGTTTAACAATAATTTGGTTTTGACAATCATATCATTGTCATTCAATATGTCATCTACATATAATGATAAGATCACAAAGTCGCTCTCATTGTTATAGACATATAATCAATGGTCAATTTCATTAGCCACAAACCCAAGTTTTATAATGACATTTTGAAAAGTCAAATATCATTGATGAGGTACTGTATAAGGTCATATAGAGATTTTTTCAACCTATATATTTTATCTTTTTAACCTTTAACATATTCATCTAGTTGTTGCATATATATGATCTCATCTAAATCTCTATTTAGAAAAGCAATTTTTATATCTAACCAATATAAATCCAAATCATAATATATTAAAAATATCATAATTATCCTTATCAATATAAATTTCATAATAGGAAAATATGTCTCAACATAATCTATCATCTCATTTTGCGAAAAACCCTTTGCAATCAACCTCGCTTTAAACTTTTCGATTGTTCTATCGACTTTATATTTTTTTTTAGAACTCATTTACAACCTATGACTTTTCTTCTTTTTGACAAATCAACCAATTTCTAAACTTGGTTTTTTTCATGAATTCAATAGCTTGTCGATATGTCCAGTTACTAGTCAACTCATCTAAATCCACTGAATTATACATTTCTCAACCTGGTAAGTATGATAATGCTTTAAGGAGGACGGCGTGACCTTAGGTCTTTTATGTTCACTCAAAGTTTCAGTTTTTTCAAGATCATCTATGAGTTCAAATGATGATAGATTTAGATCATCAATATACTTATCATTAATTTCAATGGTGTCATTTTTAGTGTCCTCTATGAATTCAATATCTCTGCTCTCTATAAGTCTATGGTCATTGTGATAAAACTAATATCCTTTAGAGCTTTTATAATATCCAATAACATCTTAAAGACCTATTGTCTAGCTTGTTTCTAGACTAGTCAAGGATCTTTACATAAGCAATAGATATTCACCTCCTGAGATAACTTAAGTTTGGTTTTCTTTCAAATCACATCTCATATGCTCTAGAGAATACAACTTTATAAGTTATTCTCTTGAGTATATATACAATTGTATTTACCGTTTCTTCGCAAAATACCCTTAGTAGATAAACATTTATTAACATAGACCTTGTCATATTCAATAAGGTCTTCTTATATCTCTCTACTAGACCATTATGTTGAGGTGTCCTATACATTATATTTTGTTTTGCAATACCAAAATTTTTATATAATTCTAAAAATTATATAGAGATTTACTCTATACCTCTATCTAATCTCAAGACTTTAATTGTATGCCTCAATTGGTTTTCAACTTCCTACATATATTCTTTAAATATTTCAAGTATCTCAAATTTATGCGCTAAGAGATATATATAGGTATATCTCGAATAATCATCGATAAAAGTTATGAAATATACCTTCTCACAATTAGACCTTATCCTACAGGGTCCACATAAATCAAAGTAAAATGATTTTTAATAGGGTTGTTGGCCTCGTTATGCCTTTTTAAAATATTTTCCTTGTCATTTTCTCTTATATATAGGCTTCACACTTACTAAAAGTGTTTTCTTCAAATCCCAACAATAAGTCAAAGACAGATAACTTCCTCAACTTTTTAATACTTATATTCCGTAAGCATTTATGTCACACATTTACATCAACATTAAAGGCACAATTAATATAAACAGAAGAACCTTTACTTTCATTTATATTTAACTTTAACAAACCATTTTCAACATAAAATTGTTTAGAAAAGAATACTCTCCCATGCTTTCCCATTGTCACTTTGCCCAGAACAAACCTAACTTCAAAGCCCTTCTTAACTAAGATAAGGATCAAAATCAGATTGTGCCTTATAGTTAACACAATCAATACATCAATCAAAACAACCGGTATGCTTTGTACATAAATCTTAAAGGACCCAAATCTAAGGACATCAGAAAAGTTGTTATTTTCCATATACACTCTATGTTTCCTTGGTTTATATTTATTTAGGTCCATAGCCCCTTTCTTACTCTTTGAGATATGACTCATCGTTATAGATTCAATCTACCAACAAGTCATCGGGCGATCCATGTACAAGCATTCAAATACCACATAGATTACATCATCCTTCTCTAATTATCCATGTTATTGGGTGTCTACCATTTTTCTTGTTGCGATAATCTCTTTTGCAGTGCCTCATTTTTTCTCAACTAAAACACTTGTTCGATAAATGATTTCGTGCAATTTTTTGAAAGGTTTACCACTCTTTTTGTTATTCATGTCAAACTTTTGCTTCTCTTCTGATTGGTTTTAGATTTGAACCCTACCTTGTCTTGAGCTAATAGCAATTTCTCCTTTTTATTTTTTTTCATATGCACTTCTTCGATTGCTAATTTGAGGGGAAATTAAGAAAGGCTTGTCTCAGGCCGTAGTATAAGGGTGGTGGCGACTATATTCCATGATGGAAAAAGATTGTTTAGTGTTGTGGATATCTGTATTGGTTTTGAGATTATTAATTTATCTATAGCTAAGTCCATTGTCATTATCAACATATGGTTAACTTGTTCTACTACATTATCTCATTCTTTTATTTTATAAGAGTTATATTTTTATAGTAATAATAGAACATGAAGCTTAGTTGCAGTGTCATACTTAGCAGTTATTGAGTCAAATAACTCCTTTGCAATATCAAACTCTTCAAAAATCCTAATCAAATCATCTTTCATATATGTTAACATAATATTTCTTGTTATCATGTCATACTTTATAAATGTTTTATACATTTCTTTTGTTGCTCAATTGCATCATGGGGTAGGGGTTGTACTGTTTCTCTTAACACATAGTCTACACCTTCTACTATAAGAGCCAACATAATTCTCCTTTTTCCATGTTTGAGAATTAAGACCGTTTAATTTTTTATTTTTACCAATTTAGATACACATATTCTTGAGTGTATTTAGCAAAAATAACAATCAAATAGTTTAAAAAGAAAACATAAAACAAACAACATATAACAGATAGTCAACCATTAAAATATAAAATGCAGAATATTGATCTACTAAATTAAAAATAACTCAAGATACTTAAAACCAATTTCAAACATATTTTAAGTACCATTTTGAGTTTTTCATAACTCGGTTATGTTATTTTTTCATAACCAAACTGAGGATAAATCTATAAATTTTCCTATTTTTTCCACTATTAATTCACCAAATTCTAAGGGTAAACTAGGAATTTTACCCATTTGTTCGATGTTGTAATAGTTCAAAAAGGACTAGGACAAAATAATAAAATGACACTTGATTTTTCTATAAAATTCGCAATTCATTGAGTGTAGTACAATAATTTTGTCCCTCAATCTGAATTTATAATTTTTCTTAAAGATATGAGTAGTACTGTCTTTTTACACAGTGGTAAACCTGTGAAATTACACTTGTTTAGGGGCAATAGTGCATTTTATTTGTTGATATTTCGTAATTTTTATAAACTGCTAGAGGACAAAAATGTCTTTTCACCCGTTTGGGACAAAACTTCTTTTAACTTAAAAATATATGGATTTTTTGGTAATTTAACCCTCTTGGCAGAATGTAATTATTAAACTGACTAGGGACAGAACAAACTTTTCAATCTGCTGCTCGATATAGTTTTCTTGAAATTGCCGACGAATGTGGTTTTTCGCCAACTATTTTGACAAAAACCGTTAACAGTTTTCATTCCATCAAAACCATGAAAGAGGGAGATATGGAGAGAGTGAGAGAAAGAGAGAAGCAGAGGGAGAGGTTGTGGCCTCCTTCTGGCCATTTGGCCTTCTGGCTTTCTGCTTTTTGGCGTTCCGCCGACCTTTGGCCTTATAGTCTTTCTACCGACCTTTTTGGCCTTTGGTTTTCCATCAACTTTTGATGTTCTAGCCTTCTATCGGCCTTCTGGCCTTTGGCCTTGTGGTCTTTCTCCCAATCTTTTTGACCTTTTGGTTTTTCGTCGGCTTTTGGTGTTTTGGACTTCTGTGGGCTTTTGACATTTTGGTATTTTGCCAGCTTTCGGCCTTTGATCTTGTGGTCTTTCTGTCGGCCTTTACTCCGTACATATTTTTCTAACTGTCTCAGGCCACCTTTGGTGGTTTGTGATATATAATTTTGACTATGATAATTTATCGGTAGACTTCAGTTGCCTGAGTAGTGGTTCTGACTGTCTGTCCTAGCTTTTTTGGCAGTCATAGGGAATACTCTTCTTTTTCTCTATTTAATTTCAATCTCTTACAACATACATGTTTCATATTGTTTTTCTTCAACCTCACTCTCATACTAATGTTGGAGTCTACACGAGTATTCCTTTACTCCGATCATTGAGATCATGTCATGTCACTCTCTAATGTTCCTCACAACAACAATGCAATCCTTTTGGTAGCGGAGTTTGGACGATAATCGAAAGAAAAGAAGAAGAAGAAGAAGAGTTAGACGAATATGTTTTGATTTTTGGTTACATACATATAACTTTCTTATGGAGGTTTTTCTTTTGTGCTTTTCTCTATATTTCCTATAGTGCTTCACTCTTTATTTATAGTGAATCGTGGCTCCCTTCTCCCTGTTTGGGCTTTCTGCTTGGAGATCTTTATGATTATTTGTAACCTTATAACGTACATGATACATTTGTAATGTATCCACAAAAACAGCAAGATGGTTGATCTTCCATTTTCATGGATATGCTTACCGAGAATGGCCACAACTCGGTATTATAGGCTGAATTGTCTCAAGTGAGTAAGAACATTTTTCTCGATGCATCATTGTTGTCAAAATTTTCTTGTATTGAATCAGGCTTTGAAGGGTTGTCACTAGATTGGGTGATTGTGATCATGTAGAAAAGTGTAGTTTCCTCTTTATGCTCTCTAAAGTTCTGGGATCAAATAGTGTTTTATGTGTAATCATCTTATCTTATGAGACATTAAGGTGATGACGTGCAAGTTATGGCATCAAGTAGAGAGATCTTTCAAGCTACCAAAGTAAGTGATTTTGAAAATTAATAATATCATATTTGGTTTGAACATTATAACTCATGAGAGTTGTTGAGCATAGTCTAATCCTGACAAGTATGAGAAGGAAGATATTGAGCACTACATAAGAGATGACACACTTTCTTCCTTAAAGCAATGGTGAGATTACTAAATGTTATAGCTTATGGGTTTGGATTAATTGTTGTTTGAAGAAATGTTTCTTCTAGCAGAAGTTACCTTATCTCTTATAGAAGAAGCACAAAAGGATAACAAGGAAGCATCTTTACTATATACTTATAAAGTAGGAAAGTCTACATGACAAGTACAAGTCAAATATTGAGACACATTTGCTTTACAGAGCCAATTTTACTAGTATCATAGTAACTCATAGTAGCAAATAGTAAATTACATTAAATGAATACTTATGAAGCACATGCATATGTGGTACACATTGGTGTATATTAGAAATAGAGGAGTTACAATAACTAAATCATACGATGAATGGGCCTTTTTTTAATAAGTTTCATTTGCAAGAACCATGCAATTGTACCAATACATCATAAAGACGACAACTTGAGCGAAAGCATTTATGATGAAATTGGTTTAAAGAATATGATAATTGATCAAAGTACTTATTATACCATGACTAAGAAGAGTGAAAGTTATTGTAGTGCACCAGATAATCTATTCGTTAACTAATTGACCGATTAATTTGTTGATTGTAAGGATGATGGACTTGATTATTTACTCGTACTTGCGATGAAAGATGTATTTAGCAATCGTAATGAACTTATTGAGTGTGAAAGAAATATTGGGAGTAAGAATAATATTGTTATTGCTATTATTCGTTTGAAGAGCAAAGGCGTAACAAGTAAGGTATGACTTACGTGTGAAGAAGTGATAAATATAAATCGAATAAAAATATTGATGTTGAAAGTAGTAGGTAGATAAATACTAAGAAGATAGATTGTCCTCTTTTACTTAGAGGAGATGGTGCAATTATGATTATTGAAAGTTGAATGTAATGAATGAGACATATAATTACTCTCTAAGCTTATCTTAAAGGGCATGCTTCATGAATATTAAGTAGCTCTAAGTAAAGTGACAAAAAACTTTATAAAAACTATTGTAAACTGAAGCATATTTTGATACATTTAAAATGGGGGTTGATGAGGTAAATGTAAGTATGATAAGACATATTTATAATCCATGAATTAAAATTAAGAAGGAAGAGAGAGTTTCTCAAAGTATTTTACAACTACTACACGATAAATATACTCACCAATATTATACATATCATAAAAATTTTCATATAAATATTGTTAGTGATATTGTATTTGCACATCCTCATTTCATGCAACTATTTTATGGATTTTCACGATATTGGAATTTCATAGCACATATAAAACAAATATATAAGTGTTTCAGTATTATTTTCTAATGCGAACTCTTCTATAGCGTCTAACGATTATATATATTCCGTATTTTGTAAGTATAAGATTTCTTTCTTATAGGCTATCGGGTTTTATTGACCTTGAAAAATTTCTCCATAACGTTTGTTTTTATGAGTATAGAAAACACAGAGAATTATGTTTGGGTGTTGAGGTATCAGAGAGATATGTACTCCAAACAACTTTTAACGTGTCATCTACAATGATCATGATCTGGCTTTGGTGAATGTTATTAAAATAAATTTTTCAGATGTAACACTTTTTATATAGAATAAAAAGTGATTCATTATGATACTCATAAAACTGATAGCAAGTATTTATTATCAAATATTGAAGTATTTATTATCAAATTGAAAAAGAATAAAGAGATGTAAATGCATTTTGTATAAGTTGGAGGAATATCCTCTACTCATTAGATGAGAACAATTATAAGGAGGTAGTGGAAGTAATAAAATTGAAGTAGGAAAAATTTTCTGCTCTACTCTCTTATGTTAAAGAGTGTTAGTTAAATCCATAAAAGAAGAGAATTGTCTCGACATGAAAAGATAGGGTGATTCATTATGATACTCATAAAACTATGATAGGTATATGAAAATGGTTTTGATGCATATATATCATATACTATTTTTAAAATATTTAATGATTTTAGTGTAAAATTACACACGTAAAATTGAAAGAGTTTATTGTAGTTCAATTGAGAGATTTAATACAATTTAGAAACAACTACATTCGTTAATAGAGTTATAGATTACAGAATTGAAGAAATCATTTTAAGAATCACAAATCATCACCATGCATTACATTACCGTGACATAAAATCTTATAGTAAAACTTTAGAGAAAAGTATCATGACACACTCTTGACTTGATTGTAAGAAAGTATAATCGTGTGAAGATGATAAGTTTAGAACAAAAATATGTCATTGAATATTATGACATTAACATTGTTTGTCATGTACTCACTAGATCGACCTTCTCCTTAAATACGATGAATTGATACAATTATCAATAACTGATCAATAGGAGAGAATATAGGATCATCTATGATGGAGATCGTTTGAAGAAAGTTAAGAAATCATCCACGACAAGAAATATTTGTTAAAATATTGGATGAACAGTTGAGTCTTAAGTACACCCTACAAGAATCACCCATTCGTTGTCCTAAAGGGAGACCAAATTTATAAAGAGGAACTTGTCAGCTTGAGAGTATGCAAACAAAAGAAGGCATGAATATACATGTAGTCGAGGGCATAATGCCTCTCTTAGGATATGTCGTTTCTCTTTAGAGAGTTGTGATCCTCTTTCAACTGTTAAGAAGAATATTTCAAAGCAATTAGACTTTAAACCAATATATGACACACTGATACCACACTTTATATCTATCTTTATAATTGCTTGAGTAAATATTATTAGAGATGGAAATTAAAAGTACTAGTCTTTGGTGCACTTTAAAGACAAGGGAAAGAGTGGTGGTGTAATGATTGTAGAGAGTAAAGGAAGTGACATGTAGGTGACATATATGCACAAGTTTTTATTGAGGATGGTAGTGTTGATACTACTATTAATCTTATTGTATACATGAAAGATATGTCTTGTCCTACTAATTATTTGACGTTCATGCAAGACATAGGTTTAGTCATGGCTACTCGATCAAATGTAGTATTGATATTCCTCTTTATTAGAGGGTTGCCGATATTTCTACAGCTAATATTGTATACTCCGCAGTCAATTGTGAGAGATATGTGGTATATGTGATATTATCATGTTGTACAATATTGTTTTACTGATAATCATAATATCTAAAGATTTGATTATGTTATTTAAGTATTTCATTTATCGAAGTAATAATTAATCTTCTCTTCTTCTAATACTTTTTCGCAAATAGACATGATTGACGAAATCTTTGATGCATCCTATCTTTCCCACATGCATCGTTACTGACATAAAAGTGTTGAGAATTGATAAACTTTATTTTATAAATATATTGAGTTGTATATATAAATGAGAGGACCAAAAAACTATGTTGTACCTGCCATTTAATGCAATGGTTAAGTGTTATTTGACATTCGTATATATAATTGATTTTAAATATAAATGAGAGAATGATATTATTACAGTTATGTATATTGAGGGCAAAATAGTTTTTTTTTTGTTACACTCGTGATTTACATATAGATGTATTGGATAGAATATCCCAAATACAACCCTATCCCAAAATATAACTCATCATAACCATCACTCTCATATATGATCAACTAGTATGCTCATGATTGCTCATATGTCTCTAACAAGTCCAACAACATAGGGTCACCCGAAAATAACTCTGACACATACTCTAAATGTACTAAAGCTTATGAAAGTGTGTCACGTATCACAGTAAATTATGTGTATAAAAAAGTAAGCAAATTAAAGTTAGTATTATAATTAAAGTAAAATAAAGATGAAAATGCTACTAATATATATAATGATTTGTTTACCCGCATTAAAAAGGATGTATCATGTTGTCTAGTTGAAGTCAGACGAATATAATGTAACTGACTGATAGAATTTCTCCAAATAAATAAATGCGTCCCCTAAATGTACCACTCTATGTACAACTTGTTGTAATCATGAGGGCATAATGCTGGAACACTAAAATGTTTAAGCTTAAAACAATCTGAACATTGTACCCACAAGTACCATCATGTGGCTTACACTCTACCTTATATGCAAGGGTTTGCATTTACAATGAAGGGTCTTATCACTAGTCAAACTCACAAATTAGACGATCTGGAATATAAGGTTTCGCAACATCTACATCTATGGTATCTAAACAACTTATATGCATTATAATCAAAGTATTTGACAAAACTATATAGTAGCTAATCAATCTGCATTATATAAAATAAAATATAAGAATGTATAATAAAGAAAGTTGTATTTAATTAAAAGCTTAAGAAATCCGTCTGCCCAATTTGTCCACTCATATCTGCAATCTCAACCTAATTACTAGGCTTCACATATGTCATCTTCACTGGTCATGCTCTGCCAACAATATACCTTGTGTCAGTTGTTACCATTTTTTATATTGTCTGTAAATGTATATTTATATAGTCAATTAAAATAGTGAATATTGATATCAAATATAAAATTTTATTTAAGTTACAAATTACCTGTTCTTGTTAGATCTTATAAGCAATATGACCGTCAAAGCTAGGGAATAATCCCAACATATCTAGAGATCTCTCATTCTCAGTGTCTATAATATCAATCTAAGTATCTGAGATTGATGTATTTTCTTTATAACATGAAGGGACAACTTCTTCTTCTCCTCTTTATCATCTACGGAGAATATTTTGTATGATACGATATTACGTCTCCTAAATGAAGTAGTGACATTGTGATCTTTTACTACATAACAATTTTTTTTATGATACCATATTGAAACAATTGAGACGCACCCCAAGAATGTCTTGAGCCATCAAAAAATCACTTAAAACAAAAAATTGAAAAACCAAAACAAAATCAATACTATACCTCGATAAATCAATGAATCTTCTTTCGAATTGAGCATTTTTATCTTAATTTTCTTCTTTTCTTTCTTTATTCTTTTTCATCGAATTTTGATTCATTTTTTTGGTGGAAACCAATGTAGATCACGTAATATTGCTAGAAGAATGGATAGAGAATGGATGAAAATGGGGGTGGCTTCTGATTCGTGCAAGAGGAGAGAGAAGGAGCAGGTTATTTTATGTGGAATAGTATTTTACTAAATATCAAAAATGACAAAGGGTATTTTGAGAACTTCAAGGAAAAAAGAGTCTGTCAATAGTAAAAAAGGGTGTATGAGTATCAATTTTTGTTTAATATAACAGGAGGCCAAAGCGTAACACACCCATGCATGCACCCTCTACAAACTCGCCACCAGCAGTAACGGTGCTAGAGCACCCTGCCCTTGAGCTAACGCTCTCAGTGCAACTTTATGGGGTTGATGAGCCAGCCAGGATACGAATCAACCCGAGGTCTCGGTTCATTCACCAATCAGTCCAATTCCACCTGGATCCGGGCTGAAGTCCGAATCATTGACTCTAAAGTTCCGGATTGACAAAGGATCCTGAATTAGGACATTGTCACAGACACGACTGTAGGATACAGCAGGGAACCCACCCTAGGTGCCATTCGGTTCTAATTGATTCCTTCGCACCCTCCATCTTTCGCTCTTGTTAATGCGGAACGGGTGGAAATCCAGTCCTCAAATCTCTTCTTCTCGTTCGTCACCTGGTTTCGCCACTGTAGGGATTCGTTTTTGGGTGTTTTCCGGCGTTATTGCTGCGCGCTCTGATGACGGACGGAGACGAATTAGGGCAAACCCCAGCCGACGCCGGAGGCACCCAGGAGAACCACTCCGGCGGCAATCAAACCGATAATGGAGACGTTCCAGCTCAGTCTGACACCGGAAATGGCGCCGAGAACGTGCCTGATGATCCCGGTGTCCTCGGCGATCCTCCCGTTGGGGATTCTTCTAATCCAGTCGATGGGTCGGCGGAAAACGGGAAGAATGAAGTCTTACTGGAGCCCGTGGGTGAAGGCAAAGAATCAAAGAGTCAGGATGCGGGCGAGGCGAAAGCGCCCGGTGTTAAGGCCGAGGAAAAGGACGGAACGTGCGATAATGCGGTCGAGGCGGTCTCTGGCGATGGCTCGTTGGATCGTCCGCAATCGGAGGATACTCACGCGCCGGGTCCGGTGACGAAGCAGGAGACGGGTGAGGAGTGCCCTGTGAGCAACGAGGTACGGACTCACATTTTTAACGTTGACGCAAGATATGAAGAGGGAGAAGAGTCGGGTTCGGAGGAGGAGCAAGCGGCGTTTATGAAGGAGCTGGAGAGCTTCTTCAAAGAGAAAAATTTGGAGTTTAAGCCACCGAAGTTCTACGGGGAAGGGCTGAACTGTCTCAAGTGAGTAAGCTTTCGCGTACTCTTATGACCATCATTCTTGATGCATCACTATTGCCATTTTTTCTTGCATTGAATCAGGCTTTGGAGGGCTGTCACTAGATTGGGTGGTTATGATCAGGTAGAAAAGTCCAGATTCTTCTTTGTTCTCTCTGGCGTTCTGAGTTCAAATATAGGTGTTTTATGTGTAATTTCTTATTTTGTGATACATTCAGGTGACGACCTGCAAGTTATGGCGTCAAGTAGGGGAATCCTTCAAACCACCAAAGTAAGTGACCATGAAAATTAATTATATCAGTTTCAATTTTGAACATTGTAACTCATAATTGTTTCTCATAGTCTACTCCTGACAACTATAAGAAGTATCGTAGATCGGTGGTCGCGTCAGAAGTTGATTGTAATAGTTTTCTGCTAGGGGTGTCACAACTTCCTCCTTAAAGCGATGAACTACTCAAAGATCTATAATGTATGGAGAATAAAGAGGATATATGGCCCATATCGCACGATATGGAGCGATAAATGTTGAATTGTGATACAGATGCGTGTACGGTGCGATACGAATAACACTGCAAGTTACAAAACAAAGTTGTCCTTCAAGTTTCCAAGATTTCCTCTTTAAAATGTCTAACTATTGTTTCTCTCCATCTTTTTCCTGGCTTATAGTTCAAAGTTATAAAACTGTTTCTAAAGCTTTCAGAAAATGAGAATACCCCATCTTCTAGTTCCGTATATCCTCTTTATTCTTATGTATACAACTTGAAACTAAATGGAACAATGGTTTAAGTGGTCAATCATATTGTTAGCATTTATGACCTTACATGACAACCTTACATGGGAAGGTCGCCTATGCAATTTCTTCTTTAGGGCTCCAAGAGGTTACTGCATCCCATTGTTCCACGGGTATATGCTGCCCGTATCAGGTACCGATACGGGTACAAAGTATGATAATTTTGAAAAATATAAGGTATGGGTATACCATTATATAAAATAAAAATTATATATACATATAATTAAATTTACGCAGAATTCACTATAACAATATAATGTAAAACTTATTAAAGATGAAACATATAAATTTTGACATAAATATAACTTCATGCAACATCTCAAACAAGAAAATTACATTACGTAATGGTCTCAATTTCGTAGCATATAGTTTGAACATCAAAACATAACACTCTTGTCAAAAAGAAAATCAAAACATAACATTTTTTGGTTTTGGAATCAAGTTGTGGATGTTAGTGTGACTTACCTATTTGTAACAAAAGTTTGAAAAACTCATACTAGACGGGTATCTGTATGTGACCAGATGGATCTGAAATCAGAAATTTTTGAAAACCTTTAACCAAGTATTGGTACATGCACCATACCTGGTACAGGTATTGCACCATACATAATGTACCCATGCTAGGACCAGCTTGACAACCTTATGGAATTAGCACGATAGGAAGAAGATAACTATGCTGAATGAATGAGTGTACAGGGTGCAAAGATGTTGCCTCACGGTGTTACGGTGAGCGGCAGTGTCTTTAGACTGTGAGAGGAGAAGAGAGTAAAGAATATCCCTAATTCGAGTAAGAGATGTACCTCCAAGTTCTACTTGTCATTCATGATGTTCATTATTTGATAACCTTTATGTGACAGTCAATACTAGCCAGCAAAACGTAGCTTCCTGCTCCACTTAACTCTAATCTCCCATACTGAGTTCAGTTATTACTATATTTATGAAGTGAACGAGACCTGGTTTTATCCATATTTCATATGAAAGGCCATCTGTTAATTTCTTCCTAAGCTTTGGATAGCTCATGTTGATCTCACACAGGAAGAATCTCTTCTCAGCTACTAATACTACTAATGGTCTTCCCTATTCACTTGAGGCTTGAACTGTTGTTTAGTACTTTCTGCTAAATACTTTAATGTTTATCTGTTGCTTCAGAGGAAAATTCTTTCTTCTCTTTGACCCCAACATACACACATTTTCCTCAGAAAAGATAATTGGAGATTCTTTTTGTTTATACACTAGAAATTGTGTTCAGAAATTCTTCATATCCGAAATTCTTCATATCTGAAAAACTATCTTCCATAAACATTGCTTACTCATTTGCTGTTGTGTTTAGTTTGTGCCATTATTTATTTGCTTTTTCTTTTAAAAGATGAACGAGCATTCGAGGTCTTTGCATCTTTCCATATTTTATGAATTACTTGTATACTTTCCAAGTGATAAAATTGAATTCTGGTCTCTCTGCTTTCAGGACTTGCACTACGATCTCCTGGTCATTTCGAATTTTCTATGAGAAGGTGATAATGAGATTTCCATGCAGTTATCATGAGTATGCGGCTTATGTTCTTTTATAATCTTTTGGGACATTTTTATGTTCCTATTGATTTCAGATCGTGATGTTTACTTTAGAGTAAATGCTATAGTTAAAATCCTTTTTTGTAAACCAATCTTGTTACCAAAGAGTTAATGCTTTTTGACAAATCACAATAGAAGGAAAAAGAATGCTCTTTAGATTAGACCCAGTTACA
This sequence comes from Brasenia schreberi, assembly GCA_036023115.1. NCBI lineage: Eukaryota > Viridiplantae > Streptophyta > Magnoliopsida > Nymphaeales > Cabombaceae > Brasenia > Brasenia schreberi. Next base: position 3,314,557 of record JAYKKT010000037.1, read on the forward strand.
TCCATATATCCATTCTAAACTTAAGGTTTAGATTTTAATATCATGTGGCCCACTAGAAAGATGCTGAATTGAGTTTTGTGACTGCTTTTCTTCTTGAACGTGATGGAAATTTTATTTTTGTAGAAATCACTCAAGCGTCCAACACAAATCTTGTCTTGCTAGTTGGAAACTAAGTTGTTCTGAATCTCTGCATTTACATGAAATTTAGTGCTGATAAGGAGGGCCAATCCAAAGCTTAACCTCACAGATGTAGGTCTATTGATGCTTCTCCTGGAATTGGTTGCTTTTCTTTCTAGAGATAAATTGAACATTTTTGGATATCTTCTTTGATTGCCATATGTTTAGGGACTTATCACTTATGCAATCCTGCAGTTGACCTTGTTTGCTTATCTTGAGAATTTGTTTCTCGGTATAATGGTTATATCAATGTTAAGATATCTTGAGAAAGATTTATATAATCTAGTGCTTTTATCTCTTATTTTGTGACATTAATGAGTTCTTCAGTTTTATTGTCCTTTATTTTGGTTATATTCTTGAATAATTGAGTCTGTTTTGATGGTAGAAAAAACTGTGGTATTTTTAATGGTTCTCTAAAACCAGTCATTATCTGATTGCTTGAACAGGCGCTTCTTGAATATGAAAAACACAAAACACGTGGCAACGAGCTTACCATGAATGCTGTTCCTGTTCCTGAGCCATCAGTGCCTACTCCTGACAGTCAAGTGCGTTTTCTTCCTTATGGTTGTTAGCATGGTCAGCAGTCATAGAAAGTTACATTACCTTTTCCTAAATAGTTTTAGCTTGTTTTGATTTCTAATACAGCATTGGTGTTTGTCAGATGGGTTGCTGGTTCTTGTCAATGTTTAATTATTATTTGATCTTTTCTATTACTAGAGAGCAGCTAGTGGCTATGCGATGTTGTTTGTTGTAATGTTATATGCACATCATTGAGTTTGCTAGGTTATAAGTTCTTAAAAAGGACATATTTGTATTTGCTGCCTATTCAGAAGTCAAAAGTACATAGTCACTAAAGAGATACTATGCATGAATATGACATCATGAATCTTATTGCATAAAACCATACCCCTAACCAAACATCACATAATCCTGAAACTGGCATAAACCTGAAAGAATGTGTCTTCTTTATTTTTCCCGATCTATGGGTAGTTGCATGTAAACCAGCAGGTGGAAGTTGGCTACTGGAGATGATTTGATACTCCTTGGTTCATCAGTCTATCTATGTTATGTTTTATTTGAGGGGATGCATCTGGATTGTGATTTACGTAGGCAACTCTATAGTTGGTTAAAACCGTCATATAGGAAGCAATTTCAAAACTAGTACTATTCAATGATAAGAAAATGTTAGTAATTCCAAAACGTATATCTTGTAGAGTGGTGGGAACCAAGCATCTGGATCAGGTCGGGCTAGAAGGGATGCTGCAGCTCGTGCTATGCAGGGATGGCACAATCAACGATTTCTTGGTAATGGTGAGGTTAGTGACCCCATTATAAAGGTAAAGTTTTGTAAACCCTATAGGATGATTTAAGGAATTGATGCAGATGATCTACTTTTGTTCGACCAAGTGGTTTCTCCGGTTTCATTTAGAAATAGTTTTATTCTTTGTGACAATGGCATGCAGGATAAGAGTTCGGTTTCCTTACCTAAGCGTGAGAAGCAGCTTAAAAATCTTGGTATTCTGGTGACTCATTAATCCATATTCTGGCTTCTTGAGTTCATCATTCACCATAAATTGTATCTATTTTATTTTCAGGAGTTCTTAAACGAAAGAAGCCACCAATCGAAAGGGTCCCTAAAAGTACACGTATAAAAGTAGCCAAGTCACAGTTAAGTTCATTTCTTCTTTCTGGTTCTCTTTCTCTCGGATGTAATTAAGTGCATACTTTTACATATATGGAATCAACAATTCAGTATATATCAATGATGATTGGGTCCATCAATCAGTCACCTACATATGTGAGTGTAGCCCCTGCTTAATAGGATGTCGTGTATATTCGGCAAACTTTGCTGGTACAAGTCAAACCTTGATGTGGTACTGTGGGTTACCGGTTTTTGAATCTCTTGAAGAACCTAAAAGCCTACATGCACGTTACAATCAAAGATCTCAAATATATTATACTTACTACTAAATGTGTAGAGTCTAATCCATAAGGCTTGACTGACAACTAATGAAGTCCAGGAAAACAATTTGGTTTTTGGCATGTAAGAGCCAGCCTACCCTATATCTCACTGGGCCAATGGGCCTGATGAAAGCCTAATCCAGCCAATTTGGTGGGTCAGATTTGGGCCAACTCAGGCTGGCCCAGACACGCACACACACACACACACTTTAGAATATTAAGCAATGTTTAAGAAATAGAGATTCACTCTGCCGAACCTTTACCTTTAAGTTCTGAAATTTATAGAAAGCTTGAAGTTGTCCTTGATAATTTGAATTTGGACTAGCTTAACAAGGCATTTTCCCATACTAGGTGGGGTTGTGTAGAGGGTGCAACAGGAGGACTTTATAGGAGGTGTCACATCCTAATTGCACTGCATATGACATAGACCTTAGGTATGAGCAGCCCTTTCCTGCAATAAGATGGCTGGAGGGCACAAGACAGCAGAACACGCTTAACTTCAGAGTTTTGGTGCATCTGGTGTGGATTAATGCTATGCATACCATAATAAAGGATCGATGAATTTGTCATATAGCCAACATGACCTTCTTTTGTGGAAGGGCTATGGAAGGGCAAACCTTTACCATATGGAAGCTACTTATTCACTTAAGGTGTTTACTTAAATGGAAACTAAAATAAATAAACATAAATGACAGTTTAATATGCTACTAGGAAAATGGTCCATCAAATCTAATGTGTTCTATCCCTTGTAATGTACCTTAATTGTGTGTGTGTGTGGGGGGGGGGGGGGGATGATTCTATTAGGCTCTTGTGGTGTGGATGAAGACACCTCATATGTTGGGACAGTAAGGAGGGCAACTCCTAGCTAGTTCAGTGTAGAAGCATAGTATACGGCTCTTACCAATATCGTCATTGTGATAATTTGGATAAAAATTGGAAGTCCGGAAGTAAGTTACAAGGTCATTTTTACATTTTGCTGCCATTTCACCCCCACAGATCTTTTTCTATGTCCGGTCGGGATAATTTCAGAATTGTTATCTGTTTAGCGAAAAGTAGAATGAAAAATCAGAGAATTTTATGAGGCCTGGAAATGTAGTAGCTGATATATTTACCAAGGGTTTGACAATAGTTGGAAAGAGAAAGGTGAAACACAAATTCCTACGTTTAAAGTTTAAACAAAATGTAAAACTTGAGAGAACTGTATGGAAAATTTGGTGGCTTTCTATGTTTCTGTAAATGTAATCAATTATCGGTGTCTGAATTGGCTCATAAAATAGATGTTTGCAGCATTCTTATTTCTGTTATCAGGTGCCACTCATGTGGCACAATTTCGTTGTGTCAAGTCTTTTAATAAATTGAGACACCGGCAGTGGATAGAACTGGTCATTAAGAACAAAAATGGTGTTAGCCCTCATCGTGAGCTCAAAGGTTGGCGTTAACTGATTTGTTTTTCCATTATTCTATTCCATTGAATACCCGCTTTGATCAGAGTTGATAATGATTGGTTCCTCATTCAGACTTACAGGATTTCATGTAACTAAAATATCATTCTGATTCTGCAAACACGGTCCTTTTCTATAGGCTCCTTGTTAGTGTTGGTGATGCAATAAAACTCCTAAAAAGAACGGTCTTCCGTAAAAGGATTCTTTTGTCTATATAGAATCAGTTAAACCGCTTTAGGACTTCATAGGAAGGAATTCTTCTGTGAACATCTTTTACAGCAAGTTAGCTTATTTTTACAGGAAAGGGAAATGGTTGTTTCAACTTTCAAGGAATCTTTTTCTCACATCAACAAATAAAAACTGCATTACCATTTGTAAAGTCCGGAATCCCTTCTTAAAATGCACTAATTTTCTGATTGTGAGTTGGTTGACCTAGATGTTGTGTCATAAATGATGGCTTTGCCTCTTTCTTACAGGATGGAGACCACGGTTGTTGACATTGGACCTACTGCAGATTGGGTAAAGATCAGTGTGAGGAGAACCGTAAGTTGCATATGGAAGGCATCTCAATCGAACATATGTGTTTGTTCATGACTAGCAAAATAAAGATCTTTCCTGCGTTCTACTCTGTTAATGATGATTACTTAATATCTTGTACAGAAGGACTGCTTTGAAGTTTATGCTTTAGTTCCCGGTCTTCTGCGTGAAGAGGTAATTAAAACCCTTTTGTTTCACATGGAAAAACCTGTTAAATCCCTGAACTTTCATCCGGTTAATGCAATAAATATAAGTTCTTGTTCTTTTACTTGTTGGGACGTGTTTCCTGTTGGAATTTTTGATTCTCTGTGAAATGCATTTCATTCTGCCCAGCCGACCTGACTTGCCCCGGGCTTGGTTGTTGCATCTGTGACCATTCTCATTCCTTTGCACATGACTTGCAAATTATATATTCCTTTGTAGGGATCTCTGTGACCTAAGTGTCTGGTCATTAGTCCACATTGTTCTTTCTTGTGGTTGTCTGCTTGCCGATTTGTGTGCATGCAGGCATGGTTGTGCATGCACGCACAGATACTAAATACACGTATGTGTGTATTATAGGCTTAAATTAATTTATCAAGTACAATGCAATTCGTCAAAGAAATCACTGCGACTACCAGTGTCTGCATCTGAACTCATAGAGGTTGGCAGTGCAGAACCATCTGTTTAGCGGGAAGGTATCAATGCCAGTATCCCTGTGAATCCGGATGTCCTTGCCAGGTGTAAGAAGGCTCTGAAATATTGAGTGCAGCATGCATATATAATCAGTAAGGGGAACCAAGTGGTTACTTAAGAAGTTGGTGCAAGACGGACTCTCTGGATTAATGACCTTATTTTACTTGGTTTTAGAATAACCCGATTGCTTTTTGTCCTCCTTTTAAGGTGCTTATGAGTGTTCTTTGATGCGACAGGTACGCGTTCAGTCAGACCCATCAGGACGCCTGGTCATATCCGGTGAACCCGAGCACCTTGACAACCCATGGGGTGTCACACCATTTAAAAAGGTCGGTTGTTTTCATCCAAACTTTTCATTGGCACCGTCTCTTGTTAATCAATCCCGTCATGCGAGTTGGTTGAGCTTCATTGCAGGTTATCACCTTGCCTTCACGCATAGATCCGCATCAAACATCAGCAGTGGTCACTCTTCACGGCCAACTGTTTGTTCGTGCTCCTTATGAACATTCAGATATGTGAGGGATTGTATCCACGACTGAACTGGAATGCCTTTGGTTTAGACAAAGTGGGCACCATCCCTGAAAGCAAGCAAAAGAACCTTGTTCAGTATCATTATCTTTGCTTACTATGGTGGACTTCTAGGTTGGTTGCCTTGTAGTTATTTAGAAAGATGTTACCTTTACTACCAAGCAGTTATCTGAAAAGATGTCACCTGATGCTTCACGTGCTTACGTGAAGTGGGACCTTTCTGCAATTGGAATCAGCTTGCTTATCTCAGTTGAGAGGTACTGTCATGGTGAACTAGAAGTTCCTCTTTCCTGATTTGGCTCTACATATACACTTTGATTGATCTACTAAGATAAATGTGATCAACATAGCGTTAGTTTCGTGTGTACAATTGTTTTTCTGATGTATATTTAGGAAAATGTGTAAATGCTAACTTAAATTCAGTAGCTAATTGTGGCATTTACTTTATGAAGAATCCTCTTGTTGAGTTCACTTTATTGATCCTTATTATTTGGAATGACATGATATTTTGGTACGTTCTTGCGTGTTTCTCTATTGCCGCAGGGATGACAAGAGCCTGTTGCTTTGATTTGGTTACTAAAAAAGAATTCAGGTATTGGACACGTAACCTGTTTGGGTTGGTTCTTTAAACACCCGTAGGTATTTAAGGTACAAATTTGGATTATGGTTCTGATGCAGATATTGGAAAATGAATCTGAATTTCAGTGGCAACTGGAATATGTTTTGGTCAACAAACCATATGAGGCGAGTTTGGGTTAGTTCCTTTCTAATTGTTTGGTTTCAGCCTTCGAAAACAATACAAAATAAATTGTGCATGCCAAACCAAAAGACAAACCGAAACACCAAACGAAGCAATGGTTTGATTTGGTCCAATTGATTTGGTTCTTTTGACACGGTGGGGATTTAAGGTTTGGATTTGGATATGGTTGGTGATGCAGATATTGAATACCGAGTGTGAATCTCACTAGTAATTGTAACTTATTTTGGTATAAAACCCTAAAAATGTTAATTGAATCCTGGGCAATTATTCAAGTAAAGTTGATAAAAGAGGAATTTGAACATAATGACCATATTTCTTTTAAATATTAACCAATGTAGTGATTTTCTATTGGTCCACATAAAAACACTTCAAACATTGATGTGCTTGCATGTTGTATCACATTGTTGTCAATGGCTTAGATTTGACTTGACTTGAACCCTTTATGGACCTCTTAGAAATAGGGTTTTGACAACAGAGAAGTAGGTCCACTGGATATGCAGGTCAGAGTCACTCGATCAAACTAATTTATGGACGGAGTCTGGTATGGTTTATGAGAATTTATTTAAACTCAAGTCTGACCCATGTCTAAGATCATTAATTTTCAATTTGGGAATATAACAGTATTATCTTTCTGTGTATGGTCAAAATTATGCTTGTGTCTTTTTCATTGGTGAACTTTATGTCATGGTAGACTCAATAGGTTGTTTACGATGGTTGGGTTTGACCTGAACCCTGTTGTACCTAACCCATGCTTGGGGTTTGGTAACAAAAGAATAGGTTCAATTGGACTTGTAAGATTCAAGTTATAGAACCCGGTATGATTTAGAAAAGATGTAGCAAACCCTGATCCAACCCATTGTCTGATTAAGATATGGAAAATTTTAACAAAAAAAGAACTCTAAGGTTATGGTTTTGCAAATTTTTCGTATGACCGATGTACTTGGACCGAGCTAATAGGGATGTTCACTAAGATTTTAGCCAAAATAGCGCAAGAAGGAGACTTACCTTAGCCTGGTTTGTAGATAGTTGTGAGTTGTACACACAATCGCACACACATACACACACACACACACACCCATATATATATATATATATATATATATATATATATATATATATATATATATATATATATATATATATATATATATATATATACATATGTTAACCTTATAACATATATTAACATATATATATGTTATATTAACCTATATGTCACTCGAGGGAGGTTCTTTGGAGAACTTTGGAAAAAAGAGGTATCCCATTGACATATATTAACCTTATAAGAGACATGTATGATGGTGCAAAAACATGTGTGAGGACTCATGAAGGAACGACAGACTTCTTTGAAGTTAATATTGGGTTACATCAAGGATCAACTTTAAGTCCATACTTATTTATAATGGTGATGGATGAGTTAACAAAACATATTCAAGATGAAGTACCTTGGTGTATGTTATTTGCAGATGACATTGTATTAGTGGAGGAGTCTAAGGAAAAAGTTAATAGAAAATTGGAACTATGGAGAGAAACATTAGAAAACAAAGGCCTCCGACTTAGTAGAACAAAGACAGAATATATGGAATGTAAGTTTGATCATTTGGCTATTTCAGAGGACATAGAAATTAAAATTGGCACACATTGCATTTCCCAAAAGGAAAGTTTTAAATACCTAGGGTCAATTTTTCAAAGTGATGTAAGAATTGATGGAGATGTTACACATAGAATTAATGCTGGTTGGTTAAAATGGAGAGGAGCATCAGGTATTCTTTGTGATAAGAAGATACCATTAAAATTAAAAGGTAAATATTATAGAGCAGCAGTTAGGCCTGCCATGTTTTATGGTTCTGAGTGTTGGGCAGTTAATCATCAACATGTACAAAAGATGTCTGTGACAGAAACGAAGATGTTGAGATGGATGAGTGGTCATACAAGAAAAGACCGTATACATAATGAGGTTATTAGAAACAAATTAGGAGTGGCACCAATAGAGGATAAAATGAGAGAACATCGTTTAAGATGGTTTGGACATATAGAAAGAAGATCAAAAGAAGAACCTGTAAGAAGGTTAGAAAAACTAAATTTGGAAAGTATTAAAAGAGGTAGAGGACGACCACAAAAGTGTTGGAAAGAAACAATAAAGAATGATCTAGCTTATTGGGAGTTAACTGCTAACATGGCACACGATAGAGATCTGTGGAAACAAAGAATCCATGTAGCCGACCCCGTCTAGTATGGGAAAAGGCTTAGTTGTTGTTGTTGTTGTATATATATATATATACATACATATATATATATATACATATATATATATATACATATATATATATACATACATATATATATATATATATATATATATATATATATATATATATACATATATATACACACACACACACATATATATATATATATATATATATATATGAGGTAGTAGTAAATGCGGTCTTTAATCTTGCATAAATATCTATTCAATCTCTTTTTTGGATTATTAAGATCAAACTCATACAAGAATCAAAATAATATATAATACATGCATCAAGAATTAAATGAAAAATGTAAAGTAGAAAATTACAATGATACTTTTTTATTTTAAATTTTTATTATTGATTATGTCAATCAAACGATAGAGATGTTTATACAAATTTATACATCAAAAGACATTGTAAACATTTATTAATATCTCATACATATATATGATCATTTATCTATTTATTTGAGGATAGGGTTGGTAATGAGACGAGCCAGTGGAGCTAAGGTTGTTCATTATTGCCTCATTTGCTTATTTAAGGCAAATCCATATTTAGAGTAAGACAAGCTTGGACACGCGAGCTAACAAGCTCATTCTGCAGTTTTAACTTCTTTTTGGTTACAATGGGAAGCAGAAGCCTAATGGGTGCACATACGTGCACCCTCTGGGAATTGAACTCACCACCTGCGAGTGGGCATCAGTGAGCCCTGTCCGTAACGCTCGGTGCACAGTTTTTGCTTTATAGTATAAAGTGGAACTCATGCTCATTTACCTTCATATTAGCTATTTAATGCAGCCTTTATTCTAAAATAAGATTCTTAATATACGGAGGACGTGCATGGATCCAACCAATTGAGTTAAGGGCCTCTATGAGCGAAGCTATGAACTTGACCAATTTGAATTCGGCTTACTAAAGTATATGAGACAAATCAGGGGTAAGCTTGCCAAGCTGAGAAGAGCTGAACACCAAGCAGCTCATCTTGTTTTCTAGCCCCTCATGTAAATACACCAAAACCGAGCCTTTGTCGCACTAACTCAGGTTGGTTACATGGAGTGTAGGCCAATACTGAGCTCAATCTTGTTTCATATTATTTGCTAATTGTAAAAACATTGTCATGTTTCGTCTTTTTGTATATTCTAATGGCTTGAGAGTTTCTTTTCTTTCATTTAAAGTGTTCATCATCTAATTTGTCGTACTTTTTTCAAAGATTATATTCTACTCGCTAGCATTATTTGTATGGTTCATAAACAAACCTCCTTTTGTGTAGATTTGAGCTTAGGCATTAAATGAGGAAGAGTTTTTATCTCCCTCCTCTCTCTAAGGCTAGCTTGGATATAACCATCCCTTTCCTCTTTTTTTCTCTTTAAGGTTCTAGCATTTCTTCCACATCTCCCTCCTTTATTCTCTCCCACATAAACCAACATGGAGCGCTATGTGTCCTTCCCTTTTAAGTGTAGGTATTACTTTAAGTGTGCCTTTCTCATTTTTTTTTGTTACAAGAGGAGGCCGAAGCTTAACACCCACCCACACATGCATCCCTTGGAAGTCGAACTCCCTATCAATAGCGATGGTGCTCGGGCATTCTGCCTTTAACCTAATGCTCTTGATACATTTTTTTTATTACAAGAGGAAGCTGAACACAAACACCCACACATCACCGTCCAGGAGTTAAACTCCCCACCAGCAGCGGTGGTGCATTTTAGTTTTAAGTGATGTTACATCAACCTTTCCTTTAATAACCTTGTTAAGGGTTCATCACGACTCATCAAGCACATTGCTTGTATTGTAAGATTGAGCTACATTAAGGAGGCTTGTTTCGTGAGACTTCACTTACTATATAAAAAACTTGCTATACTTATCAAATAAAAAAATAAAGATAAATAATAATGTGATTACAATACGATAACTCAAAATCTTCATGCATTTGTGCACCGCCTAAGGATTGACACTTGAATAGTATTTGAGTTGAGTTGACGTCAACACAGCCACGAAATAACATTATAGAAAGCAACCCGAAGCATGAAAAGTTAGTGAAGTTACACGAGTGACACCAAACTAGAAATGCACATGACCATAAAAAGGTCTTGCTGGAGTCTATCACAAGACGCCGAGTGCACATGGCATGTGGATTTGAACGTGGAGACGATTTGGTTTATAGTTGTTTGGATCTATTTAAAGTCATTTGAATCGTAGTTTAAATAGTGGATTTGAATTTTAATCATATTGTCTTAGTATTTATAATAATGTCATTGTGTTGTATTTGATAATGTGTTCGTGTTAAATGTCCTTTAGTCGTTTGATTTGTTTTTTTTTGTTTTTCCACCGAGAGGAATGAATCTACTTGGTAGGTGTTTCAGGCATGTTTTTGAACTGATTGTTTGATAGGTGGTAAAACAACGCCACGAATCCAGTGTCGCCTTCATTTATTCTCGAGAATATTAGGAGTTTGTCTCGTGATAGTGTCTACCTAAACTAACATAAAACGTATTGTGATTGACATGCTTGTGATTAGGACACAAACTCGCATGAGGAATATGACCCGAAAGAAGAAATTACCTCCTTGAATTGGGGATTAGAACTGAACCGTGACTGGGTCGACTCTCATGGTTAAGTTCCAAACCGTTCAACAAACACAACAACAACAACTAAACCTTTTCCATACTAGATGGGTCACCATAAAACATAGCAAGTCTAATTGTTACTCTATAATATTTATCTTTCGACTTTAATGATATCTTCTTGTCATGTACAATATATGATTCCTCTCTCCATTTTAACCAACCAACATTAATTCTATGCATAGTGTCTCAATCAATTTTTCTATCACTTTGAAAAATTTACCCTAGACATTTAAAACTTTCCTTACGAGAGATGCAAATATGTGCCAATCTTAATTTCTATGTCCTCTGAAGTACCCAAATAATCAAATTTACATTCCATATATTATATCTTTGTTCTACTAAGTCAAAAATCTTTACTTTCTAACGTTTTTCTCAATAGTTTCAATTTCCTATTAGCTTTTTCCTTAAACTCATACACTAAAACAATGTCATTTGCAAATAACATACACCAAATACTTCATCTTAAATATGTTTTGTTAACTTATTAATAACCAATATAAATAAATATGAACTTAAAATTGAGACTTGATGTAACCCAATATTAACTTCAAAGGAGTCTGTTATTCCTTCGTGAATCATCACACATGTTTTTGCATTATCATCTCTTATAAGATTTATGTATGTCAATTTGATACATCTTTTTTCGAAGGTTCTCTCTAAAGAACATCTCTTGACACCCTATCGTAAGCTTTTTCTAGATCAATAAATATAATATGAAGGTTCTTCTTCTTTACTCTAAAATATTTCATAAGACGTTTCAAAAGGTGAATCACTTCAATAGTAGATCTGCCAAGCATGAATCCAAATTAATTCTCTTTTGTACTCGATGCTTGTCTTAACCTATGTTTGATAATTTTTTTCTATAATTTGATAGTATTACTCATTAACTTGATACCTCGATAATTTGCACAATCCTAAATATCTCCCTTGTTTTATATATGGGTATAAGTGTACTCGCTCTTCATTCCTTCGACATCTTTTGGGTTCTTCATATTTTATTAAATAGTCTTGTGAGGTAACTGAGACCCATCTCTCCTAGTATTTTACATACTTATATAAGAATATTGTATGGCGCTATAGATTTACTAACCTTCATATATTTAAGAGCCTATTTTACTTTATTCTTTTGAATACATTGATAAACATTGTGGTTTATATACTTTTTTGATTTGGCTAACTCTCCTAAGTTAATACTATCATCTTTTCATTAAAAAGCTTATAGAAATAATTTTTTTATTATTTTTGATTTCATCATTCACTACTAGAATCTTTTGATCATCATATTTGATACATCTAACGAATGTAAGGTCTTTATTTTTATATAAATCCTCTTAAATTTTGGCTTTCGCTTCACTAATGATCTTTTTTGCTTTTTTTATTTATTTCTTATAAGCTTCCCAAGTTTCACTAGTATTTTTGCCATAATACAATTTGTAACATGCCTTCTTTGTCTTGATTCTATCTTTCACCACTTCACTCCACCACCAAGCTTATTTTTGTGTCACATAACTTAGATTCGCCTAACATATCTTTTGTCATTTTCTAATATGTAGTCATGTTATTCCATATATCAGAAGGTGTATATAGATAATTCCAAGCATTTTCTTGAAGAACTTTCTATTTAAATATATATTCTTTTTCACATTTGAGGTTCCACCATCTGCTCTAAATAACTCTATGCACTCTATTATTCTTTATCTACTTTTTACTTGTAAATCCATTACTAAAAGTCGATGTTGAGTAATTAATTTTTATCTTGGAATTACCTTACAATATTTACAACACAATATATATTTTTTCCTACAAACAAAATAATCAATTTGTGTTTGTGAGAACCTACTCTTATAAGTAATTAAATGTTCATCTCATTTTTTTTAAATTGTATTGGCTATAAAGAGATCAAAAGTCATAATAAAATTTAAAATCTCCATACGACTCAAAATCATACTTTTCATGAATACCTTGATATCTTAATGTATCTTTACCG